>JAANYP010001546.1:0-252465 GCA_020465985.1 Centrapalus pauciflorus
TTAGCTCACGGTAGTCTATGCACATTCTGAAGGATCCGTCTTTCTTTTTCACAAATAAGACCGGAGCTCCCCAAGGTGAGGAACTTGGTCGAATGAATCCTTTATCCATCAACTCTTGTAGTTGATTGGATAGCTCTTGCATTTCAGAAGGAGCGAGTCTGTATGGGGCTCTTGCGACCGGTGCAGCTCCCGGCACCAAGTCGATTTGGAACTCCACTTGCCTAGCTGGCGGAAGCCCAGGCAAATCTTCCGGGAAGACCTTCGGATAGTCACAAACCACTGGAATATCCTCAAATCGTTTCTCCTCCGACTCTTTTTCTGGAATCTGTACTAATACTGCATGGCAACCTTTCCTAAGGCATTTTAATGTCCTTAGGCCGGATATGACATTCAGCTGACGGTTCTTTCTTCCCCCTTGGACTGTTAGGACCTTCTTCTTGTGGAGTGGTATCCGTATCACTTTCTTACCGCACAAAATCTCGGCATGATTGTGTGACAACCAATCCATACCAACTACCACATCAAAACTTCCAAGTTCTATAGGCATCAAGTCTATCTTAAAGGGATGATCTGCCAACTTCAGTGTGCATTCCTTAATAATACTACTTGCCTCTATTATTTTGCCGTCAGCCAGCTCTATAGTATAAGAGTTGTCTAAGGGAAAAGGAGTGGCATTCAATTGCTTACTAAACTTATCAGATATAAAGCTCCTATCAGCCCCAGTATCAAAGAGTACGTAAGCGTAAATGTCATTTAAAAGAAACGTACCTGATACCACATGGGGATCCTGACGAGCGTCACCTGCTCCTAATCATAGCAGCCTCTCTGATTGCCGCCATTGTTACCCGGGGTCCCAAATTTACAGTCCTTGGCCAAATGACCAAGACGTTTGCATTTTCCACAAGGGGTTGGGCAGGGACCCTTGTTGTGATGATAGGTGCATTGGGTGCAGAAAGGCTTTATACCTGTGTAGCCCTTCCTCGTCTCAACTCCTGCTACATAAGCCTTGATGGTTTCGGGCTTCTTGGATTGTGAGCCCGTATTCTTTCCAGACTTGTCCTCCCATTTCCTCTTGTTTTCCCCGGCCTTGGCTTCGATTCTCCGGAACAGTTGATCCATAAGGTTATTGGCCATTCTGATGGCGTCCTGAATGGTGGTTGGGTTGGAGGCAGTGATATTGCCTTGAATTTGAGGAGCGAGTCCCCAAATGTAACGCTCAATTTTCTTGTATTCAGGGGTTACCATCTCAGGGCACAAAATGCTTAGTTTGTGGAATCGGTTGGTGTACCCAGCTACATCCGTTCCTTTCATAGCCAGATTCCAAAGCTCTGACTCCATCTTCTGTAGTTCATTCCTCGGGCAATACTCGTCGGTCATCGTTTGTTTTAACTCGGTCCAGGCGAGTTGGTAAGCTGCATCAATCCCCACAGACTGGGTATACGAGTTCCACCATGTCAAGGCACTATCTTGCAGAGTGTGGGTGGCGAATTTCACCTTGTCTCCTTCGACACATCCGCTAACACGGAAGACAGACTCCAATTTTTCGAACCATCGTACCAATCCGACGGCTCCTTCAATTCCAATGAAGTATCGGGGCTTGCAACTCAAAAACCCCTTAATTCCACAACCCTTTGGGTGGGTTTCAGTACCTCCCGTGGTGCGGCTAGCACCACCATCTCCATTAGCAGAACTGTTTCGGTGGGTCTCATAAGTGGCTATAGCGGCGGCCACTCTTTGTGCGACTAGTTCCACGATTTCTGCAGCGTTCATAGCTCTTCTTGGCAGCATTATCTTAAAGTTTAAAGAAAAGAGCATAGTGTAAGAAGTTAAATCTTAAAGATTTAAATTTTTCTTAAGGCACAACACTATAATCATCAATCACAATTTCATAAATAACTTGCAATATTCATTAATCATTCATAACTTTCTTACAATGGGCGGGTTATTACTCGAAAATTTTGTCCTACACTATTACATTATATTTTTCCTAACATTACCAAGATAGATAAAGGGTACTAAGTGTGGGAGTGATTAGGGGTCTCTCCCTTCTCCAACACGTTGAGGCGCTGGGCTAGCTCCTTGTTCCGAGCCTCGCTTTCGGCTAGTCGCTGCCGAAGCTCCTCCAGGCCATCCTGTTGGATGGTGAGGGCATGCTGGTTAACCCAGTATAAATTGGAGTTCTGAATCTCCTCCCGCTCCAGACGGGCAGTCAATTCTCCAATATCCTGGTTAAGTAACCGGATTTGGAGGTCATGTCGTGAAGACCTTGCTACCAGCAGAGGTACGGTCTGGTCAGCCGTCTCCTGGGTGAGTGGTGGGATCGGTGCGGAGGATGGTCCTCCGACCTCGAACTGGGAAGGGATTCCTTCCTCTTGTCTCCACTCACGGAGAGTCTCAGGCATCCAGCCCCATCTTCGGGCGTCTACCCGTCGTTGCTGTGGTGGGGGATTTGGTTGGGGAGTCGAGATGGGAATAGACTCCCGCCTCGGTGTGATCACCCTCTTTCGGGGTGTATACAACATCTTTGGGCCGTTTAGGTAGGGACGGTACGGCTTGAATGATGGCACCGCTGGGTGGTATGGAGTGCGGGCGGGGATCACCGGGGATGGTGGGTCTACCCTGGCGTTGTCCTCTTCCATCGGTTCTTCTTCTTCTGATTCTTCCATTGGATCCTCGTCCTCCGAGGGGTCTTCCTCCTCGGTCGGGTCCTCCTCAGAAAACACTCCCGGGTTGTATGGGCTGGTAGGGGTATACTCCTCTTCTGAGTCGGACAAAATGATTATCTCTTGGTGGGACATGTTTTCTGCTATCAAGGTCCATGCATAGTCTTTTAGTTAGTTACAAAATATTTAGTAAAACTTAAGTGCAGTTATAGTCTAGGGTACTAATGCAACCTAGTTCACTATAACTATGGCTCTGATACCAATCTGTCACACCCCGTTACCCCGGTTGGCAACGAAGCGCGACGTCGCGGAAGCATAACCATAATCATAACGAACGACCACTATATGGACGTTTTTTAAAATACATCGTTAAAACTTTAAAATATAGCAATGTTTTACATAGTCTGATATGAGAAATGAAGTTCGCGCAATACAGAGATTTAATTACATAATTAAAATATCCAAAATAATGAAGCTAAATCTCCGTTAATTTTGAATATTCATGCGACTCCATGGATGCGGAAGCTTGTAAATAAATACGTCCGAAGGCATACTTGCCTTAATTTCCTGAAAATACACGCTAAAATACGTCAACAAAAATTGTTGGTGAGCTCATAGGTTTACACGTAAATCTGACTTGTATGGACAACAATAGTAGAGTTTGAATTTATAAAATCATAAATTCCATGTTATGTACTACATATAAACCATCATGCAACCGAAGCTTAATTAAAATGAGTTTGCCCTGTGCAGTATTCCCATACGTAATATCGTGTGTTAAATATATATGCACTCGCTGTTAGCCGACCCGAACTAACCCGAATGGGGGACAGGACTCCCGATAGATCTATCCCCAATATATTCGCGCTTACAAATAAATGCAATTAACGGTTCATGATATAAGGGCGGATGGAACCACATGTGTAATACATAATAGAAATGAAGTTGTTTTCGTGTCCATATAAAAACGAAGCATGTATTTCATCCCCAAAACATAACATTGTGAAAATAGGGGCTATGAGGACTCACCGAACTTGTGATGGAAAAAACGAGCAGAAAGTGCAATTTTTCGTAAGTTGATGGATGGTGCACCGAGCGAGATTAATCGAGCCCTAAATGATAACAGGGAGTTAATATCTCTAATATATGATAATATATATATTTATAGATTTTTATGTCTTAAATCACCCAACATTACAAGTTTATAAATAAAACCCACTTAAAACGTCAAATTTATATATATATATATATATATATATATATATATATATATATATATATATATATATATATATATATATATATATATATATATATATATATATATATATAATTTTCCAGTTTTTTCGGAGGTTTTTCGGCCTACTTTGAGACTGTTTTTGACCAAGCTCCAAAACGTTTTAGGCTTTGGTTTTCTAGGAAATTAAACTACTATATACAAATGATTTTTAGAATCAACAACAGCCATTTTTCGAGATGTTTAGGTTAGGGAAAAAGCTTGTTGAAAACCGTATGTTGGCTATTTTTGAGCTATCAAACTTTTGGTTTCCCAAATAATTTCTGGAGGTCTTAAACTCCAAAATAAATTATGAAAACTTCCAGATCTACAGTTAAGACATAGATGTAACTTTTGAGACAAGAATCAACTCATTTCGTTAAGTTATGAATTAGTTATGATTTTTCAAAGTCGATATAAATTTTCTGTCAAAAATCCGTAGTTTATAAACTTGAAATAACTTATGATTCTTGTTGTTTATTCAAAGACTACTTGTATAAAGGTTATAAAACACATATATATTACTCGATTTCATAATATTTACACTTATATGATGTGTTTATATATTTATAAACACATTTGAAGAAACAACTTGAAAACAAAAACTAGAAATTTATAAACTTGAGTTTTTATGAAACATGTTGTTGTTGGTGATTATATATATTATCCAAGACATATATATACATAAATATAAGATGCAATAAGCTAGTATTTACTTACTTTGAAGTGTTAGGAGTATGAAATTGAGAATAAGTTGGAACTCTTTCAAGATTTGGACCAATAACACTTGAATTTCACCAAGAACACTTGAATTTTACCAAGAACACTTGAATGAAAATGTTTGTAATGTGTGTGTGTGTGGATCCGGTTTGTAGAGATAAGAAAGAAGAGTTTTGGTGTGAAAAATAATGGAGAGGAGGCTCTCTATTTATAGAGCAATAAAAGGTGGTGAAATGATGATAGATGTGAAGGTTGAGTGAAAATCTTTCAAAGTATGGAGAATGAAATGGAGGTGTTTGATGTAGATGGTGCATGGGTTGTGGATTAAAAAATTGAAATCAAATCTACACACGTACTAGCCATCAAGGCCGGCCATGTGATGAAATTCTTGTGTATTTTCATTTTCTTTATAAATGTATTCTTGTATTTCCCTTTTTATGTAATTTCATAAATACTTTTAGATGTATTGTTTTAATGAATTGTTTTAGTCTTGCATAATTAATGTTAAGTAATTGTATTAGTATATGATTAGTGTCACTAATCTTAATTTAATTATGTACTTAGTTGAATTAATCCCTCATATCGTAAATCGATCGGATTAATTGATTTCCCGATTCATCGCACCGATGAATTTGATTCTAATTGAGTTGAATTTTCTAATAAACATTGTTAATCACCTTGATTAATTTCTAATGACCACTGATTAGGTTATAATTGGCTATTAAATACAGATTAGGTCGTAGATGCTAATCTGGTTTAATGCAAAATGTTACAGCATGGCAGCTGTCTCGTCCTTCGTACCTAAAAAGAAAACCCATGAAAATCGTGAGTAATCATCAGTGATAACTAAACAATACCAACTACCACCTATACTCCTTTTGTTGATTGGTCCGAACAGGTCCATATGCAACAAACCGAAAGTGGCAGGTATAGAGTTCTTAGTCTTGGACTTGTGTGACTTCTTGTGTTGTTTGCCTTTCTTGCACGGTACACACTTGTCTTCAAACTGAAAACTCTTCATTGGAACACCTTGAACCAGTCCATGTTTAGTGATATCGTTCATTTTTCTCAGGTGCAAGTGTGCAATGCGTCTATGCCATAAATGGATTCGATCTCTGAAGCTTTTGATAGAATACATATTGGTCCCATCGAAGATTCCGGTTTGTTCATGTCTAGCATGTACAAGTCATTCTTCCTTGGGGCCCTCATCAATATCCACTCTTCAGGTACTTTAAATCCTGGTTTTAGCACTAACGCCTCAATATCAGTGAAGATTACTGAGTTCTTCTTATCACAGATTTGAGATACACTAATGAGATTGTGATCAAGTTTATCAACGTGGTAAACTTGATCCAGTTTGATAGACCAATTAGTGACCACTCCAGTACCGGTGATTTTCCTCCTTTATTACCAGCGAATGAAACAAATCCCCTGTTCCCTCCCTTGATGTTTGTGAGTAGACTTCATTCCCCAGTCATGTGCCTAGAGCAACCACTGTCAACGAACCACTTGTTGTTTAGACCTGTAGTTATCTCCTACACATGAAAAAAAAGAGGTTAAATTATCATGGGGAACCCAAGCCATGACTGACTTGGTAATACCATTCTCATCCACATACTTGAACTCGTTCAAATACCCATCTTTCCTTTCAGGTGACTTGGGTTTTTGATTGAGAGCCTGTTGTGGTGTATAGTGATTTAAGTTCACTCTCGGCCTTTGTGTAGGCATTTGTTGTGGAGCCCTTGAATAATTTCGATTATACGGAATTTCCGAGTGATACCCCGGGGCTCTACCTGGTGTCTGATGTCTTACAGGAGTGTGTGACTTAACCAGAGTGTAAGCTCTTCTAGGTGTAGTACTCCTACAAGTTTGTTGTGGTCCTGACCTAGATTGTTTAGGGACTCTATCATCATAAGGGATCGAGAAGAGGGTTCCACTGAAACCAATGCGACAAGATGTCCTAGGTGACCTTATGTGGTGGTATGTGGACATCAAGACTGGAGAAGTTGTAATGGAAAATAAGGAAGAAAAGGTAATTCTGAGAGTATACGATCCTTTGCACCTTGTTAACCTATCTAAGGATGATCTGCATAAACTTCATAGTCAGGGAATTTCTTTTGATGAGAATTTGAGATCTGAAGGTAGGAAATATCAGAAGTTGTCAAAGTTTGTGTTGAGCGGGGACTCCATTTAGGTAGTAACTTAAATAAGCCTAGTTCTGTATATTAACGAATATTTAACTAGAAGCTATCGTCAAGGGGGAGTCTGTTGGTACACCCTGTGTGACGATAGCAGTCTAGATATGTAATAGATATTCATATGTAATAGATGAGGCTTTATTAGTATAAGTCATGTGTGTTTGATTGTGTATGATGTTTACATTTGCATGTTAAGTTCTTGAATGTAAAGATAAGTTCTTGATTGTGAAGATAAGTTCTTAAGGCATAAAGCCACAAACTTAAGTCACACCATACAAACTTAGCTAGCCTAAGTTCGTAGGTTCTTGGGCTTGAAGTGATAAGTTCGTGGGCTTGGGCCTGAACGAACTTAGCTGATATAATATGAACTTAATCAGTTAATTTCAATAACTTTGGTGAAATACGATTTTCAGAGCTTGTGAAAGTGCACGTATGAGCTAGAAGCGATTTCAGAGAGTTTTAGGAGCAATACACCGTGAGATCGGCTAGCATCGTGTTCCGCTCCGGTGTTCCGCGCGTGATCGATCTATTAATCGTCTAACAAGGATTCCGCACTCGTTGGACGACATTACGCCTTGATCCGATCCGTAGATGTGGTGACCTTACAATTTATCTTGCCACTTGGTCCATTAAATTGTTTGACAACTGAAAGGCGCCTTGAATCGTAGTTGGGTTGGAGGCGGTGACATTTCCTTGAATTTGAGGAACGAGTCCCCAAATATAGCGTTCGATACGCTTGTATTCAGGAGTTACCACTTGTGGGCACAGTAGACTTAACTCGTGAAAATGGTTTGTGTATCCAGCGACATCCGTTCCCGTCATCGTAAGATTCCAGAACTCAGATTCCATATTCTATAGTTCGTTTCTAGGGAAGTATTTATTTGTCATCATCTGCTTCAATTCTGTCCAGGCGAGTTAGGAAGCCGTATCAATCCCAACTGACTGGACCTATGAGTTCCACCATGTTAGTGCGTTATCTTGTAGAGTGTGAGTGGCGAACTTGACCTTCACGTCTTTAGTACAACCACAGACCCGGAAGACAGACTCGAGCTTCTCAAACCAACGAACCAGCCCGACTGCACCTTCCGTTCCACTAAAGTATCGGGGCTTGCTACTCAGAAATCCCTTTATGTTACACTCCCTTTGGTTTGTGTCTGTTCCTCCTACAGTGCCGCTTGCGCCTCCATCCCCGTTAGCAGCACTATTTCTATTCGTTTCATATGTGGCTATAGCAGCAGCCACTCGTTGAGAAACGATTTGCTCAATTGCAGCGGTGCTCATTTCTCTACTTGGCGGAATTATCTTGAATAAATTAATATAAATGGTATAAGGGAGCGAATCTATTGACTACGAATTTAAAAGAGAACACATAATTGTAGCATATTGTTGCACATAAATTTTGCAAGTACATAACATCAATTTCATTGATACTTGATTTAAATTTTGTTACATAGGGGTCGGGTTTTACCCGAAAATTTTCAAGTACTTTTGTAAGGTCACCACGTCTGCGGATCGAATCAAGGCACGACATCGTCCAACGAGTGCAGAATCCTCGTTAGATGCTTAACAGATCGATCACGCGCGAAACACGAAGCCTAACAATATGCCAGCTAATATGACACCGACCCTACACGTTCTATCGCTCCAAGACTCTCTGAAAATGCTCTCTAGTTTGTCTGCTAGCTCGCCAAACTCCGAAAACGTATATTCTCAAAAAACCTTGTTCCTCAGCTCTCAGAATCGTCTGCAGTCGGATTCTCTGAGCTTCGGATGCTCTATTTGCTCTCATGTTCGACAGAACTTCTGAGCCTCCAAAGATCTTGGATTCACAAAGATAAGTTCATTATATAAGCATTAAGTTCGTGCATGGCCCAAGCCCACGATCTTACCAAGGCTAAATTCGTACGAACTTAACCTCCTGAAGTTCGTGACCTCCTCAAGAACTTATTTTCATAAGTTCTTGAGCTTATGCCTTAAGAACTTATTCTTATGAACTTAGGTGACCTAAGTTCGTGGCCTATGCCTTAAGAACTTATTCTCATGAACTTAGGTGACCTAAGTTCGTGGCCTATGCCTTAAGAACTTATTCTCATAAGTTCTTGAGCCTATGCCTTAAGAACTTATTCTCATATGTTCATAGCCTCATGAATTTATCACCGTAAGTTCTTATCATGCAATCATGAAATTATCAAGCCATTGCATTAACAAGACTATATCTATTGCAATACACTATCAATAGTAAAACTAGACTGCTGTCGTCACACCTGATGTACCAACAGACTCCCCCTTGACGATAGCTTCTAGTTGTTGCTCATTGATTGCAACTATCAGATTCAGAGACTATGAGTACCGAAACTAGACTCCTATTGTCATACTGGGTGTATCAACAGACTCCCCCGTGACGATAGCTTCTGGCTGTTGTTCATTGATCTTCAAGTCTAGGTCTGTTCAGAATGCTTCATGCATAAAGACCCTGTTCAACGCAACCTCTAACCATTCTCTGATGTTTTCTGCCTTCCGAACTCCAACCTTCATGAAAGAAAATCGGTTGCTCGTGAAGCTTCTGCAGATCACCCTGAGAAAGGTTCACAAGATTCAAAGGGTTATGACCTTATCATCTTCATCCTCCATTATAGCTTCAGCTGTTTCATTTTTAAAAGTCCCCCACATCATGTTTCTCAAAACATTTTGATGCATTGTCCTCAGTGAAACCTTCCTCTAGCATCTAACCGGTTTGTAGACTAACTTAGTCCATGTCCTACTAGTCAGAGGATTTATTCTAGTTTCGTCCACTGCTCGTCTACCAACTCTTGGATTAACTTTTCTACACCTTCTAGATCGACCCTCTCTTCTGATAGTTTTTGCATAACCATAAGCATAAGAATCGTCTCCTAGGTTTATATGGTCCTTCCAAGCTAAATTAATCACCTTACACTTCAGAATCTGATTCATCATTCAGTGCATATTTCAGCACCTATACATCTGTCACATTCTAAACTTCATTCACAACTCCTTCATCGAGTGACTTCCAATCAGGTATATCTTTAGGAGTAAACGCTCACTTCACAAGATCCTCCTGTTCTAAATCATCTTCGAAGTCGAACCTCATTTCTGCTTCATCCAACCCTGACAAAGCTCCGATCAAACCTTATCTACAGTTACTTTTGTCGCCTATAAATCCTTGTCTTTTCCCTTGTCAACGGTTGATGAACCAGACTCCCCCTGAGGATTAGCAAGCTAAGCAGATTGTTGTTTTGAAAGATCTGCCAGCTCACTGTTGTCTTTTTGTGCACTTGGGTCAAGGTTCTTTGTTTTCTCTACAATTCTCCCCCGTGAGATGGACGATCTTTCAACAATTTTTCCAGTATAGCCTTTAGTTTTTTAATCTGTTGCTCCTGATCAGCCACTATCTGATCCAACTGGGCATTATGATGATGAAGTTCAAGAATCGCCATTGTCAGCTGAAGAATGTGTACATCCTGTTCGTGGTCTGCAATTATAAGCTGAAACTCCAATTCTAACACTGTTTAGACTTAATCAATCACATGAAACAAGACCCAATATGTTAGCCGGACATCAAAATCGCCTATTCAATGATAAAAATTGCAATGAAACTCTCCTTACTTACATTATTTGATGGTTTACAAGGTAAACAAAACACTAGAATTAAGTTCGTGAGAAACAGTCGTTATCTTCGTTAAACAGTCACACTTCCGTAAAACTTGAAACACTTTAAAGAGTTTTAAACTTTTTCAACTTATCGCGGAACCCTTCACTTTTGAGCAACCGATTATCATGCAAATTTTGTTTTTCCAACTAGAATGCATCCTAGTAACCGACCTCGTTCCTATTTATTAAAAATAAAATGAACTAAAATAAATAGAGTAAAATTAAATTAAATTAAATTTTAAGAATTTAAAATTAAGTACATAAACGAATTCTTTTTAAGAGAGTGTCATAGAAGGTTCAATCAGATAGCTTTGCCAACGCACTTTCGATGTTGTACAATCACACTTTGGAATTTTTGATTCCTTTGATTGTTTGTCGTAACATACACACCTTGTCGATTGTCGGTATGTTTGTCCACTTAAACACACAACACTTAGAGTTTTCCTTTGGCCTTTTTATTTATCAAGAAACTATCTTACGTGTCCCACACTTGCACATACTTCTATGATCAAGACAGACTTATAATGATTATGACTTTTTGGTATTTGCAAATCATCTTTAAAAGGCAAATGTCGGACACAGTTTTGTATTTACATATAACAGAGTGTCTTAGTTTGTCTTAGGGTAGAGCATACTTCTTTTACTTTAGCAAGATAGCGGTGACAGGTCTGTACTCACGTACAACAAAGCGACATACCTTGCTATATTGAGTCAAAACAGCAGGGACAAGTCTATACTAACGTATAACAAAGCGACTTGTTTTGACTCTCCTTACATTTCATGCTTGATCTCTTTTAAGATGTATTTTGATGAAGCCATACATCCCAGAGATTAATTACATACCTCTTTCATAATTATTATATGTGACCCTCTAACATAGAAATTAAGACCTTTTGGTCATACATCTAAGTTAGTTACACATTTGACATTTTCTTGATTGTTTTATTAGCTTATAGGAAAACCTTCATGTTTTATGCCTACCAACATATCAGAACATGAACATATATATCACTTAGAATTTATTGTGCATTATGTGTGAAAGTTTAACACTTACAGTTTGTTAAACGGTGCTAAATTTAGTCATTTTGAACCGTAGACTCTAGACTTCTCTCTTGTTTTTCAATATTCTCTTTTTCTAAAAATTTTAATAGTTTTCCCTCTTTTTTCTTTTGTTTTTCACCTTTTTTTTATTAAGTAAACTTACTAATAAGACAAACTAATTAACCTAAAAAGAATTTAAACGAAAGATTATCTACTGAGATCAGGTTACTCTGGATTTCACATCCCATTTACTTGGACTAACAACTCAGAGCGTGATCTATCAAATGCTTATGTGAATAGATCTGCAAGATTGTCTCTTACCAACTTAGTTATTCCAACTGACACACTTTACCTTTTTCCTGTAAGCCTTTTCAACTATGTCTAAGGACCCAATCAGCAAGCCTGCTGTTTCATCCTTTGTACCCCTGTCCTGTGTCGAGAGCCACCACTATCCATAAAACGGATTGTTGTTAGGACCTATAGTTAATACCTGCACATTAAACAAGACAAGTTAGTTATCACGGGGAACCAAAGCCATGACTGACTTGGTAATACCATCCTCATCCACAAACTTGAACTCTTTCAAATACCCATTTCTCCTTTCAGGTGACTTGGGTTTTTGATCAAGAACCTGTTGTGGACCCGAGTGACTAACATCCATTCTCGACCTTTGGGTTGGTCTTTGCGGTTCAGCCCTTGAAGATTTTTGTTATTATACATCTCAGTTTGATAATTTTGGGCTCTACCTGGTGTCTTATGTCTATTAGGAGAATTAGACCTAACTAGAGTGTGACTCCTCTTAGGTCTATTATTCCTAATGATGGATTAGAGGCCAGACATTGATTGACTAGGGAATCTATTCGGTGAATTATTCCTAAGTCCTTCATTTTGTCTGAGAGACACCGGTGGTTGTCGACTACCTAATCGTGATGTCACATTCGAGTTCTTTTCGGTATTTTGTGAACTACTCGTGTTTGCATTACTAGGTAGTGTTTTTAATGTTTGTTGTTCTTGTTTCTCTATGTTTAGTGAAGACTCTGGCTTCTTGTAGGGACATCCTAAAGCAACATGTCCTTTCTCATTACACTTAAAGCAAGACATTTTGTCGATAGATTTCTTATAGGATGTTATATCTTATTTTAAATGATGAAATAAAATAAGTCTAGGGTGTAAATTGTAAATAGTTCATAGTTCTATTTTGGTATAAATATAAAGTTTACTTTTGTAATAGGTAGATCTGACAATTCATTTGTATTTTGCACGGAAAGCAAAGGAAGATTCTAGGGCTACAGTGGTCGAATATTTTCATTCTCATCTTTTTGTAATAATCTTTGGAAATCCAATCATTCGGTTAGTATTGACTTTATACTCTTAATTGTTTATGATTGATTGTTGATTGAAATTACTAGAATTACAATTGGTATCAGAGCACTTGGAATGATTTTTTTGATTGAAAATATTCCAAAAACTGTCAACTGTTCTATCATTATTTCGGAAATTGAAAAAAAAAATCGATTAGGGTTTTGATTCTGTTGATTTTTGTTGTTGAATCTTGGATCGAAGTGTCACACCTCGTTACCCCGGTTTGCAATGAAGCGCGACGTCGTGGAAACATAACTATAATCATAACGAACGACCACTATATGGAAGTTTTTTAAAAAACACAACGATAAAACTTTAAAATATAGTAAGGTTATACATAGTCTGATATGAAGAAAAAGAAGTTCGCACAATACAAAGATTTAAGTACATAATTAAAGTATTCAAAATAATGCAGCTAAATCTCCGGTAGTTTCGAAAATGCATGCGAGTCCTTAGGTGCGGAAGCTTGAAAAATACGTCTTAAGGCACACTTGCCTTAATTTCCTGAAAATACACGCTAAAATACGTCAACAAAAATTGTTGGTGAGCTCATAGGTTTACACGTAAATTTGACTTGTATGGACAACAACAGTTAAGTTTGAATTTATAATATCATAAATTCCATGTTATGTATTACATATAAACCATCATGCAACCGAAGCTTAATTAAATGAGTTTGCCCTGTGCAGTTTTCCCATACGTAATACCGTGTGTTAAATATATATGCACTTGCTTTTAGTCGAGCCGAACTAACCTGAATGGGGGACAAGACTCCCAATAGATCTATCCACAATATATTCGTGTTTTCAAATAAATGCAATTAACTGTTCATGATATAAGGGCTGATGGAACCACATGTGTAATACGTAATAGAAATGATGTTGTTTTCGTGTCCATATGAAAACGAAGCATGTATTTCAACCCCAGAACATAATAGTGTGAAAATAGGGGCTATGAGGACTCACCGTGGGTGCGATATCAAATATTTGCGAAAAATGCAATTTACCGTAAGTTGGTGGATGATGCACCGGGTGAGTTTAATCAAGCCCTAAATGATAATAGAGACTCAATAACTCTCATATATGATAACATGTACATTTGTAGATTTTTAAGTTTTAAATCACCCAACATTACAAGTTTATAAATAAAACCCACTTAAAACGTCAAGTTTATATATATATAATTTTCCAGCTTTTTCGAAGGTTTTTCGGCCTACTTTGAGGTTGTTTTTGACCAAGCTCTAAAACATTTTAGGCTTTGGTTTTCATGGACATTAAACTACTATATACAAAGAATTTGTAAAGTCAACAACGGCCATTTTTCGAGATGTTTAGGTTGGGGAAAAAGCTTTTTGAAAACCCTATGTTGGCCATTTTTGAGCTGTCAAACTTCCGGTTTCCCAAATAATTTCTGGAGGTCTTAAACTCCAAAATAAATTATGAAAACTTCCAGATCTATAGTTAAGACATAGATCTAACTTTTGAGACAAGAATCAACTCATTTCATTAAGTTATGAATTAGTTATGATTTTTCAAAGTCGATATAAATTTTCTGCCGAAAATCCGTAGTTTATAAACTTGAAATAACTAGTGATTCTTGTTGTTTATTCAAAGACTGCTTGGATAAAAGTTATAAAACACATATATATTACTTGTTTTCATAATATTTATAGTTTTATGATGTGTTTATATATTTATAAACACATTTGAATAAAACAACTTAAAAACAAAACTTGAAATTTATAAACTTGAGTTTTTATGAAACTTGTTGTTGTTAGTGATTATATATATTATGCAAGACTTATATAAACATAATCATAAGATGAAATAAGATAGTATTTACTTACTTTGATGTATTTAGAGTATGAACTTGAGAAGAAGTTGCAACTCTTGCAAGATTTGCACCCAAAAGCACTTGAATTGAAGAACACTTGAAAGAAAATTTTGTGTGTGGTGTGTGTGTGTGTGTGTGTGCTTGACCGGATCCAAGAGGGAAAGAAAGAAGATTTTGGTGTGAATAAAATGAAATGGGTTGGTCTCTATTTATAGGCAAAGAAGAACTCTTGCAATCATGAAAAGCATGGAGGTTGATGTTTTGTGCACCTTTAAACAAAATGATGATGTTTAAAGTAAACATGGTTTTTGTAATAAAATATTGGAAGTCAACCTCTATGTTGTACCCCCTATAGGGCCGGCCTTATACATGGTATTTCCATGTATTTTACTTTTTTTTGTATAAAGTATTTTGTATTCTTGTATTTCCCTTTTCTTGTAAAATCATAAATACTTTTGGATGCGTTGTTTTAATGAATTGTTTTAGTCTTGCATAATTAATGTTAGGTAATTGCATTAGTGTATGATTAGTGTCACTAATCATAATTTAATTATGTGCTTAGTTGAATTAATCCCTCATATCGTAAATAGATCGGATTAATTGATTTCCCGGTTCATCGCACCGATGAATTTGATTCTACTTGAGTTGAATTTCCTAATAAACATTGTTAATCACCTTGTTTAATTTCTAATGACCACTGATTAGGTTATAATTTGCTATTAAATACTGATTAGGTCGTAGCTGCTAACCTGGTTTAATGCCGGATGTTACAGTCTCCCCCTGTAAAGGGAATTTCGTCCCGAAATTAGCTCGTGTTCTCCACTGCTTGAGTATTTGAGAACAGATGAGGGTATTTTTCCTGGAACTGATCTTCGCGTTCCCATGTTAGCTCAGGACCTCGCTTAGAGTTCCGTCTGACATTTATTATCGGGATCCGGCTGTGTTTTAGTTTCTTGACTTCTCGGTCCATTATTTCTACGGGTTGTTCAATGAAGTTCAACTTATCATCTAGTTCCAGCTCGTCCATGGGTATAACGAGTGTTTCATCGGCCAGACACTTCTTATGGTTGGATATGTGGAAGGTATTATGAATGTTACTAAGCTCTGGGGGCAGATCGAGTCGGTAGGCTACCGGACCAATTCTTTTGGTGATCTTGAATGGTCCGATATAACGAGGATTGAGTTTTCCTTGTTTCCCAAAACGGATTACGCCTTTCCAAGGCGAGACTTTCAACATTACTTGATCTCCCTCTTGAAATTCCAAATCCTTCCATAGAACATCTGCATAGCTTTTCTGTCGATTCCGCGCGATCTTTAATCGAATCCGAATCTGGGCTATCTTTTCTGTAGTCTCCTGGATGATCTCAGGTCCAGTAATCTGACTATCTCCTACCTCAGCCCAACAAAGTGGTGATCGACACTTTCACCCGTAGAGTACCACGAATGGAGCGATCTTAATACTCGAGTGCTAGCTATTGTTATAGGAAAACTCGACAAATGGCAGGTGCTTGTCCCAACTTATGCCAAAGTCGATAACACATGCCCTTAGCATGTCTTCCAAAGTTTGAATCATCCTTTCACTCTGACCATCCGTCTGTGGGTGGTAGGTTGTGCTCATATCTAGGCGTGTACCCAATGCCTCTTTCAATGATTGCCAAAATCTTGATGTGAACCGGCTGTCCCTATCTGATATAAATGATACAGGCACTCCATGCCTTGAGACGACTTCTTTAACGTGTTAACTTATCCATCTTATAAGTCTCCTTGCTTGGCAAGAAGTGTGCGGTCTTTGTGAGTCGATCCACAATCACCCAAATGGTGTCATAACCTCCAGAAGTCTTTGGCAACTTGGAGATGAAGTCCATGGTGATGTTCTCCCACTACCACTGGGGTAATTCTGGTTGCACCAACAATCCTGATGGTTTCTGGTGTTCAGCCTTAACATTTAAACATGTTTAACACTTGCCGACATATGTAGCAATGTCAGCCTTCATGTTTGGCCACCAGTACATTCCCTTCAAGTCGTGATACATCTTATCTGACCCTGGGTGAATAGCATATCTTGTTTTATGCCCTTCATCCATGACCAGCTTCCTTACTCCTCCGAATTTTGGTAGCCAAATTCTGCCCATGAAGTACCGACATCCTTCTGACTTGATTTCAAACTGCTTATCCAATCCTCTCAAGGCTTCATCTAGTAGATTACCCTCCTTGACTGCTTCTTCTTGTGCCTCGCGGAATTGAGAGTTTAGGTTTGACTGTATAGTCATGACCAAAGGTCGGACTCTCAAAGGTTTAACCTGTTCCTTGTGGCTCAGGGCATGAGCTACAACATTCGCCTTACCCGGATGATAACGAATCTCGTAGTCGTAATCGCTAAGCAGCTCAACCCAACGACGTTGCCTCATATTTAACTCTTTCTGACTTAGAATATGCTGAACGCTCTTGTGATCCGTAAACACCATGCAGTTCGTACCGTAAAGGTAGTGCCTCCGTATTTTAAGAGCAAACACCACTGCTCCGAGCTCCAAGTCATGAGTCGTATAGTTCACCTCGTGGATTTTGAGTTGCCGTGATGCGTAAGCAATGACTTTATCCCTTTGCATGAGTACACAACCTAATCCATTGTGTGAGGCATCACAGTAGACCATAAAATTTTCTGTCCCTTCAGGTAAGGACAGAATTGGTGCACTACACAATCTTTTCTTTAACTGTTGAAACGCCTTTTCCTGCTCTTCACCCCAGTTATACTTCACATTTTTCGAGTCAGCTCCATTAGGAAATCTTCTATCTTTGAGAAGTTTTCAATAAATCGCCTATAATAACCGGCAAGTCCTAGAAATTGGCAGATTTCCATGGGAGTTCTAGGAGTTGCCCAGTTCTTTATGGCCTCGATTTTTTATGGGTCAAGTTGGATTCCATGGTTGTTGATCCCATGCCCAAAGAATTTAACTTCTCGCAACCAAAATTCACACATTGAAAATTTGGCGTATAACTGTTCCTTCTCTAACAACTCCAATATCAGCTTGAGATGTTGTTCGTGCTCCTCCTTATATCTGGAATAGATAAGGATATCGTCTATGAACACTATTACAAATTTGTCCGAATACGGTTTACACACTCGATTCATGAGGTCCATGAATACGGCTGGTGCGTTGGTCAAACCAAACGGAATCACCTGAAATTCGTAATGTCCATAACGAGTTCTGAACGCTGTCTTGGGAATGCCTTCTTCTGGAACCTTTACTTGATGATAACCGGATCGCAGATCAATCTTAGAGTAGAAGCTTGATCCCTGTAGTTGTTTAAATAGGTCGTCAATTCTGGGAAGGGGTAGCGGTTCTTTACCGTTAATTTATTTAGCTATAGGTAGTCTATGCACATTCTGAAGGATCCGTCTTTCTTTTTCACAAATAAGACCGGAGCTCCCCAAGGTGAGGAACTTGGTCGAATGAATCCCTTATCCATCAACTCTTGTAGTTGGTTGGCTAGCTCTTGCATTTCAGAAGGAGCGAGTCTGTATGGGGCTCTTGCAACCGGTGCAGCTCCCGGCACCAAAGCGATTTTGAACTCCATTTGCCTCGCTGGCGGAAGCCCAGGGAAATCTTCTGGGAAGACCTTCGGATAGTCACAAACCACTGGAATATCCTTGAATTGTTTTTCCTTCAACTCTTTTTCTGCAATCTGGACTAATACTGCATGGCAACCTTTTCAAAGACGCTTTAATGTCCTTAGGCCAGATATGACATTCAGCTGATGGTTCTTTCTTTCCCCTTGGACTGTTAGGACCTTCTTCTTGTGGAGTCGTATCCGTACCACTTTATTACCGCACAAAATCTCGGCATGATTGTGTGACAACCAATCCATACCAACTACCACATCAAAACTTTCGAGTTCTATAGGCATCAAGTCTATCTTAAAAGGATGATCTGCCAGCTTCAGTGTGCATTCCTTAATAATATTATTTGCCTTTATTATTTTGTCGTCAGCTAGCTCTATAGTATAAGAGTTGTCTAAGGGAAAAGGAGTGGCACTCAATTGCTTACTAAACTTATTAGATATAAAGCTCCTATCAGCCCCAGTATCAAGAAATACGTAAGCGTAAATGTCATTTAAAAGAAACGTACCTGATACCACATGGGGATCCTGACGAGCGTCACCTGCTCCCAATACAAAAGCTCTCCCCTGAGCTCCTCCATGATTTTTCAACCTCGGGCACTCACTCCTGAAGTGCCCGGCAGCTCAACACTCATAGCAGCCCCTGTGATTGCCGTCATTGCTACCCGGGGTACCAAATTTACAGTCCTTGGTCAAATGACCAAGACGTTTGCACTTTCCACAAGGGGTTGGGCAGGGACCCTTGTTGTGATGATAGTTGCATTGGGTGCAGAAAGGCTTTGTGCCTGTGTAGCCTTTCCTTGTCTCGACTCCAGCTACGTAAGCCTTGATGGTTTCGGGCTTCTTGGATTGTGAGCCCGTATTCTTCCCAGACTTGTGCTCCCATTTTCTCTTGTTATCCTCGGCTTTGGCCTCGTTTCTCCGGGACACTTCGTCCATAACGTTGTTGGCCATTCTGATGGCGTCTTAAATGGTGGTTGGGTTGGAGGCAGTGACATTGCCTTGAATTTGAGGGGAGAGTCCCTAGATGTAGCTCTCAATTTTCTTGTACTCGGGGGTCACCATTTGTGGACACAGGATGCTCAGCTCGTGAAATCGGTTAGTATACCCTGTAACGTCCATTCCCTTCATTGATAGATTCCAGAACTCTGATTCCATTTTCTGGAGTTCGTTTCTTGGACAGTGCTTGTCCGTCATCATTTGCTTCAACACGGACCAGGCGAGTTGATAGGCTTCATCGATTCCCACTGACTGGACGTAGGAATTCCACCATGTCAGTGCGCTATCCTGTAGAGTGTGGGTGGCGAATTTCACTTTGTCTCATTCAACACATCCAATTTCTCAAACCATCGTACCAATCCGACGGCTCCCTCAGTCCCGTTAAAGTATCGGGGCCTGCAACTCAAGAACCCCTTAATCCCGCAACCTTTTGGGTCGGTTTCAGTACCTCCCGTGGTGCGGCTAGCACCACCATCTCCGTAGGCAGAACTATTTCGGTTGGTCTCATAAGTGGCTATAGCGGCGGCCACTCTTTGTGCGACTAATTGCTCGATTTCTGCTGCGTTCATGGCTTTTCTTGGCGGCATTATTTTAAAGTTTAAAGAAAAGAGCATAGTGTAAGAAGTTGAGTCTTAAAGATTTAAATTTTCTTAAGGCACAACACTATATTCATCAAACAAAAATTCATAAATAACTTGCAATATTCATTAATCATTCATAACTTTCTTACATTGGGGTGGGTTATTACCCGAAAATTTTTGTCCTACACTATTACATAATGATTTCCTAACATTACAAAGATAGATAAGGGGTACTAGGTGTGGGAGTAACGGGGGTCTCTCCCTTCTCCAAAGCGTTGAGGCGCTGAGTCAGCTCCTCATTACGAGCCGCGCTTTCGGCTAATCACTGCCGAAGCTCATCTAGGCCGTCCTGCTGGATGGCGAGGGCGTGCTGGTTAACCCAGTACAAGTTGGAGTTCTGTAACTCCTCCCGCTCTAAACGGGCTATCAATTCTCCAATGTCCTGGTTAAGTAACAGGATTTGGAGGTCGTGTCGTGAAGACCTTGCTACTAAAAGAGGTACGGTCTGGTCGGCCGACTCTTGAGTGAGCGGTGGGATCGGTGCGGAGGATGGTCCTCCAACCTCAAACTGGGAAGGGATTGCTTCCTCTTGTCTCCACTCACGGAGAGTCTCGGGTATCCAGTCCCATCTACGGGTGTTTGCCCGTCGCTGCTAGGGTGGTGGACTTAGTTTAGGAGTCGGGATGGGAATAGATTCCTGCCTCGGTGTGATTAGCCACTTTCGGGGTGTAAACATCATCTTCGGGCCGTTAGGGTGGGGACGGTACAGCTTGAACGACGGAACCTCAGGGTGGTATGGGGTGTAAGCGGGGATCACCCCTGGTGGATCCACTCCGGCGTCGTCCTCTACCATTGGTTCCTCCTCGTCTGACTCTTCCATGGGTTCCTCGTCTTTCGAGGGGTCTTCCTCCTCAGTTGGGTCCTCCTCAGTAAACACCTCCAGGTTGTATCGACTGATGGGGGTATGCTCCTCTTCCGAGTCAGACAAAATGATTACCTCTTGGTTGGACATGTTTTCTGCTATCAAGGTCCATTCATTGTATTTTAGTTAGTTACAAAATATTCGCATAATCAGTAATACTTAAGTGCTGTTATAGTCTAAGGTACTAATGCAACCTAGTTCACTATAACTATGGCTCTGATACCAATCTGTCACACCCCGTTACCCCGGTTGGCAACGAAGCGTGACGTCGCGGAAACATAACCATAATCATAACGAACGACCACTATATGGACGTTTGTCAAAAATACATCGATAAAACTTTAAAATATAGTAAGGTTATACATAGTCTGATATGAAGAAAAAGAAGTTCGCACAATACAGAGATTTAAGTACATAATTAAAGTATTCAAAATAATGCAGCTGAATCTCCGGTAGTTTCGAAAATGCATGCGACTCCTTAGGTGCGGAACCTTAAAAAATACGTCTGAAGGCACACTTGCCTTAATTTCCTGAAAGTACACGCAAAAATACGTCAACAAAAATTGTCGGTGAGCTCATAGGTTTACACGTAAATCTGACTTGTATGGACAACAACAGTTAAGTTTGAATTTATAAAATCATAAATTCCATGTTATGTATTACATATAAACCATCATGCAACCGAAGCTTAATTAAATGAGTTTGTCCTGTGCAGTATTCCCATACATAATACCGTGTGTTAAATATATATGCACCCGCTGTTAGTCGAGCCGAACTAACCCGAATGGGGGACATGACTCCCAATAGATCTATCCACAATATATTCACGCTTACAAATAAATGCAATTAACGGTTCATGATATAAGGGCTTATGGAACCACATGTGTAATACGTAATAGAAATGATGTTGTTTTCGTGTCCATATGAAAACGAAGCATCTATTTCAACCCCAAAACATAACAGTGTGAAAATAGGGGCTATGAGGACGCACCGTGGGTGCGATGACAAATATTGGTGAAAAATGCAATTTAGCGTAAGTTGAGGTATGATGCACCGGGTGAGTTTAATCGAGCCAATGATAATAGGGACTTAATAACTCTCATATATGATAATATGTATATTTATAGATTTTTATGTCTTAAATCACCCTACATTACAAGTTTATAACTAAAACCCACTTAAAACGTCAAGTTTTTATATATATAATTTTCCAGCTTTTTTGAAGGTTTTTCGGCCTACTTTGAGGCTGTTTTTGACCAAGCTCCAAAACGTTTTAGACTTTGGTTTTCTTGGACATTAAACTACCATATACAAAGGTTTTTTAGAATAAAAAACAGCCATTTTTCGAGATGTTTAGGTTAGGGAAAAAGCTTGTTGAAAACCCTATGTTGGCCATTTTTGAGCTGTCAAACTTTCGGTTTCCCAAATAATTTCTGGAGGTCTTAAACTCCAAAATAAACTATGAAAACTTGCAGATCTATTGTTAAGACATAGATCTAACTTTTGAGACAAGAATCAACTCATTTCGTTTAGTTACGAATTAGTTATGATTTTTCAAACTCGATATAAATTTCCTGCCGAAAATCCGTAGTTTATAAACTTGAAATAACTAGTGATTCTTGTTGTTTATTCAAAGACTCCTTGTATAAAAGTTATAAAACACATATATATTTCTTGTTTTCAAAATATTTACACTTATATAATGTTTTTATATATTTATAAACACATATGAAGAAAACAACTTAAAAACAAAACTAGAAATTTATAAACTTGAGTTTTTATGAAACTTGTTGTTGTTGGTGATTATAAATATTATGCAAGACTTATATAAACATAATTATAAGATGAAATAAGCTAGTATTTACTTACTTTGATGTATTTAGAGTATGAACTTAAGAAGAAGTTGCAACTCTTGCAAGATTTTCACCCAAAAGCACTTGAATTGAAAAACACTTGAAAGAAAATTTTGTGTGTGGTGTGTGTGTGTGCTTGGCCGGATCCAAGAGGGAGAGAAAGAAGATTTTTGTGTGAATAAAATGAAATGGGTTGGTCTCTATTTATTGGCAAAGAAGAACTCTTGCAGTTATGAAAAGCATGGAGGTTGATGTTGTGTGCACTTTTAAACAAAATGATTATGTTTAAAGTAAACATGGTTTTTGTAATAAAATATTGGAAGTCAACATCTATGTTGTACCCCCTATAGGGCCGGCCATATACAAGGTATTTCCATGTATTTTACTTTTTTTTGTATAAAAGTATTTAGAAATGTATTCTTGTATTTCTCTTTTCTTGTAAATTCATAAATACTTTTAGATGCCTTGTTTTAATGAATTGTTTTAGTTTTGCATAATTAATGTTAAGTAATTGTATTAGTGTATGATCAGTGTCACTAATCATAATTTAATTATGTGCTTAGTTGAATTAATCCCTCATATCGTAAATTGATCGGATTAATTGATTTCTCGGTTCATCGCACCGATGAATTTGATTCTAATTGAGTTGAATTTCCTAATAAACATTCTTAATCACCTTGATTAATTTCTAATGACCACTGATTAGGTTATAATTGGCTATTAAATACTGATTAGGTCGTAGCTGCTAACCTGGTTTAGTGCCGGATCTTACATGAAGGAAGGTTATTGAAAATCGATCACATTGATCATAAACTTAAACTAAAATTCCAAACACATAAAAAAGATTCTTTGATTTTTCTGAAATTTCAAAAAACCACTTGTTCTTCACTGTTTTAGTAAAAATCAAGGGGTTTAATCTATTTTTAGACTAAGTGTTTTCAGGAAAAGTGTTTGAAATCAAAAACCTTACCTTCAATATCAAGTTGGAATCAATTGAAGCATTTTTACAAACTTGATTGAATTCTGGACTTAACATTTCTGAAAAACTCAGAAAACTCGAATAACACATTGTTCATGTGGTAATCGAGTTGACAATCCTTTTTAATCGAGTTGAACAAAGTTCTATTCAAGTTGATCGTTGGGTTCAATCGAGTTGATCACAGAATTAATCGAGTTGAAAAGTGATCCATTCGAATTGACTTGAAGTTTTATTCGAGTTGACTTGAAGACTCATTCGAGTTGACCCATATTCAATTCGAGTTGGAAACATTTTATAAATTGAGTTTTACATAACAATTTTCTGTATTTCAATTTTTAATTCGAGTTTACACAATCATCAGTCAAAATCATTCGAGTTTACTTGCACTTCCATACAAATTTACTCTCACGTTCATTCGAGTTTGTTGGCATTTGATTCGAGTTTACCTACTTTTGATTTGAGTTGACTTATTTTTTATCTAAGTTGACTATCATTTGACTCGAGTTAACACACACTTGATTCGAGTTTTATAGAAGGTCAATTCGAGTTGCATTATTCTTCTAATTGACTGATTTTTCTAGATTCAAGTTGAGTACATTCATTGTTCGAGTTTTTCACACTCATTGATCGAGTTGATCCATTCAATATTCGAGTTGTTCACCTTCATTGATCGAGTTTCAGTGCATAATCATTCAAGTTTGATCAACATGCATCCAAGTTTGATCAAATTTTCAAATTCAATGAAAATCTCATTTTAAAGATCTTGGAAGATTCCTGTAATTCAGTCAACATGTCCAAAGACGCACAAGCCATGGGGTCGAAAATAAAATCTCCAATCCTGTACCGAGGAGAATATGTACAATGGAGAGAAAGATTTATTGAGTTCATAAGTTTCAACGACCTATCTGATGAGATGCTGAAGTCCCTTAATGACGGACCAACTATGTTTCTTGAAACAAAACCTGCTGTACCCACCGGCAACCCTCCAATACCTGAAAGAACAGTTGAGGTCACCAACCTAACAGAGGCACACAAACACAGAAAATTGGGGGATAAGACAGCTAGAAAATTGTTGCTGATATCCATCGCAAATGACATATACACCTGTTTGAAAAATACCAAAACAGCCAAATCCATCTGGGATGAGGTTTGTATGTTGATGAGGGGATAAGAAAGGGCAGCAACAAACAGAGCCCAAAACAGCTTAATGACGTTCGAGAACTTCAGAGCTAGAGAAGGGGAACTGCTGGAGAGTACATACTTGAGGTTTGTCAGTTTGGTAAGTGAAATGAAAAGGAATGGTGTCACAAAGTCCAACTTAGACATCAACGTTAAAATCCTGGACGTACTAAATCCAGAATGGGAAAAGTACGCAATGATCATTCAACTGACTAAAGACATTGAGGACATGGACTTTCATATGGTGTTTGAAAACCTTAACAACTATCAGGAAGTTGTTTTAAAGAAGATGTCTGGAAAGGAAAAGGCTGAAAAAGAAACTGCTGATCCTTTAGCATTGCTGACAGACAAGAAATAAAAATATAAGCTTAAGAAGGAGAAGCGAGTAGTTCTAAGTAGCAGTTCATCTGAATCAGACTCATCGGATTCCTCAGCTGATTCTGAAATCGAGGAAATGAAGAAACAAATGGCCTTACTGACAAAGGCAATTCAGAATAAGTTTTACCAGGAAACCTACCAACAGCAAGATGAGATACACTACAGGCTCACGAAAGTTTTATAAGAAGGACATATATGACAAACCAGGTGAGAGCAGTGGAAAGAAAGCCGACAAATTTGATAAATCTGAGAAGTCAGCTTGGAAGGACTCAGAGCAAAAATGCTACAAATGTGGCAAGTCGGGTTACTATGTTCGAGAATGCAGAATGCCTGTAGTGAATAATTAAGAATACTACACTAGAAAGGCACTTCTAGCAAAGGAGAAGGAAGCTGGCAAAGCTCTAATGGCTGAAGATGACCACTGGCTTCAGCTATCTGAGGATGAAGACATTTTAGATGAAGATGCACACATCTGTCTAAAGTCATAAGTTTTTAACGAATCAGAACTTAGTGAGTCTGCAATCGTAGTAAAAGATGAAGTTTGGGTTGGGTTGACGGATGTGGAAAATGAAGAAAAGAAGAGTCTGATGTGGAACTGACTGAAGAAGTAACAATGATGGCAACAAGAGATGCTGGCGGTAGCAAAGGATAGAGAAAGTGATGAATCAGATTCAGAGAAATCAGAGAATTCAGAGACACCTGAGGTACAAACAAATTCTAAATATGAAAATGATGACTCCTGTATGCTAGAACAAAAACTTACACAAATGGCTTACATGTTAAAGAAAGTTGAAAAATCTATAAAAGCCGAAAAGAAAAATGTCCATTCCTTGGAAAGCAAATTAAATCAAGAACATGCATTAGTGTTAGAATTTTCCAAGGATAAGGCATTGGCGTTACGAGCTGTATCAGATTTACAAGATAAGACAAATGATATTCAAAGCCAAATTCATAAACTGAATAGCAATATATCTGACCTAACAGAAAAACTGAATTTAGCTAAATTAGAAGCATCACGTTATTCTGTAAAATATCTTGCCATTTTTTATGAAAGAACAAAACTTTATGAGAAAATGAAATCATTGGAAGATGAGTTTATAAGATGAGGTCAAACAGATCAAACGATATATTTAAATCAACCTAAAGATACCGAATTTTATAATTCTAAATCAGGTATAGGTTGGAATAATCTTAAATATCTGACAAAAGCTATTTCAAATTCACCTACTTTATATGATGTCAGATAAATGAATTTAGGATTAAAAATGACGTTTATGAAAGCATCAGATGAAATAGAATCAAGTGAAGATTCAAAAAGGTTAAGATCTGATAAAATGCAAAATTCTGTTGATTATAACAAAATAAATGAATCTTATCAAAATACTTGCATTTATGCGGAATATATTCAGACATATTCTGACAAGGATTTATCTTAAAATACCACTCATTCTCAAAAGCTATATTTACCAGCTTCAATTATTGAAAAGATGAACGCTGATCTTGAATTGAAAATAAAAACTTTTGAGACAGAAAATCAAAATCTTAAGGCTGAAATTAAATCTTTAGAACTAAAGTTGCAAAAACAGCCTGAAAACAAATTATAATCAGATTAAACACCTTCAATTCAACTTGATTCTATTAATTCTGAAAAAGATTTTGATCAGTATATGAACTCGGACTTTAACTCACATGAAGAAATGTTTTTCAAGTAGATGAATTTGTCAAACCATTACATGAAAAACAACTTGATAAACCTAAAGAACCTGTTAGAATTCTGCAAAGAATATCTACAGATTCAAAGGAATCATCATAACATTCACCAATTTTACAACTGAAAAATGAGAAAACAGAAGTTCCTTTTGTGACTCCTACTTATGAAAAAGGCGACTCATCTTCCTCAAGGGACTTTATTGCACAAAGGTCCAAAATTCCAAAGGTAAGAGAATCTTACAGAGAAACAAATTTCTAAAACGACTAATTCTCGTGTTTCCTGTATGTCAGATAATATTGTGAAAGGTTCTTGGAAGAAAGAATTGAGAAAGAAGCAGCGAGAAAAGAAAAACAAGAATATAAGACTAGAGTGGAAAGTCAAAGAAACTACTGTTACAGATAGGATTAGAGAATTTGAAAATTTTGTCTGTAATAATTTTACTGATAAACGATGTACTAAATACTCTCGAACTGCCTTAATCGTGTTAAATTCTGCTTCTTATAATCCATTGAATGCTAAATCTGATAAGTTCGTATGGCTAACAAAGAAAAAGGATCCATCTTTTAAACAGAAAAAGGTTCCAAAACAGCAAATTTCAAAATCAGTTCCACATCGAACTGTACAAAAAATGGATACCGAAACGTACTGTTCAAAAGTGGGTTCCTAAATTAAATGATTTATCTAATGAAAAGATGAATATCAAACCACATGATTTACCGAAATCAAAAGTACCCAACTATAAGTGGGTACCTCACGTTTTATTTTGTCTTATAGGTAAATCATGTGTGGTACCTTGACTCCGGCTGCTCAAAGCACATGACCAGACAGAAAGAAACTCTCACTAACTTTGTTGATATGTTTTGTGGGACGGTCCGTTTCGGGAATGATCAATTCTGTCCGATCAAAGGATATGGGAGTCTTGAGTATGACAAGATAACTATACAAAAAGTCTTCTACGTTGATGGTCTCGGTCACAATCTGTTCAGCATTGGACAACTCTGCGACAAAGTACTAGAGGTCAAATTTAAAGCAAAGCGGTGCAGTATTAGATCTGGAGAAGGGAAAGAGGTCCTAGCAGGAAATAGGAAAACAAATCTGTACTCAATAGACCTAGCCTCAATCAATCTGAAGAAAGATGTTTGCTTATTGTCAAAAGCAACATCTAAAGTCTCTTGGCTATGGCATCGTCACCCTTTTCACTTGAATTTCAAAGAGTTTACCAACCTTGCAAAAGGTAGGTTAGTCAAAGGGCTACCAACTCTCAGGTTTCAAAAAGAGCAGCTGTGCGCAGCCTGTGAAAAAGGAAAGATGGTTAGAGCATCTGACAAGTCCAAAACTGAACACTCGTCAACAAGAGCATTGGAACTGCTTCATATGGACTTGTGTGGACCAATGAGAGTATAGAGTATAAACAAGAAAAGATATGTGTTGGTAATAGTCGATGACTACTCCAGATACACATGGGTATTTTTCTTGCGTTCCAAATCTGACGCTACCGAGAAAATTATCGACTTCATTCGCAGAATTCAATTCAAGTTGCCGCTCTCAGTTGAAACAATCAGATCAGATAATGGGACAGAATTTAAGAACAAATCTCTCGAGTCGTTTCTAAATTCTGTGGGAATAACTCATCAGTTCTCAGCAGCTCGCACTCCACAGCAAAATGGTGTAGTTGAACGAAGAAATCGCACCCTAGTGAAATCTGCAAGAACGATGCTTGCATATTCAAACCTTCAGTTATTCCTTTGGGTTGAAGCTGTAGCAACGACTTGTTTTACGCAGAATAGATCCATAATCAACAATAGATTCGGAAAGACTCCGTATGAATTAATAAATAAATGAGTACCTAATGTCAAATTTTTCCATGTCTTTGGATGCAGGTGTTTCATATTAAACGACAAACACAATCTGGGAAAATTTAGTCAGAAAGCTGATGAAGGCATCTTCATTGGGTATTCAAAGGAGTCTGTAGCCTTCGAGTCTACAATAAGCGGACAAAGACTGTCAATGAAAGCGTCAATGTCAAATTCGATGAAGGCGTTGTAATGGCTTCTATGAAGTCATCTGAACAGAGTGCAGATAATTCTGATTTAAATAAACTGTTCGAGAATTTTTAGGAAGACTACTTTGAACAGTCTAAACCTAATGTTTCAAATTTGGTGCCTGACAGGATTACTGAAGATCCAATCGTAGTCTCAGATTATTCTCACCAACCTATTTTTAGAAGAAACTGTAGAGGCTTCAACGACAGACGTGCACTTACCTGTTGAAAGTGTACAACCCATTCAACATCCAGTATCTTTTGAAACCCCATTACCATCTGAAAAATCAGAAACCCGTATCTTAGTTGATATACCATCAACATTGGAAGCTAACCCTTGAATTCCCTAATGAGACTTAAACCTCAATCAAGACCAACTTCAACCATACCCACATACCTTTAATTGGACAAGTAATCACCCAACTGAAAACATCAAAGGTGATCCTTCAACTTCAGTCAAAACCAGAAGAGCAACCATGAGTAAGTGCTTATTTTCAAACCATCTGAGCAAAATTCAGCCAAAGAATGTTAAAGAAGCTCTTCTAGATGCTGATTGGATTGTGGCTATTTAAGAAGAGCTGAATCAAATTGAAAGGTTGAAGGTCTGGAGATTGGTGGAGCGATCAAAAGATAAATCAATCATTGGCACAATATGGATATTCAAGAATAAGAAGGATGAACACGTTGTCATCATTTGTAACAAGGCTCACCTCGTCGTCAAAGAATACAGTCAGCAAGAAGGGATGGATTACGATGAAACATTCGCTCCAGTTGCCAGAATAGATGCTATAAGGATGTTTTTGGAATTTGCAGCTCATAAACACATTACTGTTTATCAAATGGATGTAAAAATTGCATTTTTAAATAGAGAACTGACAAACGAAGTATATACATATCAGCCCGAAGGGTTTACTAATCCTTTGAAGCCTGATCATGTATATATTCTGGACCAATCCCTGTATGGCCTTAAACAAGCACCTCGTGCTTGGTATGATGCACTTTCAACATATTTGTTTAAATGTGGATTAAACAAAGGTGCAGTGGATACAACCTTGGATATTATAGTAATTCAAATATATGTGGATGATATAACATTTGGGTCTACTAATTCAGAATTTTGCAAGAAATTTTCTTACTTAATGTCCCAAAAATTAGAAATGAGCATGATGGGAGAAATCAATTTTTTCTTAGGTTTACAAGTGAAACAACTGACTGATGGAATTTTCATCAATCGGTCCAAATATATTCAGGACATGTTAAAGAAATTTAACATGGTAAATAGTACACCTATGAAAACACCTATGGCTCCGGATTCCAAATCCAAACTCGATGAGGACATTTCAGGGAAACTTGTAGATGTAACTCATTATCGAGGCATTATTGGGTCATTAATGTATTTAACTGCAAGTAGACCTGATGTTATGTTTGCTACATGTGTTTGTGATAGATATCAGACACATCCGAAAGATTCACATTTGGCGGCTGCCAAAAGAATCTTAAGATATCTAAAGGGCATACCAAACCTTGGTTTGTGGTATCCCCGAGAATCATCATTCACTTTAACTTCCTTTTATGATGCTGATCACACAGGTGATAAGATGGACAAAAAATGCACATCAGGAGTAGTCCAATTCCAAGGTAACAAACCCGTCTGCTGGACATCCAAGAAACAACACTGTGTTTCACTGTCTACAGCCGAAGCTCAATACGTTGTCATATTATCGTGTTGTTCTCAAGTGTTGTGGATGAAGAGCCAACCCACAAAAGATTCCAATTTACTGTGATTCTCAAAGTGCAATAGCCATAGCTTCTAATCCTGTGCAACATTCTAAAACCAAACACATCGACATCCGGTATCATTCTATTAAAGATCATCTAGAAAATGGTAATACAGAATTATATTTTGTACCTACTGAATATCAGCTAGCTGACTTGTTTACAAAAGCCTTAGATGAAAAACGTTTTAATTTTTGGTATACTTGGGTATGTTGAATCGCTAGATTTAAACATTTGGTTGTTACAAATTATAATTTTAAATTTACATTTTTTATTTTGATTAAAATTTTGATGTTAAACTCACGTGAATTTAATGTTTACATTTTTTCAAGTTTAACAGATTTGGATTGTCATGTGCAGTGGGAGCAGAAAGATATTTATATCTGATTTTGAGAAATCTGATAAATTTTTATTTGATATTTTTAGGGGGAGCAGTCATATAAAATGATATATACATCTGAGGGGGAGCTTAACTGCGAACATCAAGGCCTCAAAGGGGAGCAATTTTGTTTTTTTTTTTTTTTGTTAAATTTTTTTATTATTATTTTAGTTGTTAAAATTTTTTTTAAGTTGTTGAATTTTTTTTACCTTTAGTTGTTTTAATATTTTTTTAGGTATTATTTTTTTGTTTGATAGTTAATTTTTAGTTTGGTGAAATGGGCTTAAAATAAAACAAACATTTTTGTGTGAGTGGGCCGAGTTATTTCGATATTTGAATTTGAAATTTCAACTATAAAGTTGAAATTCAAAATTAAAACTTACTTTTTCAAAATTCTTGACTACTATTCACCGACCCTCTCATCTCACTTTCTTCATCACGAAGTAACCTCAAGAAACTCATAGAAATCAGATTTTCAACATTAGATTTTAAAATTGTAAGTCCATTTCAAAATTTCATGTATTTTTTCAGTTTATATGTTTCGTTTTAAGTTTCTGTAATCGTATATTCTGATATATCTGTGTGTTTGTATGAACTTCAGTGTGTCTTAATGGGTTTAGTCATTTGTTGGAGTTCATATGAAATTGAATGTGTGTTTAACTGCGGATTACTATATTGAACTTGAATCTCAAATTTCAAGATTCATTTCCAAGCACATAGACATTAATTTTGAATTTTCAAGATTCAATATATTCAAGTTCATACACCTGAAAATTGAGATTTTTGGAATGATTTGATTGTTTCTGGACAAAGTTCAGTAAACAAATGTTATTTGAAATCAATTTTCGAGTAGGACTCAAGTTTTTAATAAGTGAAAAAGTCCCTGGATTGAAAATTTTGAAAATAACAGTGTATATGGACTTAGAAATAATTTGTAAACATTTTCTCGATAAATACTGCAATCGAGAATGTGGCAAGTTTCATGCGAGTTGAGTCAAGTATCACTCGAGAAACAGTTAGTTTCATTCGAGTTGGATGCTTCTTGATTCGAGAACATGTGGTGTGTTATTCGAGTTGGTTCAAATTTCAGGACTTGGAAAATTTTTTGAACAAACTCTCGATCACATGTGTCATTCGAGTCCACTTATGTTTCAATCGATTTGGACTTACAGTTCCTTGGAGAAAACATCAATTTTAATCGAGTTGGTCATAAGTGTCATTCGAGAGATCTTAACTTCATTCGAGTTGGTCCTTTCATCCACTCGAGAAAGTTCTTCATCATTCGAGTTCTATACATGTGTCTATCGAGTTGACTCATACATTATCCGAGAAACTTTATCTTTCACCCAAGTTTCATAATCTGTTGGGAAATATTCTAAGTATGTCAAGCTGTTAGTTAGATTTTTCAAACTGTTAGTAGTATTTCTGTGTAATTACAAAGTTCAAGCAGCTAGTTCAATAAGTTCGAGATGCTAGTTCAAAAGTTCAAGCTGCCAGAGTTAAAAGTTCAAGCTGCTCAACAGATTAACAACAGAAAGTGCTGAAATTCAGGAAGTGATCTATATTTCAGGATTTGAATATCTTCCAAGCATATCTACTACCATAGAAATCAGAGTTCATCAAGGAAACAAATCAGAAGTCTATATATATAGATTGAGTCTTTCTATTGTAAGTCTGTACGTGAAAGTTTTGTAATTCTGTGCTTCATTGTAATTGCTTTCTGATAAAGTTTCTCAAGCCTCTAAGGTTGTAAAACCCTAAGAACAGTCTGTGTTCTTCGTCTAATCAAACAGATTAGAGGTGATTCTAATCAGTGAGTTTGGCAATACAATGGATTTGATTTTGATTATATTTATTTGTTATTTATTCTGAAAGTTTTCTTAAAACAATTAAGTGTTATTCCGCAAACTTCTTAATTGGACTTTGATTCAATACAAGGTTATTGGTTTACACTCTGATTTATTGAAACCAGTTAATCTTAGGTAGTATTTTGATATTGACAAGTGGTATCAGAGCCACAAGTTTTTGTTTATTATTCTTTGTTTTCAAAGTCAGAAACTTTCTTTTAAAAATTTTATTTTTCTGCAATGGAGTTTGAAAATAGCAGTAGTGGATCTGGGTAAGGACTCAAAGTGCCTAGGCTCAAACCCACTGAGTTTGACATGTGGTAACTCAGGATTCAACAGCACATTCAATTTATTGATTATGTCATATGGGAAGCTGTTGAATATCCTCCTGTAGTTGATCCTGAACTAGATGCTGAGAGAAAACCTATAAAAACACCTCCGAAGATTGAACTTGAAAGAAAGGCTAGAATGAATGAAGTGAAAGCTCTTACTCTTTTACAAATAGTCATTCCTAATGCTTATCAACATCAGTTTATTAAATTCTATACTGCTCATTCTCTTTGGATTGCTTTAGAGAAAAGATTTGCTGGAAATGCTAGCACCAAAAGGAATCAAAAGGATCTTTTAAAACAGCAGTATGAAAACTTTTCTGGTGGCAGGAATGAAAACCCTTACTCAGATTTTTGACAGGTTTAATAAGCTAATAGGTGAATTGGAGAGTGTCAAAGTCAGCCTGGATCAAGATGAAGTAAACAGAAAATTCCTCAGATCTCTTGGTGAAGAATGGACAGTCTATGCTGCCCAATGGAGAACCAAAGACACTCTAGATGAAATAGAGTTGGATGATCTTTACAACAGCCTGAGAGTGTTTGAATCTGAGATTAAAAATAAAAAGAAATCCTTTTCTTACAGTCACAAACTGCTCTGCTATCATCAACATTAATTGATAAATCAAACTGTTGTGATTCTTTTTAAGGAGCTGATGGTAACTCTACTGAAGTTCATTATGAAGCTTTTGTTGCAAATGATGGACTGTTTGCTCTTAATGCTGAAGATTTAGAACAAATCCATCCAGATGATTTAGAAGAGATGGACTTGAAATGGCAGTATTCTATGTTGACTATGAGGGCCAAAAGATTTCTGAAAAGAACTGGCAGACCAAACCTTCAAGCCAGAACCAAAGGGAAACCAACATTTGATAAATCAAAGGTTGAATACTTTAAATGCCACAAGCTTGGCCACTTTGCTAGAGAATGCAGATCCCAAGGTCAGTAGCCACCAAGACCCCAGCAAAGTAATCAAACTTCATCATCACAAGCTCTTGTCTCTCAAGAAGACAATGTGTTTGACTGGAGTGATCAGACAGAAGAGGAGTTTCAAAATCAAGCTCTTATGGCAGAAACATCCAATGTCACTTCCACTTAACTACCATCTGAGGTAAATGCTAAACACTGTTCTCAAACATGCAAAAATATGGTTAAAAAGTACAGAGATCATAATGAGAGCATGTGCAAAACTCTAGCTAAGATGGAAGAAAGGAGATATGAGTATATGCAGGCTATAGAAGATCTTGAAAAATAGATCAATGAATATAAAGATAATGAGATTTAGATGGGACATGATAGAAGATATCATGAGTGGGAGAAAAAGGAACTGAATAAGAAAATAGAGACCCTAAATAAGAAACTAGATGAAGATGTACAGAAGGTGTTAGAAGCTAGCAAGAAAATGGAATCTATTAATATAGATTTAGGTAGCTTCAAGCTGGCTAATCAAAAGCTAGAACACCTAATGGAGGTCCAGTTTAAAGATAGGGTAAAATCTCAACTCAATCCCAAAGAAGGTATAGGATACAAAGCCACTCCACCCCCACACAACAACAAATACATTCATCCCATGAATGAAGTTGATTATAGGCTTGTGAATGAACCATTAGATGAGATAATGAAACTGTAGATCCTATCCTTGAAGACAGGCATGAATCTAAAGAAGAACTGATTTCAAATAAAGGCTGTGAGTATAAAGAAGTTGAAAGAAACTCCAAAACAATGAGTGCACCTATAGAACCTCCTACTTCCAGTTTCATCCAAAACCCCAGTGTAAAAGGAAAAGAAAAGATGAGTGTATGCAATAATGCTCCTCATGTTTCTGTACCTTCTAACTGTAACATTGCATCTTCCTCAAAAACTAATAAAAGGGGTGAGATTGTTCCAATATGCACATGCCAAAAGCATGGTGTACAAAAGTTTCCCACACAACAGTAGGTGAGGGGAAATCAAATGAACAAGAACCCGTTATGGTCCAACAAAACTGGTTCTCCAATCAAAACAGTCAATAGATGTTTCCATTGTGGCAGGAAAAACCATTTGGCCAGGCATTGTCTATATAGACCAACTGTTGCAAAACAGACTATGGTTCAAAAACAGGCAATTGTTCAAAACTCAAAAAATTGAAGTGCCAAACCACCTATTACACCAGTTTCAAAGAACACAGTTGACCACAACAACTTAAAAGTTAACAAAAGATAGCCTACACACCAAAAACAAGTTTTAGAAAAATCAAAAGCAAACATTAAAAAGGTATGGTGTGTTAAAGACAAAAACACAGATCAAACTGCTGATGCAAGTATTGAGACTGTTAAGTCAAAAGTTGGAACTGGTAGTGCAAATTCTGAAGTTGTTAGCACTGAAAACCAAGTTCAAACTGCTAAGTCTAAAAATGGATCTGGTAGTGGATCTTCTGAGACTGTTAATGAAAAAGTTGGAGAGAACACTTGGATACCTCATGTCATAGCTAAATACTCTTCACAAAATCCACCAGTGGATCTCACTAACTTTAAAAAGACACAAACAGTGTTTAGTTATGTCAATGCACAAGGACAACCCAAAACCAATTTGGTTTGGGTTTACTCCACTACTAAGTAAGCTTTTTTTTTTTTGTGCAGGGCAACCACAGGACCCAGCATATGACAAGATGGCATATGGACAATGGACGCTCTAGGCACATGACAGGAAATTCTGAATGCTTGTCAAACTTCAAAGGCTTTGAAGGAGGGTTTGTTGCATTTGGAGGCAATTCCAAAGGAGGTAAGGTAACATGTAAGGGTACTGTCAAAGCAGGCAACATGTTATTTAATGATGTTTTGTATGTAGAACAGCTGAAGTACAATTTACTAAGTGTGTCTCAAATCTGTGATAAACAAGATATTGTTTTCTTCACAGACTCTGAGTGTATTGTCCTTTCAAAAGATCTAAAAATCCCTGAAAATCTTGTTTTACGTATAACACCAAGAAAGGACAATGTTTACTGTTTAGACATAGATCTTTTATCCAAATCAAATACTTTAAGCTGTTTGATATCCAAAGCATCATCAAATGAGTCTGCTCATTCGCACAGAAGGATATGTCACATGAACTTCAAATCTATGAATGTTTTAGTCAAAAAGAATTTGGTAAGAGGTTTACCACAAAAGGAGTTCATATGTGATGATCATTGTGTAGCATGTCTCAAAGGCAAGAAACACAAAACTTCTCATAAGGCCAAAGAAGTAAATTTAATCTCATCTGCTCTTCATCTTCTTCATATGGATCTCTTTGGTCCAACATCTATTTTGAGTTTGAATAAAAGAGCTTACTGATTAGTCATTGTTGATGATTTCACCAGATTTACATGGGTTTACCTTCTTAGGACTAAGGATGAAACTGCTGAGCTAGTCAAATCCTTCATTCTTAAGATAGAAAACCAATCAAATTTAAAAGTTAAGGTGATCAGGTCAGACAATGGATTTCACCAGATTTACATGGGTTTACCTTCTTAGGACTAAGGATGAAACTGCTGAGCTAGTCAAATCCTTCATTCTTAAGATAGAAAACCAATCAAATTTAAAAGTTAAGGTGATCAGGTCAGACAATGGAACTGAGTTTAAAAATCATATCCTAAACAGTTTCTGTGAGTCTAAAGGCATTGCAAGGCAATATAGTGCTCCTAGAACACCAATACAAAATGGTGTAGCTGAAAGGAAGAATAGAACTTTAATAGAGGCTGCTAGAACCATGCTAGCTGATTCCAAACTGCCAATGACCTTTTGGGCAGAGGCAGTAAATACAGCTTGTTATGTGCTAAATAGGGTTGAAATTGTTCAGTCACAAGGGAAAACTCCATATGAGTTAATCCATCACAGTGTTCCCTTAGTAGCCTTCCTAAAACCTTTTGGTTGTTCATGCACTATTCTTTACACTAAAACTCACTTAGGAAAGTTTGAAAGTATGGCTGAAGAAGGTTTCTTTATAGGTTACTCTATTCAAAGAAAAGCCTATAGGGTGTATAACAGTGTGTCTAAAACCATTGAAGAAAGTGTCAATGTTGCATTTAATGAAAACACTGCAAATTTCAAAGGCACTGGTCCTGATTGGTTCTTTAATTTAGATTCACTAACAAGTTCTCTGAGCTTTGTTGAGTATACTGCAGGAACTGCTGACAACAATGTTGAAGACAGTGTTGAAACTGTCAGTCCAAATCCTCATGCTGGTACCACAAATATTCAAGTTGTTGGCACAAAGTTTCCAACAATTGCAGAGTCTGCTACATGGGATGAGTATACTTTACTGCCACTTCTATCTTGTGACCCACCAGGGAAATTGTTGATCAACACGACACAAATCCAGAGTATGAAGTGTCAATCCCAAGCCCTGAAGTAATAGCTCCATCCAATAGGGACACAGTTCCATCTTCTGATCAAGCTGTCACTGGAGCAGCATCCTCAGGTGGTACTGAAGGTGATGATACAAATCTGGGAACATCATTTCAGACAGAAAGAGAACCCACACTCAGAGTTCACAAGTATCATCCTCTAAACCAGATAATGGGAGACCCACACACTCCTGTGCAGAGAAGTACAATGGTTCACAATGAGTCCACTGATGCTGAATCAGCAGTCCCTGAATTCAGTCTAGCTGCCTTTGAACATGCACGCTTCATGTCACAATTAGAGCCAAAGAAGGCATCTGAGGCACTGAAAGATCCATCTTAGATTGAGGCAATGCAAGAAGAACTTTTTCAATTCAAGATTCAGAATGTATGGACTCTAGTTGAATTACCTAAAGGAAAGAGGTCAATTGGTACAAGATGGGTTTTCAGAAACAAGAAGGATGAGAGAGGTGTGGTGATCAAGAACAAAGCGAGATTGGTAGCTCAAGGATACACTCAAGAAGAAGGAATAGATTATTATGATGTATTTGCCCGTAGCAAGGATAGAAGCCATCAGATTGTTCCTAGCTTATGCCAACTTCAAAGGGTTCAAAGTGTACCAAATGGATGTGAAATGTGCATTCTTGTATGGTACAATTGAAGAAGAGGTTTATGTGTGTCAACCCTAAGGATTTGAGGACTATAAGTATCCAGATAGAGTCTACAAGTTAGACAAAGCCCTGTATGGACTCCACCAAGCCCCAAGAGCATGGTATGACACTTTGTCTTCATACCTTTTACAAAATGGATTCAAGATAGGTACTCTGGACAAGACATTGTTCACAAAGTCCATCAAATCAGAGATTCTGCTTGTGCAGATCTATGTTGATGATATAATCTTTGGATCAAAAATGACATTCTGTGCAAGGAGTTTGAAACCTTGATGCAAAAAAAGTTTCAAATGAGCTCAAGGGGGAACTAACTTTTTTTCTAGGATTGCAGGTCAAGCAGAAGCCCACTGGGCTTTTTATAAGTCATTCAAAGTATCTAAATGACATACTAGAAAAGTTTGGTTACAAAGATACTAAAGTTGCTAGCACTCCAATGGACACTCACAAGCAGCTTGATGCAGACAAAGATGGAGTGGATGTGGATATTCACTTATATAGATCCTTGATAGGTTCACTAATGTATCTCACATCTTCTAGACCTAATATAATGTTTGTTGTTTGTGTTTGTGCCAGGTTTCAATGTGCTCCAAAGGACTCATATTTGTTTACTGTTAAAAGAATCTTTAGATACCTCAAGGGACAACCAAAATTGGGACTATGGTATCCTAAGGACTTTCCTCTTGAACTAACAACCTATTCTGACAGTGACTATAGAGGTTGCAACATAGACAGAAAATCCACAACTGGTGGATGTCAATATCTAGGAGCAAGATTGGTCTCTTGGCAGTGCAAAAAGCAGACCATTGTTTCCACTTCCTCTACTGAAGCAAATGATGTTGCAGCTGCAAGCAACTGTTCCCAGTGTGCAGGGTAATTCCTTATAAGTGTGTGTGCGAGACTAGATATTTTTGAAAAGCCAAAGCCTTTAAAAGTCCCAGTTTCGTTCGATTGCAACTACCAGCTGCAAAAATATCTTCCACGATCTTTTCTATCTCTCTCACACACAGCCGAATAAAACCTTAAATCACCGTCTTGATCTCTAATGGAGTTTGTCGAAGAACACAACTGTCTTCCTTACTCTCTCAAAGATACTGACCTTCAACCATTCCATGACATGATGGACTTTCTTCGAAGTTCCCATATCCATCATGCTCTCATTATTAATCCCACCATCTATGTCGCCCATATAGAGAAGTTCTGGAAATCTGCCACAGTCAATACCTCAATGGAGTCACTTCTTTTGAATCAATAATCGATGGTAACCACATTACTATCACTGAGGATGTTAAGGCATCATGCCCTAAATAATGAGAAATTTTTTATGTATCCATGGTTTTTGGCAGAAATAATTGCAAAATCTTGCAATACTTTTAAAATTCATAAAAGGATACCTGTTTTTCATAGGCACTCTTTACCATCAATTAAAAGACTTTTGAAACCAAGTGCTAATTTTTTGAACGAGGATGTCCCATTGCCTCCTGCAATGCTGGACATCAATCCAAGAAACAGAGGAGAGGGTCCTGAGCAGGCTCAGCCATCCATTACTGCTTCACCCCCAGGACCCCAACCCACCCCTCAGGATACAAACATCCCATTTGCTCCTTCTATTACACATACATCCCCAGCCCCCACACTGCTAAAGTACAAAAGACAAAGGGTTTCAGGAGCTCCTTCCTCCTCAACCAAATTACAAGAGCCAAATAGCCCTGTGCAGGAGGACACTCCTGCACAGAATATCGAAAGGGAACCGATTGAGAACACTCCCACCCTCAATTTGGAGGTGGACATCCCATCTGAGGATGTTCATATGGGTTTTGTGGCTAGTACTACTGATGTCTCTACACAAGAGGCACATGACAGTATCAACATTTCTAAGACCACACCCATGGCAACAGAGGGTGTGCAAACACCTTCTGGAAGTCCCCAGTACCATGAACAAAGGGGCCTAGATGTTTCTACTTCTGCAATTCCTGCCTGTGATAGATCTCAAATACCACTCTCATTTGAAGATCTTGAGGCTAGTCTGCAACTAATGGCCTTAACGGATCAATAGCTGAACCCTATTGTAGCTATATTGGAACATTATAAGTCCATTATTGCTGCACAGGGGACTCAAATCACAGCTTTGGAACAACTAACAGCATCCCAACAACAACGATTGGATTATTTTCATCGTGGGTTCACACTCTGTGGTAACAAGATTATACAGCTTGATAAGTTAGTTCGAACCCTGCTTGCACAGGTCTTTCGTCCACCTGGCCATACCAATGCATCCAAAAAGGGGGAGAATTAGGAGATCCCTCATCCAGTCCAAACAACTTCAACTTCCCCTCCAACAGTTTCAGTTTATAGGCTAACAGTCCCAACAGCTACTCAAGCTGTTAGTCTAGAAACTCAAGCTGCTCCCACCAGGACAACTAGAGTTGTCATTCGAGAAGGTTCTCAAGCTCCTGTCCCAATAGTCCAATCCATAGCATCAGCTTCCAAAGACAAGGGCAAAGGTACTCTGATTGAGTCTCCAAAGATCAAATTCTCTTCTAAAGAAGCCCAAGTTGCCCATGATGCTGAACTGGCAAGAAGGTTAGCAGAAGAACAAGATGAAATCTTAGACCAGCAATCCCATGAACCAATGAGAGACGATGAAACCTTAGGTGACTATCTAAGAGGGTTTGTGGTCAAGGAAAATCAGAAGAAAAGGAATAGGCCAACAGGGCATTCAAAGGCAGAACATAGAAAATTTTTGATAAATTTCTCTGCTTCAGCGGGAATATCAAGAGTAATTGCTCAGTCATGGTCAACAGAAAAGCTTCAGGCTTTATATGACAAAGAGAATGAAAAAGAAAAAGCATCTAAATCCTCCCAACAAGTCCAAGGTCCACAAGTACCAGTTCAAACTGTTGCTAGTGATCCTCCTTCTGAAATCATTCATCAAGCAAAGTTTGCTTAGGTTAAGAGAGTGCTGTTTGAACAACAGTTGCAAAAGGCAATGGAAATCGAAAAGTTCCTGGATCAGTATGACTTCTCTAAACCTCCTATTACTTACTGGTATGCTAAGTCAATGGATGACATTGATTTAGACTATCATTTTGTGATCAGAAGGGAGGCTGGTCCAGAAGAAGAATTTAAAAGCCTAGTTCATCTGGCACAAAGACTAACTAGAGATGAGCTGAAAAGAATGCATCATATTGGAACTGCCAGTCATTCAAGATCTCAATGTGTTTGGGTTCAACGAAATTTGAATGATCTCAGAAGTATTTTAGATCCAGAGTCTACCAGAGTAGATATAGAAGCTGCCAAGGATATGAAAATTGTATAGGTTGATTTATATGCCAAATCAATGACATATAGACTCAAGCTTGCAGACGGATCCACCAGGTTCTAAAATTTTGAATTTCTCAATCTGCCAAACGCATGGCTACTCCAAATGAGCTCAATAAAGATTAATTGTGATAAAGAGGAGTTGAAGAGAGATTTCATAAAGGCTATAAGGCAGAAGCTTTCACAGTTGTAAGTTTTTGGATGCCTTAGTTTGTAAATAACAGTTTTACTTTGTTTTATTTCCTTGTTTGTATAGAAACTTAATGTCTTGTGTAAAGAATTTATGTTAGGGGGTGATTGTTGGGAAATATTCTAAGTATGTCAACCTGTTAGTTAGATTTCTCAGACTGTTAGTAGTTTTTCTGTGTAATTAAAAAGTTCAAGCTGTTTGTTGAATAAGTTCGAGCTGCTAGTTCAAAAGTTCAAGCTGCCAGAGTTAAAAGTTCAAGCTGCTCAAAAGATTAACAACAGAAAGTGTTGAAACTCAGGAAGTGATTTATATTTCATGATTCGAATATCTTCCAAGCATATCTACTACCAGAGAAATCAGAGTTTCTCAAGGAAACAAATCAGAAGGCTATATATATAGATAGACTAGGTCTTTCTATTAAACGTCTATACGTGCAAGTTCTGTAATTTTGTGCTTCAATTGTAATTGCTTTCTGATTAAGTTTGTCAAGCCTCTAAGGTTGTAAAACCCTAAGAACAGTCTTTGTTCTTCGTCTAATCAAACAGATTAGAGGTGATTGTAATCAGTGAGTTTGGCAATACAAAGGATTTGATTTTGATTATATTTATTTCTTATTTATTCTGAAAGTTTTCTTAAAACAATTAAGTGTTATTCCGCAAACTTCTTAATTGGACTTTGATTCAATACAAGGTTATTGGTTTACACTTTGATTTATTGAAACCAGTTAATCTTAGGTGGTATTTTGATATTGACAAGCAAATTTGTCCAGAAGTTTCTAAGTGTTGAGAATTTAATTTTTTTTAAGAAAAATTTCACATTTTTTGAGAATTTTTTTAAATATGTGTTTCTCTAACATTGGACTCTTAACGATTGACTTTGGAATCCTAACAATAATATTTTAATATTATTGTCTGGAATCCCAATGCTTTAAAAAGAAAAACACATATTTTTCTAATTTCTAGCAAAATGTATTATTTTTCTATTTGCAGGATTTCATTTAACATGTTTATCACTTTTCACAGGTTTCAAATGGCATCAGCATCTCAATCTCAACCCTCAAACTCATCTGACTCCCATTCATCATCAAATCACACCCTTGTTTCTAAACTAGTAAAATCAGCCTCAGTCACCCGACCTTCACCTTTCACTCTCATTCTAGATAATCCACTTGTTAAACCGAAATATTGCCTACCATTTCGTGATAACAACAACAACCATCGCCTTAAAACTAAAGTCACAAAAGTTAGCCACCCGATTATCGTAGACATTCTTAAAGGTCGTTCTTTAGGATATCTACTCCAATACAAACCTTCGATTCCCCACGTCTATCTTCAACAATTTTGGCACACTGTCAAGTTTGTTCCAGCTGATGGTAACCATCATTTTAAGGTTATCATCAATCAATTCAAGACTAAGATTACCTTAGCCAGATTGAGACATAATCTATTTCTTCCATGTCGCATCGATACCTTAAATTTTCCAGAGTTAGCCGATTTCGAAGATTTTGTATCTGATGACGAACTTGTACACATGATCTAATTTGCCTTGGCTACTCAAAACCACTACCAAAGAGTTCTAAGTTCCATAGAAATGGACTTAGTGGCGAATGGTACACATTTTTTGACATCATAAACTAATGCATGAAGTCAAAGCATACTGGGATTGACAGATGTAGCATTCACTGTCTGAGAATGTTTCAAAAAAATCACGTTCAACAAACACAATGATTACGCGCAATGTATCTGGGAAGATCTGAAGGAGGTCGTGTTAGCAAAAATGACAAATTGATCACTAAAGTTTGTCCATCTTCAACGGTTTATCCGAATTCTAATCAGAGGAATCCAAGGGGAGATGAAAATATTCCTAAACGATCTAATGGTCAAAGTTGCCCTAATTATGTCATGATGAGCTTGCATGAGGTACCGGATTCACCGAACACCAACATAATGCCAATTCCTGAAGCATAATTAAAGTATACTGATCCGGAGAGTGAGCATGTGAGGTTGTATCGCATAGATCACGATCCTGTAGAAACCCAAGAACAGGGTTCTCTAAACCAGGGAGTTGTAGGTGAGGAGGAACTTCAGCATGGGGCTGAAGTTCATGGAAGCCAATCTATGAGCGAGGGAGTGGAAGTAGCAGTGAGGGGTGATGAGAGAGGAGCACGCAGCTCAAATTCCAAACAAAATCTATATAACATTATTGAGGGAGCTGCAGAAAGAGATGATGATGATAATAATGATGATGATGATGAAGGAGGAAATGATCCAAGTGAGGGAGGTGCAACACTAATTGATGTTGTACAAATAGCTAAACAGAGTGTGAGAGAGTTTCCTAGCCCAGAAAGTCGGGATCAAACCACATCTGCTGTTAGCTCCCAACAGGGGGTTAACATTGAAATAGTCAGCATCCAACTGACATCTGCACACCCCACCAGCCACTCAGTCTCCTCCCAACAGGAGACTGTTTCAATTTCTCACCGGGACGAAACACATTTGCTTCCTAAAATCCTTTGGATTTTATGGATATTGAAATAAGTACACATCTGCCCGGGTGTATGACTTCGATTGATGCACATAGTATAGAACCTATACACCTTAGGACACTCGAGTCCGCTTCATGTGTTGAAATGAGTGCAGCTGAACTTCGTGTCACTGTGGAACAACCTCAGTCACGGAAGCATTTGTTGCTCCGTCACTTGAAGAGGTTGGAAGTCCAGTCGGAGCTACATCCATGCCATCTCTAATTACTAGCCACGCAGACGATCTTTACACAAGTTCGACTGTCCTGACAACTGGAAGTCTACGTGACCCAGTGGTTAATCTTTCCCCATTTGTTACAGAATCTTCATTAAATCAAGCTTTGAGTGCAGCAGTTACAAGAGTGAACAGTCACTTAACAGCTCAGTTATCCGAAGTGATGTCTCAAATGACAAATATTCATAATTTTTTGAAGGACAAGTCTGTAGCTGAAGAAACAGTAAAGCAAAAAGATCTAAATCAGGCTATTGAAGAGCTACGAGACTTCATATATTACCAGTTTGATGGGGTTGGAGAGCACGGTCATCACAGCCTTGGGAAATTTATCTGAAAGTGTTTCCGCAGTTGAACAATCATGTAAGGCTCAAGCTTCTGCTCCGAAGCGTAAGCATGATGAGCATGACGACGACTCCAATGATGCTCCTCATGAGGGGGAGAAGAGGAGGAAGCTTGATGAGCCAGGAACTGGATTGTTAATGATCACGTATCCCGAAAAGGAGACAAAAACTCAAGAGAAAGGAGAAAGGGAAAGCTCTAAGGATAAACCTGTTGATACTCAAGGTGGGCAGGAATTGATTCTTTATGAAGATGTTCCTATTCCATTGAGTATCCAATAAGAGTTCTATAATTTCGATGAATATGATGACTCAGATGATGAAGTCCATGAATAGATCACGTTGATTGAGGATGTAGAGAAAATGGTGGAGATTGAAGAATTTGATGATGATGTTATTGAATTGACTGATATTGCTGTAAGAGCTGAAAGGATAGAAGAAGAAGAAGTATTGGTTCAGGAAATACTGAAAGATGATAGACCTATACCGATGGTCGAAAAGCCTGAAGTTACGGTACAAGTTAAGGAAGAAGAGTTTGAACTGTTATATGTGGAGAGTTCTATTCCACCGGTTGTTATGGAGCTAAATGAAGTAGAGATAATGGATAGGATTTTCAACTAATATGTCTTAGCAGATGAATCGCAAAGACAACATTAATTAAGGTTTGAAGCTCAAAATATTGTTCAAAGAGAGATTAATGACATATTCTTTATTCTTAATGAGGAATAAGTGAGCAAGAAGAAGAAAAAGGGGTTTGAACTTTCGTCAAAGAAATCAGCTGAATATACAAGAAAAAGGAAAAATTTGCCATACCTTGAAGATTACCTTGAAAAGAAGATTTTCTATAAAAGACAAGCTCCATGTACTTTTCTGAAGCTTCTCAGAGTTTTAGAGCCTAATAGACCACATTTGGTGTCAGTATCAAGATCACCACCTAAGATTAACTGGTTTGAATAAATCAGAGTATAAAACCAGTAACCTTGTATTGAATCAAAGTCCAATTAAGAAGTTTGCGGAATAACACTAATTGTTTTAAGAAAAACTTTCAGAATAAATAACACATAAATATAATAAAAAAATCAAATCTTTTGCATTGCCAACTCACTGATTACAATCACCTCTAATCTGTTTGATTAGACGAAGAACACAAACTATTCTTAGGGTTTTACAACCTTTGAGGCTTGAGAAACCTAATCAGAAAGCAATTACAATTTTTAATTAAAACTTGTACGTGCAGCCTTACAATAGAAAAACCTATTGTATCTATATATAAAGCCTTCTGATTTGTTTCCTTGAGAAACTCTGATTTCTCTGGTAATAGATATGCTTGAATCTTCAAATATAAATCACTTCCTGAATTTCAGCACTTTTTGTTGTTAATCTGTTGAGCAGCTTGAACTTTTAACTCTGGCAGCTTTAACTTTTGAACTAGCAGCTCGAACTTTGTAATTGCACAGAAAAACTACTAACAGTCTGAGAAATCTAACTAACAGCTTGACATACTTAGAATATTTCCCAACATTTGGCTAATTATACAACTTTTCTACAGAATAAAGCTCAACGTGTTGATCAAGTCAGGAGTGACTATAGAATTGTTTATCTAATAAAGATAGAAAAGGATCGCTTTGTTAATATATTTTATCCTACTTTTACGGTGACAAGATCAGATGGAAATACGTACAAGTTTACCAAAGCAGACATGTTCTGGATGCACTTAGTTGGTATTGAAGATTTGTTTGATGAACTATGCCGGAACAAAAGGAATGAGTACTGTAGGTTTGTGCTGAAGACACTGTTTCATTTTATGCACATTAAACTGGTGCTTATTTCAGTGCAAGACCTTCAGATAGATGTTGAAAGAGGTATGCAAAATATCAATGTCACTCCACCCAATAGAGTTATCAAATTTGCCGGAGAATTAAAAGAATTTCAAGTGATAATGGTGAAGCGTCCTGCTGTAATATACAAAGATAAAGATCGAAAGCAGAGAGCGATGAAAAGAATTGAGGTAAACAAGTTTTGTAATGGAACCCTTCAGAAAGTTATGAGTGTGTTGAAAGGAAAATTAGCTGCTGATCAGAAAAGGAAGACGAAGAAAGGAGCTTTGAGTGCTTATGATAAAAAGCTCATAGTTGATTTTATTTCAAAGATCAAATGGAGATTGTCCAATAGAAAGAGCGTCAGAATAATTGAAATGAAGTTGGGACTCTCCAGGTGAAGACTGAGTTTATTTCATCAAAGGGGGAGAATGTTAGATCTTATTTTAATTGATGAAATAGAATAATTCTAGGGTATAAATTGTAAATAGTTCAGCGTTCTATTTTGGTATAAATATAAAGTTGACTTTTGTAATAGGTAGATCTGACAATTCATTTTGTATTTTGCACGGAAAGCAGAGGAAGATTCTAGGGCTACAGTGGTCGAATATTTGCATTCACATCATTCTGTAATCATATTTGGAAATCCAATCATTCGGTTAGTATGGATTTTATACTCTTAATTGTTTATGATTGGTTTTCGATTGAAATTACTAGAATTAGCTGAGGAGTAGCTGATGATACTTTTGTAGACTCAGTTACCTTGATTTCCTCTGATTTAACCATTTCATTGGTCTCATCCTGAGGACTAGGTACATAGTTTCTATTTGCCTCAGCAACCTTAACCCTAGACTTAGCTAATTCCATATCTTTAAGAGAGATCTCTTTGGTTAGTGACTCTACATGCTTCATTCCTGATACTTTGTTCAATTAATTTGTTATTCAGAACTATTATATCTTGAGCATCATTAAGGAAGATCTTCCTTAATGTGTAATAAATTAGCATTATCTGATTTTAACGATTGAATTTGAGCAGTCATAGATGACTGTGTTTCTAGCACTAAATTTGATTTATGATTCAAAGTAATACATAAAACACATAAATCATGAAAAGTAGAAAAGTTCAGAATTACATTTTTCTGATCAGATTTGATGTTGGCCATCTGAGCTGCAAACTCCAAAGTAGTCAACTCCTCAGTAATCTCCAGCACCAAAGGATCTGAATCAGACTGCTGGGTATCCTCTTTCTTTTCCTCTTCGTGTCCCATATTCGTTTCTGTAAGGTCTACCACTACGAGATCTATCTAGACGCGGAGCCGTCAACGAGTGCGAAATCCTCGTTAACGGGTAGACGGAAACAACTCTCAACTACGAAACACGGAGACTATCAGAGGCTGAACGAACGACACACGAACGATCCTACGAACTGATTCTCTCCGAAAGAACCACACCAAGCTGATAAACTCGAGATCGCTTTATGCTTAATCCCTCACGAATCCTGCAAAAAGTCTAATAATATCTCGAGTCTATCCCTAATTATAGACCATGATTCGAGTCTGATGTGGGCCAAACTCGAATCTGGCCCAAGGCCCATTCGAGTCTGTCCACAAAGACACTCTCGAATCTGGTCATATTCGAATCTATGGCTACATTCGAATCTATCACAGATTCGAATGCCAAGCCTTGTATGATTCGAATCTAGCATTTCACATAAACAACTAAGTGTTGAAACTTATGTTTTTACCTTATGAATGATTTTATGTTTGTACTTTATGTTTGAACTTCTTGTAATACGTTACGTCAAGTTCAAACATACAAACACTAATCAATATCAACCATATATATAAACATATATAACAAACACTTGTTAAACCACAATGTTGAATATTACTAAAACCAAAATGTTAGATCGATTAGACTGCTATCGTCACACAGGGTGTACCAACAGACTCCCCCTTGACGATAGGTTCTAACTATTTACATCAAGTTTAAGTACTAGAACTATATATACTACTGCCTGCATATAAACCAGCATCTATACAAACTTTAACTACCTTCTGGAACTTCCTGGCTTTAGATCTCCATGCTTCAATAAAGAAGATAGGCTGATCATGTAGCTTCTTCAGGTCGTCCTTTGATAGATTTATCAAATGCAGTGGATCATATACCTTCAAAATGACCTTCTCGTCTTGATCCTCCATGACGGCTTCAGCAGTGTCATTATCGACGTACCACCATTTCATGTTGCTCAAAATATTATGTGGCATCGATTTCATAGGTACTTTCTTCAGACACCTCACAGGTTTGTATACCATCCTCGCCCATGGCCTACCTGTATGAGGATCTATTCTCGACTGATCCTCGACCCTCTTTCCGGTCCTTGGCTTGAGTCGCTCAAATTTGCCTGATCGCCCTTCTTTCCTTATAATTCTTTCAATCACTTCTGCATACTTATCATCTCCAATATTAATCAGCTCCTTCCAGGCTAACACTTTTACCTCAATTTTGGGCAGTGAGTTGAACGCTTTCAGTGTTCGCCTCAAGTATTGGAGGCCATCTCTTCTTTTCAAAATAAACAGCTGCAGTTCTCTGTCAAAGAACCAGCTTATGATCCCTCCTGAGAAATTTACAGCACCTGGAACCCTCATCTTCTTTTTCATCTTCAGCTGATCTTTCTTTTCTTCCTTCTTAAACCAAAGATTTATCAACTCAGCTCTAGATGGCTCTTTCTCTGCCTCTTCAAGTTCAGTGTCCTCGACTGAGGCTATCTTGATGTAGTCTATATCAATCACATTATGATTATTGCCCACATATAGTTCCGTGACAGGTTGTGAGTTTATTATCACCTCGTTGACATGATCGTCCTCGTCATCTAACACTTCATCATCCGATTTCCAGTCAACGACTTCTTCTGGAATGAATTCACCTTCCTCCAACTCTTCGACTTCGTCTTCAAAGTCAAATTCCATAAGCTCTTCCTCAATATCTTTTAGCGCATCGATCATGTCGCTATCCAAAGTTCTTGACGAACCAGCTTCTCCTCCTTCACCTTCAATTTGACTGGGCTCCCCCTGAACTTGTGTAGCCTGAGCAGCAGGAAAATCTACTGGCTCATTCTCATTAGGTGCATCGGGATCATTGCCTTCGTCATCTTCATCTCTACGCTGCTCCTCAAGATCCCTACAACTTGTCTCCCCCTGAGCTTTTAGATTTTTCATTAGCTGCTCAAGGAGGGACCGCATCGATCGGATCTCTTCTGCTTGATCTGCAATAAAGGACTTTAACTCTGTGTTCTCTTCCCTGACATTCTCCACAATCTTTTTCAACTCGGCATTATCCTTATCAAGATTTGCATTATGCGCCTGGAGTTCGCCGATCGCCTTTGTTAGGCCTAAGATTTGGACATGCTGGAACTCAACGCGTCCCTTAAGCTGCACAAACCGTTGGTTGTCAGCGTAGGTGGTCGAGGTAGATGGAATGGATTGTATAGGAGTTGGGCGAATTGGTGATGGAATATATTGTTCATGTTGAGGTGGTGGTGGTGGTGGTGGAGCGGTGGCCTGATGTTCTTGAGTTTGAGTTTGGGGAATTTCTGGTTGTGCATCGATGCTGAGGATGACCCTTGCATAAACCTGTGACGCTTGGCCCTTTGCCGAGTCACTAAGGGAGCAACTTCTTCCTCTTCAAAATCTGATTCATCAGATTCCCTTACTACTCTCCTCCTTGATGCTTCTTCATTAACGACCAATCTTGATCCATACGTTCCAATTTGAACAGTAGTTTCAGTCGAAACTGACTCAGGAGCCTCAACTTCTAACTCCTCCATCTCTTCCGATTCTGTGGCAGATGATGACAAAGCATTATCAGCCTGCTCTGGCTCATACTCTTCAACATCTCTTAACACGTCTTCCTCTCCTTCTGGTGGCTCTAGTAATTCACCTACTAGCGCTGCAGCCACATCTTCATTTGCATGAGGCCCTACCTCCCAAATTTCATTCAGCGTTTGGCATAATTGTTCAGCTTCTGTTGGAACATTTGAAGGCCCAGCTTCCTGTTCTTCCGGCTGCTGACTTGTCGAAGGCCTTGACGCCTGAGTTTGACTCGCAGCTGATCTTTGTCTACGCCTTGGAGCACGCTGTGGCTGTGGCTGTGGTTGTTGTTGTGGTTGTGGTTGTCTCGGTTGAAATTCAACTACCCCTGCCCAGTTGGCAACATCCGGGGCTTGAAACTCCCTATCCAAGATTGCTCCGAATAACGGACGCTCAACAGGAACAGCCAACCTTCCTCTGTGCGAGGAACAGTCAGCGAAAATCCTTTTATCCATAACAGCAACGCTCTGGATGTCATTTGACTGAGGCAGATTTGGCAAGAAATGCCTGATCAACATCATAATGAACCGCGGATATAACAAGAACTGTTGATTTTCTGGTGCGGTTATTTGGTGAACAAATTCAGAGAAAAACATCTCCGAAAAGCTATATGGTCGATTATAAACCATCGCGACTATCCCCGACTGCATCTTCGCAACCATATAATCAAACCATGCTTTCTTTGGAGCAAAGCATACCATAAACACATGAGCTAAAAACCTCCACTGTCCAATTAACCCGCTTTTCATATATGAAACTTTAGTCACATCGAGACTATATCCCATTCTCTGAAAGGCCGCTTGCCTTATATTCAGAGGAAATAATCGGTCCGGACTCTTCTTCTTGAGTGCCCAGCTGCAACACTTGACGCAGCATGTCTGCCGAAAAGACCAGCAGTTGTCCAGCAATACGAGTGCGTAGCACTGTCGGTGTGACCGAGCAGTCTACCTGCAGATGATCGTAAAATTGACGAATGTAAGGTAAAACGAGCTGCACATTATGAGACAGTGCAAAACCGGTCCTCGACTCTACTAGGAAATCAAGCACTTGTCTAAATCCCTGCGCCTCAGGGAGATTATGATCCGGATGAAGCACCATATTGTGCTTAGGCACAAACGCTCGTACAGCCATTTCTGCACAATAAACAAAACTATTAGATTCATTAAAAATCAATAAACTTGTTTAAATTCAAATCTGTTTTATTTTGAACTTGTTTAAGTACAAAATCCAACACAATTAAATTTCTACAAGTTTAATAAAATTTAAATTAAATAATGCAAAATAAAAAATAGATTCGAATGTAACAGATTCGAATTGTCCCTTTTCGAGTTTGATGACAGATTCGAAAGTTCTGGTCTTTTCGAGTCTAATGACAGATTCGAGAAACCCCATGAACAGATTCGAACCGCCGACATTATTCAAAGACCAAATCTCTTGATTTTAACATTTTTGGACTAAGAAAATTACATTCATTAGACCTACTAGTTACTAATCACAGATATATGCCTTTAATTTGACTGTTTATTGGTCCAAACTTGGTAATTTTGTAAAAACCCTATTTCGACCCTTAAACCTTCAAAAATCGATGATTTAGCCTAAAATGGTGTATAAAACTATATGAATCTTGTACAATCAAGTTGACTATACCTAGATACAGTAGTAGACTCGAACACTTTTGCAATAATCTCGACAAAATGTCGTTTAGGAGAGATACGGTAGACTCGAGAACAGATTCGAAATCGCCGGTTTAGATTCGAGAGTATAGATTCGAGAACAGTAAGTATTAAATGACTTCACTGTTGACCTATATATACTACCAACCTTCGAATCTAAGGCCAGACTCGAATCTACTGACAGATTCGAAGCCTTCCCTATTCGAGTCTGTCCTAAACTCGCAAACACCAAACACCTAGAAAAATTTCGAAAATTTTTGAAATAACTTCAACTTTTTCAACCTTTTTCAACGGTATTGTGTAACAAGATAAACTATGCCCAATCTTTTACCCTAAGCACAAGATATTTCACGCAATGTTTATTTTATCCAACTTTGAATGCACCCTCAGTAATTTTTGACCTTTTACCTAAGTTAAAAATTAAACTAAAATAAAATAAAATAAAATAAAATAAACTAAGGTAAAATAAAATAAAATAAAATAAACATAAAATTTTGACCAAAAATTTAATCTAGACTTAAGCAGTTCTTATAAAATTTACAACCTAAGCTAAATACTAAACAAAATCTTTTTGATGAGTATAGTCTAAGAAAGGTTCAATCAGATAGCGGTGTCGGATACTCACTATCAGTACTTAAACATTCACACTTAGGAATTTTTGATTCCTTTGATTTTTTGTCGTGACATACCCATTTAGCCGATTGTTGGTATTTTACCCCTTTAAACATTCTACATTTCGGAATATCCCTTGGCATTTTTATTTATCATGAAATTATCTTACGTGACTCAGACATAGACATACTTTTATGATCAAGGCACACAGACTAAGATTCTAACTTGTTAGTATTTGCAAACTTTCTTTAAAAGACAAACATCGGACACAGGTCTGTATTTTCATACAACAAAGTGTCTTAGTTTGACTTAAGGTTTATTCTTAAAGTTAGCAAGACAGCGGTGATAGGTCTGTACTGACGTACAACAGAGCGACATATCTGCTAACCCGAATCTAAACAGAGACAACAGGTCTGTACTTACGTACAACAGAGTTGCATGTTTTCGACTCTCAGTTTTGTATGATATTTCTATTCTTTCCATTTTAAGATGTATTTGATGTTGCCATACATCCCCAGAAAGTTTGCATACCTCATTTAGACTCAAAGTTTGTATGTCTTGTACATAAAAATTAAGACCGATTGGTCGTACATCTAAGCTAGTGACACGCTTGACTTTTTCTAGAATATTTTATTAGCCTTGAGATTCCCTATATGTATTATGCCTACCAACACATCAAACTAAATAAAGTACAACACTTAGAATTTAGTTGCATTATGTGTGAAAGCCTAAACACTTAGAGTTTGTAACGACTGTGCTAATTTTCGTCCTTTGAACCTATATATCTAAGACTTAACTCTTTTTCTGATATTCTCTTTTTTTGTATTTTTATGATTTTCTCTCTTTTTTTCTTTTGTTTTTCATAAGAAATAGCAATAAAATAAGGTAACCTACTAACTTACTAAAATTAGATACTTACTAAAAATAGAAACTTTCCTAAATTAGCAGACTACTGTAAAGAAAGAAATACTACGACTATAAAAGAAAATAAACTACTAGAACTAAGGTCAATTTACTCTGGGTTGCGCATTCCATTCAGTTGAATTAAATACTCAAACCGTGACTTATCAAATGCTTTGGTAAATAAATCTGCATTATTATCTTCTGTTGCCACTTTTACCAATTTGATTAAGTTCTTTTCAGCACAATCACGAATAAACTGATGCCTAATGTCTATGTGCTTTGTTTTACTGTGTTTATCTGGATTATTCGTTATAGCAATTGTAGATTGATTGTCTATCCTGATTGGAGTTTGAGTGTAAGCCAAACCGTAATCCCGCAATTGTTGTTGTATCCACAGAACCTGTGAGCAGCAACTACCAGCAGCAACATACTCGGCCTCGCACGTTGACACGGCTACCGACGTTTGTTTCTTGCATTGCCAGGATACCAATCTCCCTCCTAGGAACTGACACCCTCCAGTCGTTGATTTGCGCGTCAAGCTGCATCCTCTGTAGTCAGAATCTGTGAACGCCTCCAACTCTAGATCTCCCTCCGCGTGAGACCAAAGTCCCAGCTTCGGTTTCGACTTGAGGTATCGTAGAATCCGCTTCACAGCTTTCATATGCATCTCCTTCGGATTCGCTTGAAACCTAGCACAAATACACACAGCAAACATAATATCAGGTCTTGAAGCAGTTAAATACATAAGTGATCCAATCATGGTCCGATATAAAGTCGGATCCACATCGGTATCACTTTCAGTACCCGGCCCGAGATTATGATTCTCTTGAATCGGCGTGCTGAAATGGGCAGTTAACTTTGTTCCCTCCATCCCGAAACGTTCTAATATGTCATAGACTTACTTAGTCTGATGGATAAACATCCCTTCCTTCTTCTGGTCAACTTGTAACCCTAAAAAGAAATTCAACTCTCCCATAGCACTCATCTCGAACTTAGACTTCATCACCTTCTCGAAATCTTTGCACATCTGTTCGTCTGATGATCCAAAAATGATATCATCGACGTACACTTGTACTAAGATAAAGTGTTCTCCCTTCCTCTTAACAAACAGAGTACTATCTATCCTACCCCTTTCAAAACCGTTTTCTAACAGATGGTTGGATAGAGTCTCATACCACGCCCTAGGTGCCTGATGCAATCCATATAGAGCCTTATCTAAGCGATATACTCTATCAGGATATTTTGGATCTGTAAATCCGGGCGGTTGTTCTACATACACCAACTCCTTCACTTTCCCATACAGGAAAGCACTCTTAACATCTAATTGATATACCTTAAAGCCCTTGAAGGAGGCAAAAGCTAAAAACAACCTAATGGCTTCTAGCCTTGCTACTGGTGCAAAAACCTCGTGTAATCGATTCCCTCCTCTTGGTTGAAACCCTTTACAACTAGCCTAGCCTTGTTGCGCGTGACTATACCCCGATCGTCTCTTTTGCACTTAAAAACCCATTTGGTTCCTATGGCAACTTCCCCTCGAGGTAATGGAACTAACTCCCACACTTCTAGTTTCCTAAATTGCGAAAGTTCTTCCTGCATCGCTTCAACCCAGGAGTTATCCTTAAGTGCCATCTGCACATTCTTAGGCTCTACTTGCGATATGAAACATGAATATAGACATGTGTGATATGTCTCGGAGTCGTTTATCATCGACAACAACACAGTGTTGTTATTTACACTACTCCGAGTCCTCACACCCTCGTTAGGATTTCCTATGATGCTTTCTAATGGATGGTTCTTGTTAATCCTAGAGGTCTCTATATCATCAACCCTTAGATTATCTCCTAAGTTAGATCCTATTTCACCTAATGGGGGAACAGGCTCAGCTTATACATTTTCATCCTCATGGACGTTTTCCTCAGAGTTGGAACTTGATGCTTGAGACTGATTCTCAGTGGTAGGTGCTACAGGATCATCGACTTCTGGAGAACTATCTACAGTCGCAGTAGGCTCGGATGTGGATTCAAACGTAGTCCTCCGAAAGATATGGCCATCGTCATTTAGGTGCAACGTTGCCATGTCTTTTTCGATTGTACCTGCAGTATCATCCAAAGGAATGTTAAATGACTCAAACAATTTATCATAGTCAAACAACCATTCCGGACCAGTTTGGGGTTCATGTGTATAACTTGTGACTTCAATATTATACACAATCTCCACAGTACCATTTGTTTTGTTAAAAACCCGTTTGTTTGGTGAGTTAGGCACATAACCTAGGAAGTATCCTTCGTCAGCCTTTTCACCAAACTTCGGTTGATGTTTTGTACGCAATAAGGTGCATGGTACCCCAAACGGTTCGAATCCAGTTAAATTAGGTGGCCGTTTATTCAAAATTTCATAGCATGTTTTGTTCAAAGATTTGACTGTAAGGACTCGGTTTAGTATATGGCACGTGGTATTCACTGCCTCCCCCCAAAACATGGTAGGAAGCTTTGAATCCGAAAGCATAGTCCTTGCAGCCTCAATCAATGTTCTATTTTTACGTTCGGCCATCCCATTTTGTTGAGGTTCATATGGTGCACTGAATTGATGCACTATGCCCTTTGAAAGGCAATATACACCAATTACAGAGTTTTTGAATTCAGTCCCATTATCACTACGAATATTTTTAACCCTTGTTCCGTAGGAATTCTCCACTTGGTCTAAGAACCCGATAAGCTTGGAAGCCGTCTCGTCCTTTGTACCTAAAAAGAAAACCCAAGAAAACCATGAGTAATCGTCAGTGATAACTAAACAAAACCAACTACCTCCTATACTCCTTTTGTTGATAGGGCCGAAAAGGTCCATATGCAACAAATCGAATGTTGAGGATATTGAGTTCTGCTTCTTGGACTTGTGTGTCTTTTTATGTTGCTTGCCCTTCATGCACGGTAGACACTTGTCCTTGAACTGAAAGCTCTTCATTGGCACACCCTGCACCAGTCCATTCTTCGTTATGTAGTTCATCTTTCTTAGGTGCAGGTGAGCCATGCGTCTGTGCCACAGTACGGATTCCGTCTCCGAAGCTTTGGATAATAGACAGATTGGCCCCATCGAAGTCACTGGCTTGTTCATATCCAGCATGTACAAGTCATTCTTCCTTGGCGCCCGCATCAAAACCCATTCTGCAGGAATTTTGAATCCCGGCTTTAGCACTAACGCCTCAGTGTCAGTAAATAACACCGAGTTCTTCTTATCACAGATGTGAGATACACTAATGAGATTGTGAACCAGTTTATCAACGTGATAAACTTGGTCCAACTTTATTGTCCCATTAGTGACCACTCCGGTACCTCTGATATTTCCACCTTTGTTACCCGCGAATGATATGAATCCCCGATTCCCACCCTTGAAGTCTGTAAGTAGACCTCGTTCCCCTGTCATGTGCCTGGAGCATCCACTGTCGACGAACCACTTGTTGTTTGGACCTGTAGTAATCTCCTGCACATGAAAGAAAATAGGTTAGTTATCACGGGGAACCCAAGCCATGACTGACTTGGTAATACCATTCTCGGCCACATACTTGAACTCTTTCAAATACCCATCTCGCCTTTCAGGTGACTTGGGCCTTTGAACTGGGTTCTGTTATGGTGCCGAGTGATTTAAGTTCACTCTTTGCCTTGGAGTAGGCATTTGTTGTGGAGCTCTAGAATAATTCCTATTATATGGCATTTCGGACTGTGATCCCTGAGCTCTTACCGGTGCATATTGTCTAACTGGAGTGTGAGACCTAACTGGAGTGTGTGACCTGCTAGGTGTTGTGCTCCTATAGACTTGTTGTGGTGCTGACCTAGATTGATTAATGACACGATTCGGTGAATTTGTCCTAATCACTTCCTTTGGTCCAACCTTAACCGGTGTGGTTTTCACAACTTGTTTGGGTGCGGCCTGCACAGCTTTCTCGGTACTTTGAGAACTGCTGGTGCTCGCCACACTGGTTGAGGGCTTTACAGGTGTTGGATTCACTGTCTTAGGTGTAACATCTGGTTTCCTAAGCGGACAGTGAGAAGCAACATGCCCTTTCTCATGACATCTGAAGCAAGACATCTTATCTATGGACTTTTTGTGTGATCCCTTAGATCTAGGTGTCTCACTAGTGTCTATTTCCTTTGGTACATCTACGGTGTCTGGCTCATCGACCTGATCAGCCCAAGCAATTTTCTGTTTTCCTGCAGGTGTTTCACTGGAGGAAGACACAAATTTGACTTTCTTAACCTTGACGGTTGAGTCAGCCACCTTAGGTGTATTTTCTATTATAGGCTCTGGTGTCCTGTGTAGGTAGGTCCTCTAAGTCTACTGATTTGTCAGTTTTCTCCTGAGGCTGAGGCACATAGTTTGCATTGAAAGGTGGAGGAATTTCGTGAAATCCTAGACCTACGGGCTTCTTAGACTGTCTTTGGGCATCTAAAACTTTCCCTAGGTTTAGGCTCGAATTCCTAAACTTCTCCAGCTTGCTATTTGCCTCTGCTACCTTTACCTTTGTTTCAGCTAGCTCTATGTCCTTGTCCTTAAGACTTTTGGTCAAGGCTTCTACGTGCTCATACATTAGCTCTATCCTAACACACTGCTCACTGAGTTTGTCTTTTAGAACTATGACGTCTTGAGCATCAGCCTTAAGCTTTTCTTTAAGATATTGCTTGATATCGTTTAGGCTAGCATTTTCAATTTTTAAGTTCTCATTTTGAGAAGATATGGTTTTATGTGATTCTAGGACTAGACTTAACCTATCGTTAGAATTAACACACAAAGCACATAATTCACGAAATAGAGAATAAGTCAGACTAACCTTTGAGTTATCAGATTCCACGTTGGCCATCTGAGCAGTAAACTCCAGCACTGTCTGATCATTCGCCTTCTCTACCCACATCGGACTGATGTCCCGTGTGGTCTGCTCGTCCCCATCACACCCAGTTTCCGTAACTTCAGCCATGAAGGCTCTAGCGTTCGACTCAGGATGTGAACTCCAGTCATAGGTACCATCTAGCTGTCCGTCTGAAGTAACATTGGATAGAAGACCTGCTAGATTGGCGTGACCAGATGATGAACTTGGAAGGTATCGTTGTTGGGACTGATTTTGGAACTGTCCCTGATGCTGACTCTGCCCTTGGTATGTCTCCACCTTCGGTCTCTGACACTCCCTGGCGAAGTGTCCAAGTCCTTGACAGTTGTAGCATTTCACCTTGGACTTATCAAATCCTATCCCCTTGTTATTCATCTGCAGATTCCTTCCAGTTCTTTTAATGAATCTCTTAACCCTCTGGGTTACCATGGCCAGTTGCCATTTAAGATCCATTTTGTCAAGATCATCAGGGTCGACCTGATCGTAGTCTTCGTCCCAGAGAGTAGGATCGTTAATCTTCCCTTGAACACAATTCCCGTATGCGGCCACAAAAGAAGCAAGCAGATTCAAATGTTCTTCCGCTGATTTTGCGCTCATGGGCATCTTCGAATAGCTCTGAGTTGTCGATGCCTGTTGTACTTGAGGCTGCGTTTCTTCCGATCTTCCTAATCCTAAGAACGCACGATTCAATGAGTCATCAGTCTCTGCTGGTGACGACGTTTCCCCAGTGAAAAACGCTGTAGCAGTCTTCGGTTCGGCTGTCACTGAAGGCTTTGTTGTCTTTCCAAAATACATTGCTGGATTCTGGACTTGTTCGCAATCGGTTTCAGCCTTCAGTAGCTCGAAGTGATATGCCCGCAACGTTCCCACAATGTCATCCAAGGATTGAGTGTAATACTTGTCGTCGTTCAGCTTGATCATTGCCACGTACATAGCCCATTTGGCTGGTAAGGCATCAAGAAGCTTGTTGTTCTTATCAGTATCAGTAAACTCAATCCCATGACTCTAAAGTTCCGTCAATAGATGATAGAACCGGGTGATGATATCATCCAGTTGTTCATCCTTAATTGCCTTGAAAATCGCAAACTGTTGTTTCAACAGCTCTGTACGCTTTCTACGTACCCTAGGATTTCCCTCACACCTCTTCTCTAGAGACTCCCAAAGTTCCTTAGATGTCTTCTGAGTCCTAAATGTGTGTAGAATATCCTGAGGCAATGCCATGCGGATCAGTGAGAAAGCTTTATTTTCGGCTTCATACAATTTCTTGTCATCCTCCTTCATCATTTGGTATGACAAGACTTTCTGACGGCCTTCTACTTCTGACACTGGTGGATATACCCTTCGTCGATACACACCCACATGCGCATGTCATTAAAGCGCACGAAATCGGTAAACCGATCTCTCCACCAGTAATAATCTTCGACTTTCATCAGCTTGGGCGGAGCGTTTGCCTTCCCGACCTCGTGGTCCATTTCTAGAAATTTTTGAAGATTAGACATCTTTCCGAAAGTAATTGAATTTTCCTTAATTAATTTAATTCAAAACTAATGTGAATGAATTCTTTCGAATCTAGGTAGATTCGAATGTAATCAGATTCAATTTATTTGGGATTAAATTCGATTAAGTGTTATAATTCAATTAAACTCGAAATTATGTCAGATTCGAACAGTCCTTAGATTCGAAGGCAGACACACTCGAAACTACAGCAGATTCGAACCCCTATTCGAAACTAACCTAAACTCGAAATAAACTCGAAACTAAGATAGATTCGAGATCCTATTCGAATGAAGCAACAGACTCGAAACTAGGTAGATTCGAAATCCTCTGAAACAGACTCGAAAGGAGCGGATTTTGGTTAGACTCGACCATAAGTGAAACCCTAATTACCCCTATTAGATTCGAGCGCTGCAAACTCGAAAAACGGCTAACACTTTGATTTTTTGACGTTTTACAGATTAAATCAGTATTTTTGTAACGAAAAATAATGATTTCGATCAAAAACGTGAAAAACCACAAAGTGTTTCCCGAATAAGAATTTGCTAGACTTGAAAACACGTTTTTGAGAGAAAAACCGTCCAACTAGCGTCAAGAAACCTAGAATGTATCTAGATGAACACGAAGAACACCAAGAACACTCCTTAGGCTCTGATACCACTTGTAAGGTCTACCACTACGAGATCTATCTAGACGCGGAGCCGTCAACGAGTGCGGAATCCTCGTTAACGGGTAGACGGAAACAACTCTCAACTACGAAACACGGAGACTATCAGAGGCTGAACGAACGACACACGAACGATCCTACGAACTGATTCTCTCCGAAAGAACACACACCAAGCTGATAAACTCGAGATCGCTTTATGCTTAATCCCTCATGAATTCTGCAAAAAGTCTAATAATATCTCGAGTTTATCCCTAATTATAGACCCTGATTCGAGTCTGATGTGGGCCAAACTCGAATCTGGCCCAAGGCCCATTCGAGTCTGTCCACAAAGACACTCTCGAATCTGGTCATAATCGAATCTATGGCTACATTCGAATCTATCACAGATTCGAATGCCAAGCCTTGTATGATTCGAATCTAGCATTTCACATAAACAACTAAGTGTTGAAACTTATGTTTTTACCTTATGAATGATTTTATCTTTGTACTTTATGTTTGAACTTCTTTTAATACGTTACGTCAAGTTCAAACATACAAACACTAATCAATATCAACCATATATATAAACATATATAACAAACACTTGTTAAACCACAATGTTGAATATTACTTAAACCAAAATGTTAGATCGATTAGACTGCTATCGTCACACAGGGTGTACCAACAGTTTCTGTCACTTCGACCATGAAAGCCCTAGTGTTCGCCTCTGGATGTCTATTCCAATCATATGTGCCATCTAATTGTTGGTTAGATTTCACATTAGTAAGTAAACCAACCACTGAACCATGATTCTCTGGTCTCTTATTCCCTAAACTGGTTGAATACTGACGTCCTGAGTTTTGATGATTATCCATCTTGGGTCTTGGACACTCTCTCGCAATGTGTCCCAACCCCTGACAGTTATAACACCTGACTTTTGTCTTACCGAATCCAACGTTGTTCACACTTAGATTTCTTCTCGTTCTTCTCATGAACCTCTTCAATCTTTTTGGGACCATGGACAATTGCCATTGTAGGTCCATTTGTTCCAAGTCATCCGGATCCACCTGATCATAATCTTCTTCCCATAGAGCTGGATCATTTATTTTCCCTTGAATACAATTCCCGTAAGCTGCTACAAACGATGCTAGAAGCTTGAGTTGCTCCTCTGCAGTTTTAGCACTCATTTGCATTTTTGTGTATCCCTAAGACGATGATACTTAAGTAGATGCCTGCGGCTGATCATCCGGATTTGAAACAAGTTCGTACGAACTTTTCCATGATAAGTTCATACGAACTTACCCCTGATAAGTTCCTACAAACTTAGCCCTGACAAGTTCATACGAACATAGCCCAGATAAGTTCTTACAAACTTAGACCTGACAAGTTCGTACGAACTTAGCCCTGACAAGTACTTACGAACTTAGCCCTTATAAGTTCTTGGAGGAGCGTGTCTGACAAGTTCGTGAAACGGCAAAAAATTTGATTTTTTCAAAAATTCAGATCAAATTGATGTTTTTAAGATTAAAACAGTGATTTCTACTGAAAAATTGAACTAAGATGAATATTTGCCAAGAAAATTGCTCGAAAACACTGAAAACTCGCCAAGAAACCCTATGAATGTTCAACAGAATGTGACGAACACGAAGAACATTCAAGATATACTCTGATACCACTTGTAAGGTCACCATGTCTACGGATCGAATCAAGGCGCGATGTCATCCAACGAGTGCGGAATCCTCGTGAAACGCTTAACGGATCGATCACGCACGAAACACGGAGCCTAACAATATGCCTGCCGATATGACACTGACCCTACATGTTGTATCGCTCCAAGACTCTCCAAAAATGCTTTCTAGTTCATCTGCTAGCTTGCTGGAACTCTGAAAACATATATTCTCAAAAGTCCTTGTTCCTCAGCTCTCAAAATCATCCGCAGTCTGATTCTTTGAGCTTCGGATGCTCTGTTTGCTCTCAAGTTCGATAGAACTTCTGAGCCTCCAAAGATCCTGAATTCACAAAGATTAGTTCATTACATAACCGTTAAGTTCGTGCATGGCCCAAGCCCACAAACTTACTAAGGCTAAGTTCGTACGAACTTCACCTCCTTAAGTTTTGAGCCTATGCCTTAAGCACTTATTCTCATGAAATTAGGTGACCTAAGTTCGTGGCCTATGCCTTAAGAACTTATTCTCATGAACTTAGGTGACCTAAGTTCATGGCCTACGCCTGATGAACTTATTCTCATAAGCTCTTGAGCCTATGGCTTAAGAACTTATTCTCATAAGTTTATAGCCTCATGAACTTATCACCATAAGTTCTTATCATGCAATCATGTACTTATCAAGCCATTGCATTAACAAGAACCTATCTATTGCAATACACTATCAATAACATAACTAGACTGTTGTCTTCACACCGGATGTACCAACAACTTTGATTACATCGGGTCCTACTACTTCCTAGAATTTAAAAGAAAAAAATACAAATACAAGTTACGTTCTACATAACTAGGTGTGGGAATGGTTAGAGGTCTCTCCTTGCTCCAGGGCATTGAGACGTTGCGTCAGTGCCTCATTGCGTGCCTCGCATTCGTCCAATTGCTGACGGAGTTCATCTAGCCCGTTTTGTTGGATTGAGAGAGCGTGCTGGTTTGCATAGTAGATGTTTGTATTCTGCATCTCCTCGCGCTCCATTCTGGAAGTGATCTCCCCGACCTCTTGGCTTAGCAGTCGAAGCTGGAGATCGTGTCGTGTGGCTCTTGCCACCAGGAGAAGTGCAGTCTGGGCTGCGGGTTCCTGGGTGAGAGATGGGGTCGGCTCAGAGGATGGTCGTCCGATCTCAAATTTGGAGGGTATTCCCTCCTCCCGCCTCCATTCTTGGAGGGTGTCTGGCATCCAACTCCAACGTCGGGTATCTACCCGTCGTCGTTGCGGCGGGCTTGGCTGAGGGACTGGGACTGGGTTGCGGCGGGCTTGGCTGAGGGACTAGGATAGACTCCCGTCGAGGCATTATCACCCTTTTTCGTGCGGTGAACTTCATGAGGGGCCCATTAGGATGTGAGCGATAACTTTTGTGGGATGGGACTTGGGGGTGATAAGGTATATATGAAGGGGCCACCGGAGATGATGGATCCTCCTCGGATGGTTCTTCGCATCCGCTAGAGGGTTCTTCCTCTTCTATGGGTTCTTCTTCTTCAGACTCCTCCATTGGTTCTTCTTCGGCGGGGTCTTTGTACTAGATAAAAATCTTTGTGTCCTCTTGGTCCATGGGTAAATACTCATCCTCGGAATCAGAGAGAATATTGATCGTTTTGTTTGACATTATCTGAAATCAACGTTCATTTATAATTGTCTTAGTTACTTGCAAACTATTTTAGTTTTCTTGGATCAATAAAGTTTAGTTGTAGCAGTTATAGCCTAGGGTACTAATGCAACCTAGTTCACTATAACTATGGCTTTGATACCAATTTGTCACACCCGGTTACCCCGGTTGGCAACTAGGCGTGACGTCATGGAAGAATAATCATAATCAAGTGAACGACCACCAAGTGGACGTTTTCGAAAAATACATTGATAAACTTCAAAAGATAACATTCTTTTACATAACCCTAATAAAACGTAAAGTAGTTCGTAATCACGGAGATTTAAATACATGATCAAAAGAACATTAATTATACTAATAAATCTGCGGGTGTTAGAAAATTGTTGTGACTCCAAAATATGCAGAAGCTTTGCTACGCTTCCGATGCTTACCACTTAGCTTAATTACGTAAAATACATGCTAGAATACGTCAACAAAATTGTTGGTGAGCTCATAGGTTTACACGAAAGAATGACTTGTATGGACTACAACAATTGAGTTTGAATTTATAAAGCATAAATTCTATGTTATGTATTACATATAACCATCATGCAACCGAACTTAATTATGAGTTTGCCATATGTAATATTAACCACTATGTTACGATGATGTTAAATATATACGCACCCTTTAATAGTTGGCGCGACCAACCCGAGTGGGGGCATTAATCCCGATAGATCTATCCATATGATATTCACGTTTACATAAATGTAATTAACGATTCAAGATTTGAGGGCATGATGAATCCACATGTGTGTAATACATAAAAGAAATATAGCATGTAATGTGTCCATATAAAAATTGTAGTATGTATTTTCACCCAAAAACATAACATTGTAAAAAAAAAATAGGGCCTACGAGTACTCACCACAAAAGTGATGGCAAAAACTAGCGTAAAAACGTAGAGTGTTGTTGATGACTTGTGATGATGCTTGAGGTATTTTAACCGAGTCCTAGACTATATGAGGGACTTAATAACTACCTTAAATGATATTATACATGTATGTTGGTTTTTATGTTTTAAATCACCCAACGTAACAATTTCATAAATAAAACCCACTTAAAAACGTCAAGTTTATATGTATAATTTTCCAGCTTTTAACGAGGTGCTTCGGCCTAGGTAACAAGTTCATAATTAAGGTTTTGTAATTTTGTTAATTCATGATTAGTGTCACTAATCTTAATTTAATTATGTACTTAGTTGAATTAATCCATCATATCGTAAATCGGTTGGATTAATTAATTTGCCGTTTCATGTCACCGATGAAATTATTTCTAATTGAAATGAATTTCCTTATGAAAATTGTTAATCACATTTATTAATTTCTAATGACCGATGATTAGGTTATAACATGCTAATAACTACTGATTAAGTTATAGTTGCTAACCTGGTTTTGGGCCGGATGTTACATTTTCACATTTCAAGTTTGACACATGTGCAAAAATCACCCCTTCATCTTATACTTTCTCATTTTACCATATTAATACTTTAAGTTTCCTTTATTTTCACTTATTGTTTTAACACCCCTCGGCGTGCATCTTTAAAATATATCTTTCCTTAAATTTTCGCTCTAACAACAATGATGATACCTCATCATTAACTTGTTATTTAATTCAATTTTCATAACTCATCCTAAATTTCCAACTCATTTTGTCTTGTTCTATATAAATTTGGATTTCAAATAATCAAAATTACATAAATTGAATCTTAATTGTTTCATTACATGTAACACCCTCCCATTTCGCATAAATACCACGTTAGGACAATAGCAGAAGTGGCAACAATGCATACAATCCATATTACACGTGTTAGAGGATAATACAAATCACTGATAATTTAAAACTTTATACGAACGGTTAGTAGAGTAATCACAATTTCGGTACAACTAGCATTTTTGATTAAACTAACATACTACAGTAGGCTGATTGATATACACAATGAATACATACATAATCTACCGAATTACAAAATCCCAGAAGCATGCAATACTAATATGATCATCATACATTAGCAGATATAAGATTCTCCAAGTAATCCCAAGTCCTAACTCGATGGTTGTGGCTACTGATCCCCCTTCTGATTCCCTGAACATGTTACACTCAAAGACGTAAGCTGGAAAGCTCGTGAGTAAGCGAGGGTCATACTCTGCAAACTAAACACGTAACACATAGCACATAACACACCAGCACAACTCTATCTCGACCCCTGGAAATCAATCAGACGCCTCATGTATAATCATGGAAGACCATGAGATCCCAAGCCCTGAAAACACAATCCATGTAGGGACACTTCCCCGGCTAACAAACTACACGCAACAGTGGTTAGCAAAACCCTGTAGCTCTGGAGCGACACGGCTACAGGCACCGTCGTGTATACATGCTCTGAATACTGGTTAGCGACAGTTAGCCCGTGCGATCACCCATCACGAATCACCGTCCGTATGGAACTCATCACGAAAACCCTGGAATGGATCTCATCTTATGCACATATAACACATATAGTAAGAATAGAAACATACCTGAGATTCACGTCCCTGTATTATACACAACATATATAACAACAATTGCTACACAACTAAGACTCGTAAAATGATCCCGCAGTTGGAAAAGAACTCGAGTACTCACCTGTCAATATGATCACCCGTTGTACGGAACTCTACCGCTTCTCGGTTCACCATCGGCTCGACTATGTACACATAACAGAACCCATACTATTAATTCAAACTCGATCGATTTACATAACAAACTGACACCCTTATCCCATAACTGAATTAGACCCCATATGCAACCCTAGACGGACCCCAAAGCCCAAAACAGAATCCCAGCCCAAGACACACTGATCGCGGCCCGCACTCAACCTATCGCGGCCGCGCTCGCAATCGCGGTCACGCCTCGGCCATCGCGGCCGTGCTGACCATCACGGCCCACGCCTTGGATTCCGACCGCGCTCGGCCTGCACCGCCACAACACTCATCGCGGTCGCGCTCAAGGGGTCGCGACCGCGCTCCTTGGCGAGTAGGTCTCTCCTGCTCGTCTTTGATGGCTGCCCAGGGGTAAGAACTACCCCTCAAACATGATTTCAACTATAGAAAACCCATAATATCGACATATAACAGTTCCCTACAGGCTAATAAGCCAATTCCTTGATTTCAAAAATAACCAACATTAATTTATGTTGCCAAATCAATGATTTCTTACCTTGATAAGTCAAGAACACAAAGGTAGTATATGTCAAACCCCGTTACCCCGGTTGGCAACTAGGCGTGACGTTGCAGAATCATAGTCATAATCAAGTGAATGACCACTAAGTGGACGTTTTTGGAAAAATACATTAATAATCTTCAAAATATGATATTGTTTTTACATAACCAAAACAAAATGTAAAGTAGTTTGCAATTGCGGAGATTTAAATACAATACCAAAAGGACAGTAAATATGCTAATAAATCTCCGTATGTTTGAAAATTGCTGCGACTTCAAAATATGCGGAAACCTTGTTACGCTTTTGATCCATGCCACTCGTCTTAATTACCTGAAAACACACGCTAAAGTACGTCAACAAAATTGTTGTTGAGCTCATAGGTTTACACGAAAGAATGACATGTATGGACTACAACGATTGAGTTTGAATTTATAAAGCATATAATTCCTTTTAATGTATTACATATAACCATCACGCAACCGAACATAATTATGAGTTTGCCCTATGTAGTATTAAACACTATAATACTATGATGTTAAATATATACACACCCATTAATAGTTGGCGCGACCAACCCGGGTGGGGGTCATTAATCCTGAAAGATCTATCTATATGATATTCACGTTTACATAAATGTAATTAACGGTTCATGATTTAGGGAAAGATGAAACCACATGTGTGTAATACTTAAAAGAAATAGAGAATGTATTTTGTCCATATAAAAATTGAAGTACATATTTCACCCTAAAACAAAACGTAAAAATAGGGGGTATGAAGACTCACCGCAATAGTGATGATAAAAATGAGCGTAAAATGGAGGTTGCGTGGTTGACTTGAGGTGAAGCTTGATGTATTTAATCGAGTCCTAAATGATATGTGGGACTTAATAATTCCCATATATGATAATATGCATGTATGAGGGTTTTTATGTTTTAAATCACTCAACTTAACAAGTTCATAAATAAAACCCACTTAAAAGGTCAAGTTTATATATATAGACTTTCCCGGTTTTGTCGTGGTTTTTCGGCCTACTTTGTGGCTGTTTTTGACCAAGATCAAAAACGATTTGGGCTTTGGTTTCCATAATCATAAAATTACTATACAAGGAATTTCAAGATAAAAAATGGTCATTTTTCGAGGTGTTTCGGTTAGGGAAAAGGCTCGTTAAAAACCCTATGTTGGCCATATTTGAGCTGTTAGACCTTTCGGTTCCCAAATAGTATTTGGCGGTTCAAAAATCTGTATTAAATTATGAAAACCTTCAGATATTTAGTTAAAACACAGATCTAAATTCTGAAACAAGAATCAAGTCATTTCTCTAAGTTTTGAATTAGTTATGATTTTTCAAATAGGATTTAATACTTCTGCCGAAAAATCCGATTTTCACAATCTTGTAACAAGTTGTGATTCTTGTTGTTTATTCAAGAACCACATGTATAAAAGGTTGTGAAACACATTTATATACTCTGTTTTCATAATATTCATGCTTACATTATGTGTTTATATATTTATAAACACATGTGAAGAAATAAACTTTAAAACAAAACTAGTTATTTATAAACTTGAGTTTTAATGAAACTTGTTGTTGTTGGTGATTATATATATTATGCAAGACTAATATTAATATAAATATAAGAAGTATTAAGGTAGTATATACTAACTTTGATGAAGTAAAACAATGAAACGAGTAGGGGACTTGATCTTGAACTTAGTTGCACAAAAGAACTCTTAAAACACTTGAAGAACAAAAGTTGCAACTTTGGTGTTCTTGGGCTTGTGTTGGCCGGATTTGAGGGAGAGAAGAACAAGAAAGTTTTGTTGTTCGAAGATGTGAAGAATGAATGAAGAAATGAGTTCAATTTATAGAGGATGAAAAATGAGTTAAATGATGAAAATAGTGGAGGTTAAGTGTGTTTTAAGTGACTTTGAAAGGGGATGGTGAATAATGGTGATGTAGATTGTGCAATGTATTTGCATTAAATTATTGAGAAGTCAAAATCTACTTGTACCATGTATATGGCTGGCCTATAGGGTGTATTAAAATGCATTTTTTTTAATAAAAGTATTTAGAATGTATTCTTGTATTTTCCTTTTTATGTAATTTTATAAATACTTATGAAATATACTAGTTTTCTGTAATTGTTTTTGTCTTGCATAATTAAGGTTATGTAAGTGTGTTAATGCATGATTAGTGTCACTAATCTGAATTTAATTATGCACTTAGTTGAATTTATCCATCATATCGTAAATCGCTCGAATTAATTATTTTGTAGTTTCATCTCACCAACGAAATTGTTTCTAATAGTAATGAATTTCCTTATGAAACTTGTTATTCACTTTGATAATTACTAATGATCATTGATTTAGCTATAAATTCTAACCTGATTTTGTGCCGGATGTTATAGTCTCCCCCTGTTAAGGGAATTTCGTCCCGAAATTTGGCTCGTTGTCTCCACTGCTTTAGTATTTGAGAACAAATTAGGGTCTTTTTCTCGAAACTGATACTCGCGGTCCGATGTAAACTCAGGACCGCGATAAGAGTGCTACCTGACCTTTACTATAGGTATCCAGCTGTGCTTTAGCTTTTTTACTTCGCGGTCCATAATTAATATAGGTTTTTCAATGAAATGCAACTTGTCATCCAGTGGTAGTTCTTCCAGGGATATGATGAGTGTTTCATTTGACGGACACTTCTTCAGATTTGATACATGGAAGGTGTTGTGTACACTGCTTAGCTCTGAGGGTAGATCAAGTCGATAAGCTACCAGACCAATTCTCTTGGCAATCTTGAATGTCATGATACAACGAGGATTAAGCTTTCTTCATTTCCCAAAACGTATTACTGCCTTCCATGGTGAGACTTTCAACATAACCTGATCTCCTTCTTGGAATTCCATATCTTTCCTTCTAACATCTGCGTAACTTTTCTTTCCATCCCGAGTAACTTTAACCGCATCCGTATTTGCACTATCATCTCAGTTGTCTTGTGTATGATTTCCGGACCGGTATTTTGGCTATCCCCAACTTCACCCCAACAAAATAGGTGATCGACACTTTCGCCCATACAGTGCCTCAAACGGAGCAACTTTAATACTCGAGTGGTTCTCTTTCTTTGACAATCAGTCTGAGGGTGGTATGTTGTGCTCATGTCTAATTGTGTACCCAAAACCTGTTGTAACGATTTCCAGAACCTCGATGTAAACCATTTGTTCTCCATCAGAAATAATCGATATGGGAACTCCATGCCTTGAGACCACTTCTTTAAGGTAGATTTGTGTTAACTTTTCCATCTTATTAGTCTCCTTGATTGGCAGGAAATGTGCAGTCTTTGTGAGTCGGTCAACGATCAACCAAATGGTGTCATAACCACCAGCAGTTTTTGGTAGTTTTGTGATGAAACCCTTGGTTATCCTTTCCCACTTCCATTGTGGTGTCTTTGGTTGCACCAATAGTCCTGACGGTTTTTGATGTTCAACTTTAACCTTCTAGAATTTTAAGAACTTCCTCACATACGTAGAAATGTCAGCCTTCATGTTTGGCCACCAATATAGATCCTTCAAGTCATGATAAATCTTATCTGATCCTGGATAATAGCATGTCTTGACTTATGCCCTTCCTCCATAACCAGCTTCCTTAATTCTTTGAATTTTGGTAGCCAAATTCTGTTCATGAATTAACGACATGCATCAGTCTTAGTCTCAAATTGTTTATCCATGCCTCACAGGGTTTCATCCAATAGGTTTCCTTCCTTGACCGCTTCTTTCTATGCCTCAAGGATCTGAGAGTTTAGGTTTGATTAAATACTCATGACCAGGGCTCGGACTCTTAAAGGCTTAACTCGTTCCTTCCGACTTAAAGCATCGACTACAACATTTGCTTTGCCTGTGTGATAACGAATATCGCAATCATACCCAACGACGTTGCCTCATATTTAACTCTTTCTAGTTTACAATGTGCTGGAGACTCTTATGATCTGTAAACACGGTGCACTTTGTACCGTAAAGATAGTGTCTCTAGATCTTGAGGGCAAATACTACAGCTCCAAGCTCTAGATCATGTCTCGTGTATTTCACCTCGTGGATCTTAAGTTGTCGTGATGCATAAGTGATAACCTTATCCTTCTGAAATAATACACAACCTAACCTACTGTGTGAGGCATCGTAGTATACCACAAAATTCTCAATTCCTTCGGTTATGGATAGAGTAGGTGCACTACACAACCATTGCTTTAGCAGTTGAAAAGATGACTCCTGATCTTCACCCCAGTTGTACTTTACATCCTTTCGAGTCAACTTTTTTGAAGAACAAGCTATGTTGGAGAAGTTCTTAATAAATCACTTATAATAACCGGCAAGACCTAGAACTGACGGATTTTCGTGGGAGTTCTAGGAGTTGCCCAGTTCTTAATAGCCTCGATTTTCAACGGGTCTACTTGTATTCCTTGGGTTGATCACATGACCAAGGAATTTTATTCTTGCAGCAAAAAATCACACTTTGAAAATTTAACGTATTGATGTTCTTTTTGTAGTAGCTCCAAAATCAATTTCAGATGTTGTTCGTGCTCCTCCTTGCTTCGTGAGTAAATAAGGATGTCATCAATAAAGACAATAACCAATTTGTCTAAATAGGGCTTGCACACGCGATTCATAAGATCCATGAACACCGCTGGTGCATTGGTCAAACCGAATGACATTACCTGAAACTTGTAATGACCATAACGAGTTCTGAAAGCCGTCTTCGGAACATCCTCCTCACGTACCTTAACCTGATGATATCTTGACCGCAGGTCAATCTTTTAATAGAAGCTAGATCCTTGCAGCTGTTCGAATAAGTCTTCTATTCTGGGGAGAGGGTATCAGTTCTTGTTAGTGCACCTTGGGTGACGATAGCAGTCTAAGTATAGACATATTTTGTAAAAGTTAATTTGACTATTATTACACATTAACAAGTATTTGATATATGTGTGTTATATGTTTGTTTATATATGTTTTATATTAATTGGATATAAGGTTGAACTTGGTGTAATGTATTACAATAAGTTCAAACATAAGTTCAAACATTAGTTTGAAGGCAAAGGTTCGAATTAGTTATAGGACAAGTTCGAAAAAGGCCTTGGGCCAAGTTCGAACTTTGTCAAGATCAAAATAACTACCTAAGATTAACTAGTTTGAATTAATCAGAGTATAAACCAATAACCTTATATTGAATCAAAGTCCAATTAAGAAGTTTGCGGAATAACACTTAATTGTTTGAAGAAAAACTTTCAAAACAAATAATCACATAAACACAATCAATAATCAAAAGTCATTTGTATTGCCAAACTCAATGATTACAATCACCTCTAATCTGTTTGATTAGACGAAGAACACAGATTGTTCTTAGAGTTTTTCAACCTTAGAGGGTTATGAAAACTTAATCAGAAAGACAATTACAACTGAATAAACTTGTACGTGCAGAATTACAATAGAAAAACCTATTCTATGTATGTGTGTGTGTGTGTGTGTGTGTGTATATATATATATATATATATATATATATATATATATTGCTTTCTGATTTGTTTCCTTGATAAACTCTGATTTCTCTTATAGTAGATATGCTTGAATCTTCGAATATATCTTTTCCTGAATATCAGCACTTTCTGTTTATTGAGCTGTTGAGCAGCTTGAAGTCTATCTGTTGAGCAGCTTGAGTTTTAACACTGGCAGCATGAACTTTTGAACTAACAGCTCGAACTTCTTCAACTAACAGCTTGAACTTTGTGCTTACACAGAAAATCTACTAACAGTTTGAGAAATCTAACTAACAGCTTGACATACTTAGAATATTTCCCAACAATCTCCCCCTAACTTAAATTCTTTACACAAGACTTTATGTTTTTATACAAATAAGGAAATAAAACAAAGTAACACTGTTCTCTACAAACTAAGGCATCCAAAAACTTACAATTGTGAAAGTTTTTGATTAACTGCCTTCAAAAGTTCTCTTTTCAACTCTTCTCTATCACAGTATATCTTCACTAAGCTCATTTGTACCAGCCATGCCCTTGGAAGATCAAAGAATTCAAAATTGAAGAACATGGTGGATCCATTTTCAAATTTGAGTCTGTATGTCTTTGATTTTACATACAGATCAACCTGTGCAATCTTCATCTCCTTGGCATCTTCTATATCTTTTCTGATTGACTCTGGATCAAAAATGCTTTTTAAATATTTTATAGCATGCTTGACCTGTGGAAGTGAAGACCTGACTTGACTCACAGATCCAACATGATGCATTCTGGTAAGCTCATCCCTAGTCATCCCTTGAAGTATGTGCATCATACTCTTATATTCTTCCTCAGGACCAGCTTCTCTTCTGACTACAAAATGATATTTTAAGTCAATGTCATCCATTGACTTACCATACCAGTATGTAATAGGAGGTCTTGAGAAGTCATGCTGGTCGAGGGTCTTTTCAATCTACATCACCTTCTGAAGTTGATGATCAAACAACACCCTTTTCACCTGATCAAGCTTTGCTTGAGTAATTGCTTCTGATTGAGGATTAGTAGCAACAACTTGAACAGGTGGAGAAGAATCAGTGACACCAGCTTGACTTGGTTCCTGTTGGCTTTGGACTTGATGAGAGAGTTTGGCAATGTTTCCTTTTTCCATCTCCTTATCATGAATTTCTTGCAGCCTTTCTGTAGTCATAGACTGAGCCATCTTCTTTGGAATTCCAGCTGAATAGGCAAAATTGATTAAAAACCTTCTGTGCTCTGCCTTTGAATGCCCAGTTGGCATTTTCCTTTTCTTCTCATTCCGTTTAACCACAAACCCTCTTAGGTAATCACCTAAGGTTTCATCATCATTCATTGGAGCATGGGTTTGCTGGTCCAGAAGTTCATCTTGTTCCTCTGTTATCTGTCTGGCAAATTCAGCATCATGGGCAACCTGGGCATCTCTGGATGAAAATTTGTGCTTTGGAGATTCTATGAGGATGCCCTTGCCCTTATCCTTAGTTGCAGAAGTTATAGCTTGGACTGTACTAATAGGAGCTTGACTGCCTTCTCGAATGACAACTACTGTTGTTCTTATGGGAGCAGTTTGAGTTTCTAGGCTAACAGCTTGAGAAGCTGTTGGGACTGTTAGCCTAGAATCTTGGACTGTTGGAGTCGGAGTTGAAGCTGCTCGGACTGAACTAGGGATCTCCTAATTCTCCCCCTTCTTGGATGCATTGGTTTGGTCAGGAGGACCTACAACCTTTGCCATTAGGGTTCAAATCATCTTCTCAAGTTGAATGATTTTATTTCCACAGAGGGTGAACCCTTTATGAAAGTAATCCATTCTTTGATTCTGAGCTGATACTGTCTGTTGAAGTGCTCTGATTTGTGCCCCCCTGTGTAGCAATAATGGACTGATAATATTCCAATACTGCCACAACAGGTTTCAATTGAGGATCCGTTAATAACATAAGTTGCAGACTAGCCTCAAGATCAGCAAAAGTGTGTGGTATTTGTGATCTATCACTTGCAGGAATTCAAGAAGTAGAAACCTCTGGGGCCCCTCTGTTCTTGTTTCTGGGGACTTCCAGATGGTGCTTGCACACCCTCTGTTTCCAAGGGTGTGGTCTTAATGATGTTGACATTGTCCTGTGCCTCTTGTGCAGAGACAGCAGTAGTGTCAGCCACAGAACCCATATGGACATCCTCTGTTGGGATGTCCACCTCCAAATTAAGGATGGGAGAGTCCTCAGTGGGAGCCCTTTGGATATTCTGTGCAGGAGTGTCCTCCTGCACAGGGACATTTGGCTCTTGTATTTGGGCTGAGGAGGAAGGGGCTCCTGAAACCCTTTTTCTTTTGTATAGTATAAGTGGGGATGAGGGATTTACAGAAGAATCAGATGGATTATTTGTATCATGAGGAGTGGGTTGGGGTCCTGTGGGTGAAGCAGTGATATTAGTCTGAGCCTGCTCAGGACCCTCTCCTCTGTTTAGTGGATTGATGCCCAACATTGCAGAGGGCAATGGGACCTCAACACTCAAAAAATTGGCACTTGTTTTTAGAAGACGTTTTATTGTTGGTAAAGAGTGCCTATGGAAACATGAATCCTTTCATGTACATTGAAATTACTTCAAGTTCTTGCAATAATTTCAGCCAAAAATCTAGGATACATAAAAAATTTCCCATGTTTTAGGGCATGATGCCTTAACATACCCTGAAAAATCATATTAGAAAAATTGAACTGTTGGCCTGTAGATAAACACACTAAGGCAGTGGCTATGTTTGAGGAAAATTCTGACCAACCAGTTCATTTAGGGCTTATGCATTGCTGTGTAATGTGTACAAGATATTTCCACTTAGGGGCAAAATGAGTTTTAAAGAAAGTATATGAATCAGTAGGGCCCCTATACCCTATAGCAAAAAGGCCTTCATGTAAGGCAGTAAGAGAAAGATCGGTTATACGTGTGGCATCTTGAATATGCAAGTGTTGGCGTATGAGATCCTCAGTGATGGTGACAGTGGTTCCATCAATCTTGGACGTCAAAGAAGTGACTCCATTAATGGTTTGAACAGAGGCATGTTTCCAAAATTGCTCTATATGAGATATGTATATTGTGGGGTTTATGGTAAGAGCATGATGAATGTGGGAACTTTGAAGGAAGTCCATCATGTCGTGGAGTGGTTGAAGGTCAGCGTGTTTGAGAGAATAGGGAAGACAGTTATGTTCTTTGACAAACTCCATTGACCATCAATCGGTGATTTAGGGTTTCAGAGAAGTGTGTGTGAATCGCTTAGAGAGAAAAGAAAGGTCGTGGATGATATTTTGCAACTGGTAGTTACAATGGAACGAAACTGGGACCTTTAAAGGTTTTGAAAATATCTAATCCCGCGCACACACTTATGGAAGTTACCAAAATACCCTGCACACTTTGACAGATCAAGTGAAACAACTAGCAGTCCGAGAAAATGAACTAGCAGCTTGAGAAAAGACTCAAGCTGTTAGTTGAAAAGTAAGCATATTCAAATGAAATAGTGTCTCCCCCTTAAACAAGCATATGAAATAGAGATATTTTTCATAAAATAAGAAAGAATGATGAAGAACAAATTAATACATATTAACCATGCCAATATTTGATACTAGGAAGGTGAATCTTCCTACATCAAATGGTTTGTAAATAGATCAGCTAACTGATCATCAGTATGAATTTTGGTAACTTGGATTAATTTCTTCTCATTACTTGGGAACAGCAGCTTGCAGCTGCTACATATTCTGCTTCTGTGGATGAGGTAGAGACAGCTGTTTGCTTTTTGCACTGCCAAGAGACTAATCTTGCTCCTAGATACTGCCATCCACCAGTTGTGGACTTTCTGTCAATGTTGCATCCTCCATAATCACTGTCAGAATAGGCTGTTAGTTCAAGAGGAGAGTCTTTAGGATACCAGAGGCCCAAATGTGGTTGGCCTTTGAGATATCTAAAGATTCTCTTAACAGCAAACAGGTGTGAGTCCTTTGGAGCACATTGAAACCTGGCACAAACACAAACAGCAAACATTATATTAGGTCTAGAAGATGTGAGATACATAAGTGAACCTATCAAGGATCTGTATAGGTGAATGTCCACATCTACTCCATCTTTGTCTGCATCAAGCTGCTTGTGAGTGTCCATTGGAGTACTAGCAACTTTGGTATCTTTGTAACCAAACTTTTCTAGTATGTCTTTAACATACTTTGATTGACTTATAAAAAGCCCTGTAGGCTTCTGCTTGACCTGCAATCCTAGAAAGAAGGTGAGTTCCCCCATTGAACTCGTTTGAAACTTTTTGTGCATCAATGCCTCAAACTCTTTGCACAGACTGTCATTTGTAGACCCAAAGATAATATCATCAACGTATATCTGAACAAGCAGAATCTCAGATTTGATGGACTTGGTGAACAAAGTTTTGTCCAGTGTACCTCTCTTGAATCCATTCTGTAGAAGGTATGATGACAGAGTGTCATACCATGCTCTATGGGCTTGGTGGAGTCCATAGAGGGCTTTGTCTAATTTGTAGACTCTGTCTGGATACTTGTAGTCCTCAAATCCAGGAGGTTGACACACATAGACCTCTTCTTCAATTGTGCCATACAGGAGTGCGTGGATCACCCATTATCTGATTAAGAGGATGATACTTGTGAACTCTAAGTGTTGGCTCTCTGTCTGTCGGGAAAGAAGTTCCTAGATTTGTATCATCTCCATCAGGGCCACTTGATGGTTCAGCTTCAGGAACAACTTGACTGAAATCTGGGACTATTTCCCTTTGTGATGGATCTGTTCCCTCAGGACTTGGGATTGGAACTTCATAGTTTGGATTTGAATCATGTTGTGCATCCAGTTCCCCTGGTGGGTCACAAGATAGAAGTGGTATAACTGTATACTCATCCCATTGACCAGAATCTTCAACAGTCTGAAACTTTGTGCCAACAGCTTGAACATTTGTGCTACCAGCATGAGAATTTGTGTTGGCAGCTTCAACCCTGTTTTCATAAGTTTCTGTAGTATGCTCAACAAAGCTCAGAGAATAAGACAGTGAGTCTAAATCAAACAACCAATCAGGACCAGTGCCTTTGACATTTGAAATGTTTTCATTAAATTCAACATTGGCACTCTCTTCAATTGTTTTAGACATACTGTTATATACTCTATAGGCTTTGCTTTGTGTGGAGTATCCTACAAAGAAACCTTCTTCAGCCTTACTTTCAAAATTTCCTAAGTGAGTCTTAGTGTGCAAAATGGTGCATGAACAGCCAAAAGACTTTAGAAAGGCTATTAAGGGGACTCTATGATGGAATAACTCATATGGAGTTTTCCCTTGTGATTGAACAACCTGTACCCTATTTAGAACATAACAAGCTGTATTGACTGCTCTTGTCCAAAAGGTCATTGGCAGTTTGGAATCAGCTAGCATGGTTCTAGCAGCCTCAATTAAAGTTATGTTCTTTCTTTCAGCTACACGATTTTGCTGTGGTGTTCTTGGTGCACTGTATTGCCTAGCAATACCTTTAGACTCACAGAAACTGTTTAGGATGTGGTTTTTAAACTCAGTTCCATTGTCTGACCTTATCACCTTAACTTTTAAGTTGGATTGGTTTTCTATCTTAAGAATAAATGATTTAACTAGCTCAGCAGTTTCATCTTTAGACCTAAGAAAGTATACCAAAGTGAATCTGGTGAAATCATCAACAATGACTAAACAGTAAGCTCTATTATTCAAACTCAAAACAGATGTTGGACCAAAGAGATCCATATGAATAAGATGAAGAGCAGATGAGATTGAATTTACTTCTTTGGCATTATGAGAAGATTTGTGTTGCTTGCCTTTAAGACATGCTGCACAATGATCATCACAAATGAACTCCTTTTGTGGTAAACCTCTTACCAAATTCTTTTTGACCAGCACATTCATGGATTTGAAGTTCATGTGACACATTCTTCTGTGCCAAAGAGCAGACTCGTTTGATGATGCTTTGGATATCAAACAGCTTAAAGTACTTGATTTGGATAAAAGTTCTGTGTCCAAACAGTAGACATTGTCCTTTCTTGGTGTTCTAAGTAACACAAGATTTTCAGGTATTTTAAAATCTTTTGAAAGAACAATGCACTCAGAATCTGTGAAGACAACAATATTTTGTTTATCACAGATTTGAGACACACTTAATAAATTTTACTTCAACTGTTCAACATACAAAACATCATTGAAAAGCATATTGCCTGCTTTGACAGTACCTTTACCTGTGACCTTACCTCCCTTGGAATTTCCTCCGAATGTAACAAAACCTCCTTCAAAGCCTTTGAAATTTGACAAGCATTCTGAATTGCTTGTCATGTGCCTAGAGGATCCACTGTCCAAATGCCATCTTGTTTTATGTTGTGACCTGTGGTTGACCTGCACAAATAAAAGCTTAGTTAGTAGTGGAGTAAACCCAAACCAAGTTGGTTTTGGGTTGTCCTTATGCATTGACATAACTAAACACTGTTTGTGACTTTTTAATAACTAACTAAGATAACAACAGGTTTGAATTAATCAGAGTATAAACCAATAACCTTGTATTGAATCAAAGTCCAATTAAGAAGTTCGCGGAATAACACTTAATTGTTTTAAGAAAAACTTTCAAAACAAATAATCACATAAACACAATCAATAATCAAAAGTCATTTGTATTGCCAAACTCAATGATTACAATCACCTCTAATCTGTTTGATTAGACGAAGAACAAAGATTGTTCTTAGGGTTTTTCAACCTTAGAGGCTTATGAAAACTTAATCAGAAAGACAATTACAACTGAATAAACTTGTACGTGCAGACTTACAATACTTAGTGAGATCCACTGGTGGATTCTGTGAAGAATATTTAGTTATGAAATGAGGAGTCCAGTTATTCATTCCAACCTTTGCATTAAAAGTCTCAGATGATCCATTACCAGTTCCAGTTTTAGGCTTAGCAGTTTGAACTGAGTGTTTAGGGCTAACAGCTTCAGAATTTGCACTAACAGTTTCAACTTTAGGCCTGGCAGTTTCAACATTTGTATCAACAGTTTCATCTGAGTTTTTGCCTTTAACACACCATATCTGTTTAAAATTTGATTTGGGTTTTGCCAAAACATGTTTTTGATGTGTGGACTGTTTTTTATTGACTTTTGAGAACATGTGATCAACTGTTTTTTTTTGGAACTAGTGCAACAGGTGGTTTGACCTAAGATTTTTAGTGTTTTTAACAAATGTCTGTTTCTGAACCACAGTCTGTTTTGCAACAGATGGTTTGTACAAGCAATGTCTGGCCAAATGTTTTTCCTGCCATAATGGAAACATCTTTTGACTGTTTTGATTTGAGAACCAGTTTTATCAGACCATAACTGATTCTTGGTCATTTGATTTCCCCTTACCTGCTGTTGATTGGGAAACTTTTGGACACCATGCTTTTGGCATGTGCAGATTGGAACAGTCTTACCCCTTTTATTACCTTTTGAGGAAGATTCAGTGTTACAGTTAGAAGGTACAGAAACATGTGAAGCAACATGGCATACACTCATCTTCTCTATTCCTTTCTTAGTGGGGTTAGGGGCTTCTATAGGTGCACTCATTGTTTTGTGAACTTTCTCAACCTCTTTGCACTCACAGTCTTCTTTTGGAATCAGATCTTCTTTAGATTCAGAACTATTTTCAAGGATAGGATCTACAGTGGTCATAGACTCATCTAATGGTTGATTAACAAGTCTGTCAGCAACTTCACTCATGGGATGAATGTATTTGTTGTTGTATGGAGGTGGGGTGGCTCTGTATCATATACCTTCTTTGGGATTGAGCTGAGATTTTACCCTATCTTTGAATTGAACTTCCATTAGGTGTTCCAGCTTTTGATTTGCCAATTTGAAGTTTCCTAGATCTATATTGACAGATTCTATTTTCTTATTAGCTTCAAACACCTTCTGTTCAGCCTCGTCTAATTTCTTATTGAAGGACTCTATTTTCTTATGCAGCTCCTTTTTCTCCCACTCATGATATGTTCTATCATGTCCCATTTGAATCTCATTATCCTTACAGTCATTGATCTGTTTTTCAATATCTTCTATGGCCTGCATGTACTCATATCTCCTTTCTTCCATCTTAGCTAGAGTTTTGCACATGCTCTCATTATGATCACTGTACTTTTTAACCATATTTTTGCATGTTTGAGAGCAGAGTTTAGTATTTACCTCAGATGGTAGTTCAGTGGAGGTGACATTTGATGTTTCTGCCATTAGAGCTTGATTTTGAAAGTCTTCCTCTGTCTGATCACTCCAGTCAAACACATTGTCTTCTTGAGAGACAATTGCTTGTGATGATGAAGCTTGATTGGTTTGTTGGGGTCTTGGTGGCTGTGGACCTTGGGATCTGCATTCTCTGGAAAAGTGACCAAGCTTGTGACATTTAAAGCATTCAACTTTAGATTTATCAAATGCTGGTTTCCCTTCTGGTCTGGCTTGAAAGTTGGATCTGCCAGTTCTTTTCAGAAACCTTTTAGCCCTCATAGTCAACATTGCATGCTGCCATTTCAAGTCCATCTCTTGTAGATCATCTGGATGGATTTGTTCTAAATCTTTAGCATTTAGAGCAAACAGTCCATCATTAGCAACAAAAGCTTCATAATGAGCTTCAGTAGAATTACCATCAGCACCTGTAAAGGAATCACAACAGTTAGATTTATCTAGATAATGCTAATGACAGTAGAGCAGTGTTATGATTATAAGAAAAGGATTTCTTTTTAGTTTCAATCTCAGTTTCAAACACTCTCAAACTGTTGTAAAGATCATCCAACTCTATTTCATCAAGAGTGTCTTTGGTTCTCCATTGTGCAGCATAGACTGTCCACTCTTCACCAAGAGATCTAAAAAATTTTCTGTTTACTTCATCTTGATCCAAGCAGACTTTGGCACTCTCCAATTCACCTATCAATTTGTTAAACTTGTCAAATATTTGAGTAAGGTTTTCATTCTTGCCACCAGAAAAGTTCTCATCCTGCTGTTTCAAAAGATCCTTTTGATTTCTCTTGGTGCTAGCATTGCCAGCAAATCTTTTCTCTAAAGCAATCCAAAGAGAATGAGCAGTGTAAAACTTTTTAAACTGGTGTTGATAAGCATTAGGAATGGCTATCTGTAGAAGTGTAAGAGCTTTCACATCATTCATTCAAGCCTTTCTTTCAAGTTCAGTTTTTGGAGGAGTTTTTATGGGTTTGCCCTCTGCATCAAGTTCAGGATCAACTACAGGAGGAAATTCACCAGCTTCCCATATGGTATAATCAATAAATTGAATGTGCTGTTAAATCCTGAGTTTCCACATCTCAAACTCAGTGGGTTTGAGCATAGGCACTTTGAGTCCTTGCCCAGATCCACTACTGCTATTATCAAATTCCATTGCAGAAAATTAAAATTTTAAAAGAAAGCTTCTGACTTTGAAAACAAAGAAAGACCAGTGGCTCTGATACCACTTGTCAAGATCAAAATAACTACCTAAGATTAACTGGTTTGAATTAATCAGAGTATAAACCAATAACCTTGTATTGAATCAAAGTCCAATTAAGAAGTTTGCGGAATAACACTTAATTGTTTTAAGAAAAACTTTCAAAACGAATAATCACATAAACACAATCAATAATCAAAAGTCATTTGTATTGCCAAACTCAATGATTACAATCACCTCTAATCTGTTTGATTAGACGAAGAACACAGATTGTTCTTAGGGTGTTTCAACCTTAGAGGCTTATGAAAACTTAATCAGAAAGACAATTACAACTGAATAAACTTGTACGTGCAAACTTACAATAGAAAAACCTATTCTATGTATATATATATAGATATGCTTGAATCTTCGAATACATCTTTTCCTGAATATCAGCACTTTCTGTTTATTTAGCTGTTGAGCAGCTTGAAGTCTATCTGTTGAGCAGCTTGAGTTTTAACACTGGCAGCTTGAACTTTTGAACTAACACCTCCAACTTCTTCAACTAACAACTTGAACTTTGTACTTACACAGAAAATCTACTAACAGTTTGAGAAATCTAACTAACAGCTTGACATACTTAGAATATTTACCAACAAACTTGTCCTAGACAAACTCGAACTGGGAAGTATAATTAAGGATTAATTCGCTTAATTATTACACTTTTGCAGAGTGTTTAGCAAAAGGCGATCTCGAACTTGCTAGCAATCAGAGAGTTTTGTGTGGAGAGAATCATCGTGTTAGGACGATCCGTTGTTCGTGTATCACTGTGCTAGTCTTCGGGTTTCGGTGTGCGTGGTCTATCCGTCAAGCCGCTAACGGGGATTCCGCACTCGTTGGCAGGTGTCGCGTCAAGATAGGATCCGTAGTCAGGTGACCTTACATGTGGTATCAGAGCCATAAGGGTGTTCGTGGTGTTCTTCGTGTTCACAAGTAACATCCGTGGTTTCTTGACGTTTTTGGACGGTCAATCACGTTTTTGGATAGATTTCGAGTTTTTCCATGTAAGATATCGGGAAAAGGTTCATATTAGTTCAACACTTTTGGTCGAAATCAAAGTTTTTAATCCTAAAAACTTTGGTTTAATCTGAAAAGTTAAAAAAATTCTAACTTTTAGCCGTTTTTCGAACTTGCGGCGCTCGAACATCAAGGGGGTATTAGGGTTTATACAAAATTCGATTTTGTCAGAAAATACGCTACTGTCGAAGTTATTTTAGGGTTTGATTCGAGTTTAATTAATTCGAATTTGCCAATTTTCGAATTTGAATAAATTCGAATTTAAAGCTTCGAATCTAACTAAATCTTCGAATTTGGCAAATATTTCGAATTTGGTTGAGGTTCAAACTTAATTTCGAATTCAAATTCAAACACATTTAAAATTAATTAAATTCGAACTTCCTCAAGTTCGAAAGTGTTAATTTAAATTAATTTCGAATTAAATTAATTAAGTTTTAAATTCAAACTTTTACGAAACAATGACAAGTTTACAAAGGTTTATTGAAATGGATCATGAGGTCGGAAAGGCAAATTCTCCACCTAAGTTGATGAAGTTGGAGGATTATTATTGGTGGAAGGATAGGTTCGCCGACTTCGCTCGATTCAATGATATGAGAATGTGGATTTCTATCGACGAGGGATACATTCCACCTACAACAGAAGTTGAGGGACGTCAATGAGTCTTGTCATATCAAATGATGAAGTATGCTGATAAGAATTTATATGAGGCCGAGAACCAAGCATTCTCGATTATTAGAATGGCTTTACCTCAGGAAATCCTACACACATTTCGCAATCAACGGACAGCAAAAGAGTTGTGAGATGCACTGGAGAAAAGGCGTTAAGGAAATCCTAGGGTTAGAAAAGGTAGAATGGAAATGCTCAAGCAGCAGTTCGCTATTTTCAAAGCTTTGAAAAACGAAAAGCTGGATGAGACCATTACTAGGTTCTATCATTTGTTGACTGAGTTAGACAACCACGATGTCAAGTTTCGAGAGTCAGAGAAGATTGGAAAAATTCTAGATGTTTTACCAGCCAAATGGGAGATGTATGTGGTGCTGATAAAGCATGATGAAGAGAAGTTTGACACTATAACTCTAGATAAAGTCATAGGAACGCTAAGGGCCTATAACTTTAAATTCCTGATAAAGGAACGGGATTATGACAAAGTACAGGATCCGGATATGTATTTTGGGAAGTCCAAACCTTCAGTAGCAAGTGAATTAAAGACGGCTACAACATTCTTTACGGGTGAAACATCGACTCCGGTTGAAGTAGATGACTCAGGGAGCCGGGCTTTCTTAGGGTACTCCAGACCGGAAGAAAAGCCAACTCAGTCTGCATCTACGACTCAAGGATGCCGATGAGCACAAAATCAGCTGAAGATCACTTAAATCTTTTGGCTTCATTTGTGGCCGTCTATGCCAATTGCGTTCAAGGGAAAATCAACGATCCTGCTCTATGGGATGAAGACTATGATCCGGTAGATCCTGATGATTTAGAGGAGATGGATCTACAATGGCAACTGGCCATGGTGACTCAGCGAGCCAAGCGATTCATCAAGAGGACGTGCAGAAATCTAAATGTCAGCAACAATAAGATTGGATTTGATAAATCCAAAGTTAAGTGCTACAACTGCCAAGGTTAGGACATTTTGCAAGAGAATGTCAAAGACCAAAAGTTGAGAACTACCAGAATCAATCTCAGGGGAGATATCAGCCGGGTAGTTTGAGTAATCAAGCAAACATAGCTGGTCTGTTAACCAATGTCACATCTGACAGACAGCTCGATGGAACATATGACTGGAGTACACATCCAGAGTCTAACGCTAAAGCCTTCATGGCTGAAGTAACAGAGACTGGAAGTGTCGGAGCAGAGGCAGATGCAGAGGACAGTAACCAGAATGATATCAGTCCAGTGCTAGTAGAGAAGTTAGAAAATCAAACAATTCTAGAGTTTGCTGCACAAATAGCAAACGTGGATTCAGCTCACGCAAAGGTAATTCTGAACTCCTCTACATTCTGCAATTTATGTGCTTTCTGTGCTACTACTAATGATAGATTAAATTTAGTGCTTGAAACACATACAAATCTAACTGCTCAAAAGGAATCCTTAAAGTCAGACAATGCTAGCCTCTTAGATATAAAAGAAGACCTTAGGAATAAGCTTAAGGCAGATGCAGAAGATGTCATAGTTCTTAAAGACAAGCTGAGTGAGCAGTGTGTTAGAATAGAACTAATGTATGAACATGTTGAGGCGTTGACCAAAGAGCTTAAGACTAAAGAGGTAGAGCTAGCAGAAGCTAAGGTTAAGGTTGCAGAGGTGAATAGTAAACTGGAAAAGTTTAGGAACTCTTCATTGAACCTAGGGAAGATCTTAGGTGCATAGCGTCAGTCTAAGAAACCTGTAGGTTTAGGGTATAATGAGTGTCCTCTACCTTTCAATGATAACTATGTACCTCAGCCTTAGGAGGAAACTGATAAGTCAGTTGAATCAGAGGTCGCATCGGAACCTGTGTCTGAATCTGTTAAGGATAAAGAACCTAAGGTGATTAGTAACAATGCTAAGATTAAGAAGGTCAAATTTGTGCCATCTTCTAGTGATAAGCTTATAGGAGAAGCCGAACCTGACTTTAATAATCAAAAGGAGGAAAGAGTCACTATAGTTGAGTCGAAAGAACAAGACACTAGTGAAACATCTAAGTCAAAGGGCATGCATAAGAAGTCTATTGACAAAATGTCTTGTTTTAGATGTCATGAATAGGGACATGATGCTTCTAGTTGTCCAGATAGGAAGGTAGAATCTACACATAGAAATGGAAAGTCGGAACAACATAAACCTTCTCCAACTGTAGCAAGCACAAGTGGTTCTCAAAACACCGAGAAAATTGTGCAAGCGACACCTAAGACTGCTGTGAAACAAACACCTGTGTCAGGTAGACCGAATGAAGTGGTTAGGGCTAATTCACCAAATAGAGTCCCTAATCAATCTAGGTCAGGACCACAACAATTTTATAGGAGTACTACACCTAGAAGAGCTTACACTCCGTTCAGGTCACACACTCCTGTAAGACATCAGACACCAGGTAGAGCCCCGGGATATCACTCGGAAATGCCTTATAATCGAAATTATTCAAGAGCTCCATAGCAAATGCCTACACAAAGGCCGAGATTGAACTTAAATCACTCTGCACCACAACAAGCTCTCAATCAAACACCCAAGTCACCTGAAAGGAGATATGGGTATTTGAAGGAGTTCACGTATGTGGATGAGAATGGTATTACCAAGTCAGTCATGGCTTGGGTTCCCCTTGATAACTAACCTCTTTTCTTTGATGTGCAGGAGATAACTACAGGTCCAAACAACAAGTGGTTCGTTGACAGTGGTTGCTCTAGGCACATGACTGGGGAAAGAAGTCTACTCAGAGACTTCGAGGGAGGGAAAATGGGATTTGTATCATTCGTTGGTGATAAAGGAGGAACTATCACCGGTACTGGAGTGGTCACTAATGGGACTATCAAACTGGATCAAGTTTTCCACGTTGATAAACTTGTTCACAATCTCATTAGTGTATCTCAAATCTGTGATAAGAAGAACTCAGTAATATTCACTGATACTGAGGCGTTAGTGCTAAAACCGGGATATTGATGAGGGCCCCAAGGAAGAATGACTTGTACATGCTAGACATGAATAAACCGGAATCTTCGATGGGACCAATATGTCTTCTATCAAAAGCTTCAAAGACCTATTGCACCTAAGAAAAATGAACTACATCACTAAGCATGGACTGGTGCAAGGTGTTCCAATGAAGAGTTTTCAGTTTGAAGACAAGTGTGTACCGTGCAAGAAAGGCAAACAACACAAGAAGTCACACAAGTCCAAGACTCAGAACTCTATATCTGCCATTTTCGATTTGTTGCATATGGACTTGTTCGGACCAATCAACAAAAGGAGTATAGGTGGTAGTTGGTATTGTTTAGTTATCACTGATGATTACTCACGATTTTCATAGATTTTCTTTTTTAGGTACGAAGGACGAGACAGCTTCCAAGCTAATCGGGTTCTTAGACCAAGTCGAAAACTCCTATGGGACGCGGGTAAAACGTATCAGGAGTGATAACGGAACGAAATTCAAAAACACTGTAATTGGTGTATATTGCCTATCAAAAGGCATAGCGCATCAATTTAGTGCACCTTATGAGCCACAACAAAATGGGGTGGCAGAACGAAAAAACAGAACTTTGATTGAGGGAGCAAGGACGAAGCTCTCGGATTCAAAGCTTCCTACCATGTTTTGGGGGGAGGCAGTGAATACCGCGTGTCATGTTTTAAATCGGGTCCTTGCTGTCAAATCATTGAACAAAACCTGCTATGAAGTTTTGAATAAAAGGCCACCAAATTTAACTGGCTTCAAACCATTTGGGGTACCATGTACGTTAATGAAAACAAAACATCAACCTAAGTTTGGTGAAAAGGCTGACGAAGGTTATTTCCTAGGTTATGTGTCGAACTCACCAAATAAAAGGGTTTTTAACAAATCAAATGGTACGGTAGAAATTGTGTATAACATTGATGTAACAAGTTATACACATGAACCCCAAACTGGTCCGGAATGGATTTTTGATTATGACAAACTGTTTGAATCATTTAACATTCATTTGGATGGAAATGCAGCTACAATCGAACAGGACTTATCTTCATTAAATCTAAATGATGACGGTCAAAGTTTTCCGAGGACGACTTTTCCATCAACTTCCGAGCCTACAATGATAGAATAGAGATCTCCAGCAGAGAATGATTCTGAGTTGCCTGCAAACGAAAATCAGACTACGAATTCTGACTCCGAAGACAGTGTTCATGAGGAAGAAAATGTAGAGTCTGAAGTCATTCCCCCGTTAGATGAGATAGGATAAAATTTAGGAGATAATCTTAGGGTCGATGAGATAGAAACATCGAGAATCAATAAGGATCATCCAGTTGAGAGTATCATATGAAATCCAAATGTTGGTGTGAGGACTAGGAGTAGTTTGAATAACAACACAGTTTTGTTGTCGATGATCAATGACTCTGAGGCCTTTCACACTTGCCTCTATTCGTGTTTCATCTCCCAAGTAGAGCCAAAGAATGTGCAAATGGCACTGAAAGACAACTCTTGGGTTGAAGTGATGCAGGAAGAACTGTCACAATTCAGGAAACTTGAAGTGTGGGAGTTAGTTCCGTTACCTCGAGGAGAAGTTGCAATAGGAACCAAGTGGGTTTTTAAGTGCAAGAGAGACGATCGGGGTATAGTAACTCGCAACAAGGCAAGACTAGGTGTAAAGGGTTACAACCAAGAGAAGGAATCGATTATAATGAAGTAGTTACGCCAATGGCAAGGCTTGAAGCAATCCGTTTGTTTCTGGCCTTTGCATCCTTCAAAGGCTTTATAGTTTATCAACTTGATGTAAAGAGTGCCTTTCTATATGGAAAAGTGAAGGAACTGGTGTACGTTAAACAACCGCCCGGGTTTACAGATCCAAAGTATCCAGACAGAGTGTATCGTTTAGATAAGGCTTTATATATGGACTACATCAAGCACCAAGGGCGTCGTATGAGACACTATCTACTCATCTTTTAGACAACGGGTTTGAAAGAGGAAGGGTGAACATTTCATCTTGGTACAAGTGTACGTCAATGATATCATTTTTGGGTCATCAGACGAGCAGATGTGCAAAGACTTTGAGAAGTTGATGAAGTCTAAGTTAGAGATGAGTGATATGGGTGAGTTAAACTTCTTTCTGGGTTTGCAAATTGAGCAGAGGAAGGAGGGTATGTTTATCCATCAGATGAAGTATGTCTACGACATTCTAGAGCGCTTCGGGATGGAAGAAACCAAGGTGACGGCTCACTTTAGCACGCCGATTCAAGTGAATCACAATCTCGGACCGGGTACAGAAAGTGATACCGATGTGGATCCGACGTTATACCAGGCCATGGTTGGATCACTTATGTTTTTAACTGCTTTTAGACCTGACATAATGTTTGCTGTGTGTATTTGTGCTAGGTTTCAAGCTAATCCAAATGAGATGCACATGAAAGCTATGAAGCGGATTCTGAAATACCTCAAGTCGAAACCGAAGTTGAGACTTTGGTCTCACGCGGATGGTGATCTGGAATTGGAAGGTTTCACAGATTCAAATTATGGAGGGTGCAGCTGTAATCGAAAGTCAACAACTGGAGGTTGTCAATTCCTTGGTGGGAGGCTCGTTTCCTGGCAATGCAAAAAAAAAAAAAACAGACTTTAGTAGTCGTGTCAACGTGCGAGGCCGAATATGTTGCTGCTGGTAGTTGCTGTTCACAGATTTTGTGGATACAACAACAATTGCGGGATTACGGTTTGACTTATTCTCATACTCCTACTAGGATAGATAACTAGTCTACTATTGTTATAACCAATAATCCAGTTAAACACAGTAAAACAAAGCACATAGACATAAGACACCATTTTATATGTGATTGTGCTGAAAAGAATTTAATAAAGCTAGTAAAAATGGCAACGGAAGATAATAATGCTGATTTATTTACTAAAGCTTTTGATAAGTCACGTTTTGAATTGTTAGTTCAACTAAATGGCATGTGTAATCCAGAGTAACTTGACCTTAGTAAAATTTATTTCTCTTTATAGGAGTAAATTAGTAGGTTATTTTATTTTTGCTTATTCTTATTTATGAAAAACAAAAAAAAAAGCTCAAAAAAAGAGAATATTAGAAAATGAGTTAAGTCTTAGACACATAGGTTCAAAGTGACGAAAATTAGCACAGTCGATACAATCTCTAAATGTTAAGCTTTCACACATAATGCATCTTAAACTCTAAGTGATATATATTTTCTAGTTTGATGTGTTGGTAGACATAATACACATAGGAAATCTCAAAGCTAATGAAATATTCAAGAAAAAGTCATATGTGTAACTAACTTAGATGTATGACCAAAGGGTCTTAATTTTTATGTTAGAGACATACAGACAATGATTCTAAATGAGGTATACAAATTTCTGCGGGATGTATAGCCACATCAAATATATCTTAAAGAAAAGAAAAGAATGGAAAAATCATGATAGTGAATTGAGAGTCAAAACAAGTAACTTTGTTATACGTAAGTACAGACCTGTTGCCTCTGGTTTGACTCGAGTTAGCAAGATAAGTCGCTTTGTTGTACGTCAGTACAGACCTGTCACCACTGTCTTGCTAGCTTTAAATAAACTTTAAGACAAACAAAGACACTCTGTTGTATGTAAATACAGAACTGTGTCCGATGTTTGCCTTTTAAAGAAAATTTGCAATACCGAAAAATTATAATCATTGTGTGTAGTCTTGATCATAAAAGTATGTCTAAGTATGAGACACGTAAGGTAGTTTCTTGATAAATAAAAAGGCCAAGGGATATTCCAAAGTGTAACATGTTTAAAAGGGAAATAATACCAACAATCGCCTAGAGATGCGTGTCACGACAAACAATCAAGGAATCAAAAATTCCTAAGTGTGAGAGTGCAATACTGAAAGTGCGTATTTTACACTGCTATCTGATTGAACCTTTCTCTGATTATCTCGCCAAAAATATAAAGTTAGTATAGGTTGTAAAGTTTAAACAATATTTTTGAGTAGTTCAAGTTTAAATTTTATTCAAAAATTTTTTTCAATTTATTTTATTTTTTCTTATTTTATTTTATTTTATTCTATTCTATTTTATTTTAGTTTATTTTATTTTTAATGTAGGAAAAAGGTCAAAGTTACAAAGGTTACATTTTTAGTTGAATAAACAAACATTGCATGAAAATCTATCGCTTAGTTTGAATGATTTTGCAAAGTTTGTTCCGTTACACGAAAAAGTTGGAAAAGTTGAATAACTTGAATTTTATTCAAAGATTTTCAAAATTTTAACTTAAATTCGAATTACAAACAAAGTCGAATTAACATTCGAATCTGTCAGAAATTTCGAATTTAATGCAAATTCGAATATGGTTGGTATATATAGTTCAACAGTGACTTATTCATTATCACCTATTTTCGATTTTGTTATTTCGAACTTGATTACCGGCGATTTCGAACTTATCTTCGAGTTTACCGATTTCGAAGTTTCTACTATTTCTCGAAGTTTTGCTGTTGTGTGTTCGAATCTACCTACAAATCTAGGTATAAACATCAGTATTATACAAAGTTTTGGTAGTCTAGGACTCAATTATAGCAAAAAAATCGATGATTTTTGAAGTTTTTGGGGTTTAAACTTGATGATTCAAAATCACAAGTTTCAACCGGTGAAACATCAAATAAATTGCATATCTCTTCGATTAGAACCAAATAGGACTAGTTAATACTATTTTCTAAGTCTAATGCGGTTAAAATCATGGATTTGTGTTCGAAAGTGACCGGCTTCGAACATGTTCATCGTGTTCGAACTTGTCAGGAAATTCGAATTTGTCAACAAACTCGAATTCAGTCAAATTCGAACATATCGTTCGAATCTATTATTAAATTCAAAATGTTTGCATAATTTTAAATCCAAACTTGTAGAAATTCGAATGTGTTGGATTTTGGACTTATGCAGGATCAAAATAAAACAAATTCGTAATTAAACAAGTTTCATCTTTATCTTTCACTACTAATTTTGTTTATTGTTTTATGTGCAGATATCGGTGAAAGAGCGTTCTTCCAGAAGCATAATATGGTAATGTCTACAGACAGAGAGATTCCCGAAGCACAGGCGTTTAGACAGATTGTAGAGTTTTTGGCACATTCCAGGGTGTCGTGAGATGTAACATCCTGATGTTAAAATTTCTTTAATTGAGGTTTATTAGTTTAAAATTAATGAAATTCAAGTTGAGTTATGAAAGTTGGTTGTTATTTTAAGAAATTTAAAAGTTTAAGAAGTTATGAAATTTAAGGATTTAAAAAATTTTTATTATGGAATATTATGAATTATAAAAGTTAGTGATGATAAAACTAAGCATAAATCAGTATTATATGGAACCGGATAAGTTGAGGGGTGAAATGTGCAAATTGATGAAAATGAGAATAAAAGGCTAAAAGCCTTTCATTTTTACTAAGTTGCTCTCTCTCTCTAATAACTCTCTCTCTCTCTCTCTCTCTACACTCTCTACCTTCTCTCTAGAATTTCTCCCAAACCAACCGGCCGATTATCGAGATTTACACGTCATCGGAAAGATCTCGAGGAGTACTACAACAATCTATGGTTGGATTCTTGATTTCGTACGAATTGAGGTAAGAATCGACCCTTTAAGTTTATATATCTCGGTTTTTAAAACATGAAATTCGAATTTGTCATTTCTTGCATGAATAAAGCCGATTTTGCTTGAGTTTTAGCTAGAATATGATAGAGTATGCGTAATATAATCGAATCTAGGCTTGATACTTAACATATTCATGATTTTAGGCTTAGAAAAGTATGATTTAAGCTGTGAAGATGAACAAACTCGATATTGCCAAGAACAAAGTCGAAATGCAAGAACAAACTCGATTTTGGTACTAAATTCGAGCATGAATTCGAATTTAACACTATGGAATTCGAATTTAAGTCCCTAAATACGAATGATATTCGAATTTAACCCTCATGGTTAGAGTTTAGCCTTAAATTCGAAGGGGAGTTCGAATTTAGCCCCTGAAATTCGAATTTGATGCCTAAAAATTGAAACCCACTCTCTAAACTCGAATATATTGAATGAAACACGTAAACAACACATAAAATAACAGAAGTTACTCAAAGGATAAGGTTTGAACCTGAGTTGGGTTCAAACTTAGTTGTGGTTCGAATTTGGACATGGATCCGGAATGGGGGAAAAATATTGCAAAACTTATAAAACTTGGTTTTATGGAATTGAACAGTTATTGACACAATGTGTTGCTACAACTGATTTAGCAGGTCCCTTGTGGTGTTGTTTAACCCACAGTGGGGTACTTTGTGATCCGGTTGAAAGCCCGAGGAGAAATAAAATTTTGTTAAAGTTAATAACGCACCCACTGTGAGTACCTTTGATTTTAACATTGCTGCATCTGCTTTATGTTTGCATCGCCTGCTGAGGCATGTTATTTCATATTCATTTGGCACTCTACTAACTTGCGTATATGTATTGATGCACATTCATACTTGTTGCATGTCCGTTCATTTGTTGTGCATCCTTTTGATGGACATGCGTGGTCGCATCTGAACTCTGATGTTACTGTGCTATATGACCAAGAGTTTGACACCTCTATGGTCAGGATTGACAGTAGGTCATCCCCGATGTAACGTCTGCCTCAGATGGTTGGTCTTCTTATGCCGAGTGTCAGCTCGAAGGAGCTGTGGCTCGGGTTTGCGTACCTTGGGTACGTGTGGAGTATACGGTATGTGTTACCGCGGTTACTCTGGGTGGCATCATAAAGATTTGTAGAATGTGTAAAATCTTATGGTATTCACTAAGCAATCCGCTTACCCCTTTAGTTGTTATATTTTTACAGGAAAAAGGGAAATCCGCTGCGGGACCATCTAGCTAGGACATCCGTCGAAGTGATTTGATGTTATCTACTGTTTATCTTGGTAACAAAATTATGGAATGTTGTTGTTATAAATTTGGGATGATTGAATGCTTTTGAGTAAGTAGACTTAGTCATGTAACCTTGTAGCACCGTAGGGTGTTAGACGAACTTGTATTACTTTTAATTTTCCTACTTTATGCTTCTGCACTTTAACTAGGTAATCAGATCATTATATAGCTATTTGATGGTGATTAATCCTGGGTGAATCGTAAATGGTGGTTAATGTGGCAAGGGCGTCACATCGAGATGGTATCAAAGCAGTAGTTTGAGATTCAAGTGTCCGTGGGGTCTTGGTCTCAAACGTTAAGTGATGATATGTAGTGGTTTAAGTAATGATCTGAACTAAGATAGGTTACGATCTAGTAATCATAGGAGATTGACTATCATTAGGTTCAAATGGGTGGTGTCTCTAAATAAATGACATGTTACTAGACAAGTTATATGTTTATTATTTCAGAACATGTCTGGAGGAGGAATGACACCTGAAGAGACGAGAGAAATGATGCTAGCCATGATGGCTGAGCAAAATCGGATGATACAAGACCAGTTTCGGGCTCGAGATGAGGCCGAAGCTAAGAGAAGAGAGGAGAAGGGAAAGAATAAGAGAGGGAAACGATGACGAGCAAGGTGACAACACTGGGTCATCTAATAAGCCCAGGGGTTGTCGTTTCAAGGACTTTAAAGGAAATGGAGCCGTTGAATTTACTGGGTTGGGTGATACTGTTACTGCATTGGAGTGGATAACAGCTACGGAAAGGACTTTTCCGAATCAGCGATTGTGCTGAGAAGGATATGGTCCGATTCGCTACTGCCATGTTCACCAAAGATGCAATAATGTGGTGGAATTCGATGGTGAATGCACTAACAATGGAGAAGGTTGCTGTAATGAAATGGGTTGAGTTTACTGAAATTTTCACTCAGCAATACTGCCCGGCCGATGAGCGCCGAAGACTTGAAGCTAAATTCATGACGTTGATTCAGGGGACTAAGTCTGTGTCCCAGTATGCGGTAGAGTTCACGAGGCTGAGTTTGTTCGAGCCTCATCAGGTGGATACTGAAGAAAGAAAAGTGACCAGGTTTGAGGCTGGTCTTGATCTGGAAATTCGGAGGGTAATGAGCAATGTACGCTACCCCACCTTTGCTGGTCTACTGGAAGCCGCCAGGAATGTGGAACAGATCCTGGGTATGTCTGGATATGTAATGGGGCCTGCTGCTGCTTCAGCTAACCCAACTCAACCCTCACCACCGAAACGTCAACGCGAAGGAGGCTACTCTGGTTCTTCACGATCATCCCAATATTCACCGCAACAGTCTTTACGTCGACAGGCTAGTTCTTCTGGTCGTGCTCGAGCGTACTCTATTAACACTGAGCCACAGTACTGCAACAAATGTCATTTAGAACATTTCGGCAAGTGCACTAACGGACGTGCATGTTTTTGTTATGGAGAGTTGGGCCACTATCAGAATGAGTGCCCACGGAGATCGGATGCTTGCCATAAATGTGGTGTATGGGGGCACTATAGTAGAAACTGCCGAAAGAACGCTCCAGCAGCTGCTGCTCCATCGTCGACTCGATCGTCTGGAGGATCTAGTGGTGGTTCAGTCAACCGTCGGAACCAGCCACAAAGGGCACCGGCTCGTGCATTCCAGATTACCGCCGAGGAGGCCAGAGAAAACCCGGAGGTTGTTACGGGTACGTTTATAGTTAACTCTTTACCTGCACGAGTGCTATTTGATTCTGGTGCCAACCGCTCGTTTGTATCTACTATGTTTGCACAACAACTTGCCATGCCTTTGTCTAAATTATCTGCCATACTTGACATAGAAACTGCTAGTAACACTCTAGTCAAGGTAGACCACGTATACCATAATTGCACGCTAGTAATTGAAGATGTAGTCTTCAATTTGGACCTGATACCGATTGAGTTTAGTGAATTTGACGTGATTGTCGGGATGGACTGGTTAATTGAGAATGAAGCTCACATAGTTTGTAAGAAGCGGATGATAAAGATAACTACACCGGAGGGGTGTGAGATCTGTATTTAAGGGGATAGGAGAAGTGGGGATCTGTGTCTGTTGACCATTGCAAAAGCTCGAAAGCTTGTTGCAAAGGGGTGTGACGCCTACCTGGCATATGCTATTGATGCCAATGCTGAGAAGAGTACTTTGGCCGATGTGCCTATTGTTTCACAATTCCCGGATGTGTTCCCGGAAGACTTGTCTGGCGTGCCGCCTGAGAGACAAGTGGAATTTAGAATTGACTTGATCCCTGGAGCTGCACCGGTAGCTCGTTCTCCTTATCGCCTTGCCCCAACCGAGATGAAAGAAATGATGACACAGCTTCAAGAGTTGTTGGACAAGGGCTTCATTCGACCGAGTTCATCGCCGTGGGGAGCTCCGGTACTATTTGTTAAGAAGAAAGATGGCACGATGAGGATGTGCATCGATTACCGGGAGCTGAATAAGTTGACAATAAAGTACAAGTATCCATTGCCAAGGATAGACGATTAGTTCGATTAGTTACATGGGGCTAGTGTATTTTCTAATATTGATCTGAGGTCACGATATCATCAGTTGAAGGTGCGAGAGGAGGATGTGCCTAAGACAGCTTTTAGGACACGTTACGGGCATTACGAGTTTCTGGTGATGCCTTTCGGGTTAACCAACCCCCCGGCAGTGTTTATGGATCTAATGAATAGAGTGTGTAGACCGATGTTGGATAAATCGGTAATTGTGTTTATTGATGACATATTGGTGTATTCTAAGACTGAAGCTGAGCATGCTGAGCATCTAAGAGAACTATTAGAAATGCTGAGAAAAGAAAGGTTGTATTCCAAGTTCTCAAAGTGTGAGTTTTGGCTGCAACAGATTCAGTTTTTGCGACATGTGATTTTGGGGGCTGGGATATCTGTGGATCCAGCCAAAGTTGAAGCAATAAAGAACTGGGAGCCGCCTCGATCAGCTACCAAAGTTAGAAGTTTTCTTGGGCTGGCAGGATATTATCGGAGATTTATTAAGGATTGCTCAATGATTGCAGTCCCCTTGACTGCATTAACAAAGAAAAATGTACCTTTTGTTTGGGAAACCGTGCAACAAGAGGCATTTGAGGTTCTGAAGAAGGTATTAAGTGAGGCGCCGATACTTGCCTTACCTGAAGGCAATGATGATTTTGTGGTATATACGGATGCCTCAAGACAAGGGTTAGGCGTTGTACTGATGCAGCATGGAAAGGTAATTGCTTATGCTTCAAGACAGTTGAAGCAGCATGAGAAAAATTATTCAACTCATGATCTTGAGTTGACAGCGGTCACATTTGCATTGAAGTTATGGAGGCACTATCTGTACGGAACTAAGTGTCAGCTGTACACGGACCATAAGACTTTGAAGTATATTTTCAGCCAGAAAGAACTTAATATGAGACAACGTAGGTCTATGGAGCTTATTAAAGACTACGACTGTGAGATCCTTTACCATCCTGGTAAGGCTAATGTAGTAGCCGATGCTTTAAGCCATAAAGCATATTCTAAGGATTGTTGTTATATGATGACGTCTACATTGCTGACCTCCACAATTATTGATGATGTCAAGGCCACTCAAGAGGAAGCCTTGAAATATGAAAATGTTGGTAATGAGGATATAAGGGTGCAAATGAAGAATATGGAAACTAGTGAATCGGGTTTGAAAGGAATTTATGGAAGGATATGGGTGCCAAAGTTTGGAGGCATGAGAAAGGTGATCATGGAAGAAGCTCATCAATCGAAATTTTCTGTACATCCTGGAAGCACAAAGATTTACAACGAACTTAAAGCAGATTTTTTGTGGCCCATATTGAAGAAGGATATAGGCCAGTATGTGGAAAGATGTAGAACTTGTCGGTTAGTGAAAGCCGAACACCAACAACCTTACGGTTTTGCAACTACTTCCCATTCCGGAATGGAAGTGGGAGCATATCACTATGGACTTCGTCACGAAGTTGCCGAAGACTAAGCGTCAGCACGATGCTGTTTGGGTGATAGTTGATCGGTTAACTAAGTCCGCACACTTTATACTGATTCGGGAAAGCTATTCTCTGGAAAAGTTAGCACAGATTTATGTGGTTGAGATAGTTTCTAGACACGGGGTGCCAAAGTCTATTGTATCAGATCGGGACAGCCGATTTACTTCCAACTTTTGGTCGGCTTTACAATAAGGATTGGGAACAAGGATTTCGATGAGTACGGCTTATCTACCACAAACTGATGGTCAGAGTGAACGGACCATCCTTACCTTGGAAGACATGATGAGATCGTGTGTGTTAGATCTCAGTGGCAATTGGGACGATCATTTGCCATTAATAGAGTTTTCATACAATAACAGCTATCACGCGACGATCAAGAAAGCACCATTTGAGGCTTTTTATGGAAGGAGATGTAGGACTCCTACGTGTTGGAGAGAAACTGGTGAAACACCAATTGCTGGGCCGACCTTGCTTGAAGAAAGAAACGAGAAGATACAGTTGATTAGACAGAACATGAAGGCGGCCCAGGATCGTCAGAAAAGTTACTACGATAGGAGGCACAAACCAATTAGTTTTGATGTGAATGATTGGGTATATCTGAAGGTATCACCTATGAGAGGTGCTACACGATTTGTGAAAAGAGGAAAGTTGGCTCCGAGATTCGTCGGACCATTCAAAGAAACAGAGAAGGTGGTAATCAGTCCTATCGTTTGGAGTTGCCTGAAGGGATGTCGGGCATACACCCGGTGTTTCATGTTGGGAATCTTAGGAAGTCTTTTACTGCTGACAATGAAGATTGTGCTGACCACACTGAGCTGCAAGTTGATGAAAGGCTCCGATATGTTGAAGAGCCGGAGTGTGTGTTAGACACAAAGATGAAAAAACTTAGGAGCAAGGAGATCGAAATGGTGCTTATACGTTGGAAGCATCATAAGGGAGCGAATCATACATGGGAGACTAAGTCGGAAATGTTGAGGAAATATCCGCAATTGTTTGAATCCACATAACTTCGAGGACGAAGTTTGAGCGTGGTGGAGCCCATGCTGTAACATCCTGATGTTAAAATTTCTGTAATTGAGGTTTATTAGTTTAAAATTAATGAAATTCAAGTTGAATTATGAAAGTTGGTTGTTATTTTAAGAAATTTAAAAGTTTAAGAAGTTATCGAGATTTACACTCTCTACCTTCTCTCTAGAATGTCTCCCAAACCGACCGGCCGATTATCGAGATTTACACGTCATCGGAAAGATCTCGAGGAGTACTACAACAATCTACGGTTGGATTCTTGATTTCGTACGAATTGAGGTAAGAATCGACCCTTTAAGTTTATATATCTCGTTTTTGAAGACATGAAATTCGAATTTGTCATTTCTTGCATGAATAAAGCCGATTTGCTTGAGTTTTAGCTAGAATATGATAGAGTATGCGTAATATAATCGAATCTAGGCTTGATACTTAACATATTCATGATTTTAGGCTTAGAAATGTATGATTTAAGCTGTGAAGATGAACAAACTCGAGATTGCCAAGAACAAAGTCGAAATGCAAGAACAAACTCGATTTTGGTACTAAATTCGAGCATGAATTCGAATTTAACACTATGGAATTCGAATTTAAGTCCCTAAATTCGAATGATATTCGAATTTAACCCTCATGGTTCATGGTTAGCCTTAAATTCGAAGGGGAGTTCGAATTTAGCCCCTGAAATTCGAATTTGATGCCTAAAAATTGAAACCCACTCTCTAAACTCGAATATATTGAATGAAACACGTAAACAACACATAAAATAACAAAAGTTACTCAAAGGATAAGGTTTGAACCTGAGTTGGGTTCAAACTTAGTTGTGGTTCGAATTTGGACATGGATCCGAAATGGGGGAAAAATATTGCAAAACTTATAAAACTTGGTTTTATGGAAACAGTTATTCACACAATGTGTTGTTACAACTGATTTAACAGGTCACTTGTGGTGTTGTTTAACCCACAGTGGGGTACTTTTTGATCCGGTTGAAAGCCCGAGGAGAAATAAAATTTTGTTAAAGTTAATAACGCACCCACTGTGAGTACCTTTGATTTTAACATTGCTGCATCTGCTTTATGTTTGCATCGCCTGCTGAGGCATGTTATTTCATATTCGTTTGGCACTCTACTAACTTGCGTATATGTATTGATGCACATTCATACTTGTTGCATGTCCGTTCATTTGTTGTGCATCCTTTTGATGGACCTGCGTGGTCGCATCTGAACTCTGATGTTACTGTGCTATATGACCAAGAGTTTGACACCTCTATGGTCAGGATTGACAGTAGGTCATCCCCGATGTAACGTCTGCCTCAGATGGTTGGTCTTCTTATGCCGAGTGTCAGCTCGAAGGAGCTGTGGCTCGGGTTTGCGTACCTTGGGTACGTGTGGAGTATACGGTATGTGTTACCGCGGTTACTCTGGGTGGCATCATAAAGATTTGTAGAATGTGTAAAATCTTATGGTATTCACTAAGCAATTCGCTTACCCCTTTATTTGTTATATTTTTACAGGAAAAGGGAAATCCGCTGTGGGACCATCTAGCTAGGACATCCGTCGAAGTGATTTGATGTTATCTACTGTTTATCTTGGTGACAAAATTATGGAATGTTGTTGTAATAAATTTGGGATGATTGAATACTTTTGAGTAAGTAGACTTAGTCATGTAACCTTGTAGCACCGTAGGGTGTTAGACGAACTTGAATTACTTTTAATTTTCGTACGTTATGCTTCTGCACTTTAACTAGGTATCAGATCATTATATAGCTGTTTGATGGTGATTAATCCTGGGTGAATCGTAAATGGTGGTTAATGTGGCAAGGGCGTCACATGTGCACTCTCCCATAAAGTGCAGATTATATTACCGTATTTAAGGCAATTTTGGGAGCACTTACAAACTGACTGTACGGTGAGATCGACAGTTTTGAGGACAAGAGTTGCCGGGCAGCCAATAGTTTTCTCCGCGTATGCTGCATCAAATTTTGCAGCTAGGGTCTGTAGAACAAGAGGCAGGGCCCATAGATTTCCCATTGCATATAAGGCAAGCGGCCTTCTTGCGCATGGGTTATGGACTAGATATTGCTAAAGCTTCTTATATGAAAAGTGGTTTGATTGGGCAGTGGAGGTATTTAGCACATGTGATAATGGTGTGCTTTGCACCGAAAAAGGCGGGTTTCGATTACATTGTCTCGAAGATGCAGTTGGCCATGATTGCCTTGGTTTATACAAAGAACTTTAGCTATTCAGAGATGTTCTTTGCGGAGTTCATGCACCAGATCACAGCTCCAGCGTGCGGAAGATTTTTTGATGTATCCGCGCTTCGCGATGATGTTAATCCGCCATTTTTTGCCAAATTTGCCACAGCTTCCAGATCTTCAAAGTGTGCTAGTTATAGATACACGAATTTTTGCTGACTGCCAATCGCACAATGCCCGCAGGGCTGAGTAGATCAGACCACTTGATGCACCTCTCTATGGAGCAGTGGGAGATCCAGATTTTGTTGCCCCAGAAGGTGATAACTAGGCTGGAGAAGGGCCTCAGCCGCAGCCAGTGCAGCAACAGCAGCAACAGCCATACCTTCAACCACAACCAAGAAGGAGACAATGAGCTACATCAAGTCAAACTCAAGCATCCAGTCCATCTTCAAGCAGAATGCAAGAATCAACGGCAGAAGGTCCGTCGTTGGACGCTGCGGGCCCTTCAGGCGTAGCCACAGAAGTTGATCCTAGGGCAGAGACCCTCGAGGAGATATGGGCTCATGGTACCCAGGCCCAACAGGATATTGCAGCAGAATTGATTAATGATATCTTGGAGCCGCCAGTTGATCTCCATGATCTTATGAGAGACATTGACGAATATCAACCTCCCGAGGATGAGGAAATGGACTTCAAGGTCCAGGATCAAAGAGAAACTGAGGTAGAGGGTCAAGCGATGACCACCTCAGAGTCCTAGTCGGAGGAAGTCGAAGAAATAGAAGTAGAACCGGTTGATCCATCTGTTTGAATTGGCAGATACGGATCAAGGATAGCAGTCAATACAAGAGATGAAGATTCAAGGGCCGCTAGAGACTCAGATGATGATTCTAATTTTGAAGCGGAAGATCCAACTCCCCTCGTCCCTAGGCATAGGGCAAGGTGACATCGTTTTATGCAGGGAGCTTCATCCACTTCTGCTCCAGAGCCTGAAATTCCAGCTGTTCAACCATCCATCACGCCTTCACCAATTACATCCATTCCATCTACATCATCCACATTCACTAACAATCAGCGATTTACAGAGCTGAGGAGCAAAGTGGATTTCCAAACAGTCCAAACTTGATCAGGAGAACACTGAACTGAAAACGACTGTTACTAATCAAGCTTTTGAGATTAAATTAATGAAGTCCCTCCTGGAGCAGTTACTGAAGAATCTTCAAGCTCAGGGGGAGACTAGCTGTAAAGAAGCCCAAGTTATAAGGAGAGATGATGATGACGGCAATGATCCCGAGGCAAGAAAAGAAAGTGAGCTAGCAGATTCTCCGACTACTCAGCGAGCAACAATTCAGGAGTAGCCAAGTCAGTCTGCAGTAGAAGAAAGGGCTGAAGGTGAAGCTTCTAAGTCCATTGAGAGCCAGATGATAGATGCTCTGATGGATATAGAAGAAGAAGAGATAGTGTTTGATTTTGAGGATGATGTTGAAGATTTAGAGGAAGGGGAGTTTGTACCTGAAGATATAGTTGATTGGAGATATGATGAGGAGGTCGTGCAAGATGAAGATGACGACGTTGATGAAGTAATCATTAATTCACATCCTATCACTAAGCAATATGTGCATAACGATGAAAATGTGATTGATATTGATAAATTAAGTTGGCTTTTGTGGACGACTCAGAATTGGAGGAGGCTGATAAAGAACCAAGCAGAGCTGAATTGTTAAATCTTTGGTTCCGTAAGGAAGAGAAGAAAACAGAGCCGAAGATGAAGAAAAATATGAGAGTGCCAGGTTCCGAAAACCTATCAGGTGGAATTATTAGCTGGTTCTTTGACAGGGATCTGTAGCTATTTATATTAAAGAGAAGAGACGGACTTCAATACCTGAGGCAAACTCTCAAAGTGCTTAACACACTGCCAAAGGTTGAAGTGAAAGAATTAGCCTTGAAAGAGTTTATCAATATTGGAGAGGTCCCTTATGCTGAAGTTATTGCAAAGATAATCTGGAAAAGAGGGCATATCCGGAAAGTTCGAAAGACTCAAGCCGAGGTCAGGCAAAAGAGTTGAGGATGAGTCAAGAATAGATCCTCACACGGGAATACCATGGGCTAAAATGGTTTACAAGCCTGTCAAATGCTTGAAAAAGGTGCCGTTAAAGTCTATGCCACAAGACATTCTTGGAAACATGAAATGGTGGTATATAGACAATGATACAGCTGAAGCAGTAATGGAGGATATAGAAGACAAAGTTATTTTGAGAGTATACGATCCGCTGCACCTAATAAATCTATATAAGGATGATATGCGAAAGCTACACGATCAGCCTATCTTCTTTCATGAAAGCTGGAGATCTGAGGCTAGGAAATTCCAAAAGATAGTTAGAGTATGTATTGATATAGGATTGCATGCAGGTAGTAGAATATATAGTTCTAGTACTTAGGCAAAATATTAGTAGTTAGAAGCTATCGTCAAGGGGGAGTCTGTTAGTACACCCTGGGTGACGATAGCAGTTTAAGTATAGACATATTTTGTAAAAGTCAATTTGACTATTATTATACATTAACAAGTTTTTGTTATATGTGTGTTATATGTTTGTTTATATATGTTTTATATTAATTGGATATATGTTTGAACTTGGTGTACAATAAGTTCAAACATAAGTTCAAAGATAAGTTCAAACATAAGTTTGAAGGAAAGGTTCGAATTTGTTAGAGGACAAGTTCGAAAAAGGCCTTGGGCCAAGTTCGAACTTGTCCTAGACAAACTCGAACTAGGCAGTATAATTAAGGGTTAATTCGATTAATTATTAGAATTTTGCAGATTTTGTCAGAGTGTTTAGCACTCGTTGGTAGGTGTCGCGTCAAGATAGGATCCGTAGTCAGGCGACCTTACAAGAGAACTGTCTTACATAGGGTAAGATTATTTGCATGTTATATGCGTTAAAGCGTAAGAAACCCTGGAATGCATAAAAAATTCCACCATTTGTCGCAATGGTTGAGCTTCGGGAAGCTCTCTATCAACGGACATTACCATGTTATGCTTATTGAAGTTGTTAACTTATTCAGCAAAGGATAGTCTATACACATCCTAAAAGATTCATACTTTTTCTTTACGAACAGGACCGGAGCTCCCCATGGTGAGGAACTTGGTCGGATGAATCCTTTATCAAAAAGATCTTGTAGCTGATTAGATAATTCTTGCATCTCTGATGTGGCTAATCGGTAAGGTGCTCGTGCCACAGGTGCAGCTCTAGGCACCAAGTCAATCTGAAATTCTACTTGCCTAGGTGGTGGAAGTCCAGTCAAGTCTTCGGGAAAGACTTTGGGGTAATTACGAACCACCGGAATCTTTTCGAGTCGCTTCTCCTTCGACTCTTTCTCCATCATGTGTACTTGAACTGCTTGACATCCCTTTCGGAGGCACTTCAGAGTTCTTAAACCAGATATGACGTTTAACTGCAGGTTCTTTCTTTCTCCTTGGACTTTTAAGTCCTTCCTCTTCTTGAGTGGTATACGTGCAACCTTCTTACCACATAGTATTTCCGTATGATTATCTGATAACCAATCCATCCCGATAACTACATCGAGGCTCCCAAGTTCATTTGGCATCAAGTCTATTTTAAAGGGATGATATACTAATTTTTGTGTGCACTCTTTAATTACACTATTTGTTTCAATCAACTACCATCAAATATCTATATGCAATAAGCAGTATTTAGTGGGGAAAGAGTGGCATTCAATTGTACACTAAATTTAGTAGATATAAAACTTCTATCAGCCCCAGTATCAAATAACACATAAGGATATACATCGTTGAGAAGGAACAGACCCATCACAACGTTGGGATCCTGTCGAGCATCACCAACTCCCAACACAAATGCTCTTCCTTGAGCTCCACCGTTGTTGTTTAACTTTGGGCAGTTCTTCTTAAAATGCCTAGTGTTCCCACATTCAAAATAGTTTCGTTGAGCACAATTGTTGTTTCCGTTGTTGTTACTCCTACAATCTTTGGTCAGATGACCAATTCGCTTACACTTTCCGCACGGAGTAGAACAGGGACCTACGTGATGGTAGTTGCACTTGTTACACAGTTGTTTGTTGCCTGTGTAACTGTTTCTTGGTTCGGCCCCGTCAACAAACGCCTTAATGGTTTCATGCTTCTTAGCTTGTGAGTCTGAATTTTTCCCCGAACGATCCTCCCACTTCCTCTTGTTCTCTCCAACCTTAGCTTCTACCCGGTCTTGCCACTTGATCCATTAAATTATTCGCCATCCGAATGGCGCTTTGAATTGTTGTTGGATTGGAGGCGGTTACATTTCCTTGAATATGAGGAGCGATTCCCCAAATATAGTGTTCGATACGCGTGTATTTGAGAGTAACCATCTGTGGGCATAGCAGACTTAGTTCATGAAAATGATTGGTGTACCCAGCGACATCCGTACCCACATTTTTCAGATTCCAGAATTCAGATTCCATCATCTACAGTTCAATTCTTGTGTTGTATTCGTCCGTCATCATTTGTTTAACTCTGTCCCTGCGAGTTGATAAGCCGTATCAATTCCAACTGACTGGGCATAAGAGTTCCACCATGTTAAAGCGCCATCTTGCAAGGTTAATGTGGTAAATTTGACCTTCACATCCTCGATACAGACACTAACACGGAAGACAGATTCAAGCTTCTCAAACCAGCGAACTAGCCTGACCGCACCATCCGTTCCGTTAAAGTATCGGGGCTTGCAGCTTAGAAATCCCTTAATGCCACACCCCTTTGATTGGTTTCGGTTCCTCCCATAGTTCCGCTTGCTCCTCCATCACCATTTGCAGTGCTATTTTATTTGTTTCATACGTGGCTATAGCAGCAACCACTCGTTGAGCAACGACTTGCTCAATTGCAACGGCGCTAATTGCTCTCCTTGGCGGCATTTTCTTGAATAAATTAATATAAATGGTATAAGGGAGCGAATCTATTGACTATAAATTTAAAAGAGAACAAATAACTGTAGCACATTGTTGCACATAAATTTTGAAAGCATGTAACATCGATTTCATTGATGCTTGATTTAATTTTTGTTACATAGGGGTCAGGTTTTACCCGAAAAATTTCAAGTAATTTGATTACATCGGAATCTACTACTTCCTAGAAATTAAAAGACATAATAGAAACACAAGTTTATATCGTACACAACTAGGTGTAGGAGTGGTCATGGGTCTCTCGTTTCGCCAGAGCGTTGAGCCGCTGTGTGTCAGTGCGGCGTTACGTGCCTCGCACTCCGCCAAACGTTGTTGGAGTTTGTTGATGGGCCGTCGTTGTGACCCGCAGAAATTATCCTTAAATCTAACTATTTAGCTTAGAGATGTAAGGGTCGAATACATAGGGAATGCGTATGTATTTAGGGTTAATCGGCTAGTTTTGTGAGTTTATTGAAAGCACTTAAATTATGAATCGAGTGAATTGGATTATTTGTTTGGATTAATGACTTACGACTAAATTATGAGTAAAATTAACGGCAAACAACTAATGAAGTAAATTAACAAGCAAATTGAAGATAACCATTTATGGAATCACTTCGGCATAAGTTATTACCCACTTGAATTTCGTGCAACAATCACACATACATAATTAATTGTGTGGTTCAAATAGTCATAGATATTTTAATCAATAAATCTCGGCATAGGGCATGCACCGTTCATTACTTGTCTTAATCCCTAATCTAATGGACTCGACACAAATAATAACACCACTATGAACTATCTTGCTTTTACCAATCAAAACATATAATCATAATAATAACCAAATGCTTATCATTTGTATTACACACAATATTCAATCGTTACAAAATATATAAAAAACATAATAAAAATTCAAAAAGTAAAACTTAGTCGTAGATCTTCCGCAAACGACTATGATGTTTTGCCGCTCATCGTATGCTCTTCAATAGTGTTGATTGGAGACATAGTTGTAACCTTGTGAACCACCGTCTTCGTACTTGTATTGTGAATCCACTCCGGCCGGGCTTCGCCACTCTTTTTAACACTTTCGGGACCTCTTCAAATGATCACCATCGACCTCTATTTATAGAGGAGGTGTATTTAGGGTTTCTAGGGTCAAAAGAACGTTTTTGCGCCGACCCAGCATAGGGCAGGCGCAGGCCTGCAGCGCCCCCTGCGCCTGGGGTACGGCCTGGGTTGCACTGGAAGTGCTCTCCAACTCTCCTCTTCTGTATTGCAGCGTAGGGTGGCGTAGGACTGCGCCCCATCAGGCTCGGTTCGCGCTGAATTTTCTCGTGCTGCTTCCATTTGACCTCTTGACCCTGAAACATAAATTTGGAGTTATAATATGGAAGTTACGAAGTATCGGTGCTTAAGATGAGCAGAAAATGACTCTGAAACTCATAAAGTTATAGTCATATCAAACCTCCCCAACTTAACTCTTAGTCGTCCCCGAACAAGCCTTTGGAATCAGAACTAACCGTGTACCGGGCATGTATTAGTAGTGACTCTAGAAATTCTATGTTAAGCTAGCCTTTGCACTAAAGGTTTAAAAATTTAACATGTAAATTGAAGACATTTTCAGTTAAAGTTTATTTCCCTTAGATTTATATAATGTATCTCACTCTCGGAATTACCCTTTTAGCTCAAGGTTACGAAACTTTAATCACGTGGGTCTTTTGACAATCTTTTCCCTCTATGCATGTTTACGACAACTTTTTCTTTTTAATACCATGCTTCTATCCATATTCTTTCCAACTCAAATTATCTAGATGGCCCATGTAGCGAGATTTCGGTCAATCACTCCAAAAACAGACGGTTTTAGGGGATTAGGCATGAATGGTACCCCTACGGACTTAGTTTCCCGAACCATCTAGACTATAATTAACTCATTTTTGAGGCTAAAAACATGATTACGTTCTCCCCCTTATTGCATGAGTTTCAAATCTTTTGACACATTTCTTATACTTAAGTCCAAATAAATTTTAACATACTTGAATTCAACTATACATAGCAAAAATTTAATTATTATTACGACTCTTTTCTTAATTATAGAATATCCATTCAATGGTACCTAATTCCCTCGTACATATATTTTCTATTTATCATCATTTTGCAAGGCTTGATCGGAAAACATGACCCAATTGGCGAAGACAAGAAAAACCACATAAACATTAAAACTCTAATAGGACTCGGCTAAAAACTAAAAATAACCATTACTAGTAACTAAAGAAAAGAAATGCAACTATAAAATAAATAATTGAAAAGACAGAAAATAAAGAACAAAGAACAAGGAAAAATAGTACCCGATCATTCGAATGGAGGAGGGGGACGGAAGACGCAGTTGAAGAAGTCGCTATACGGGTTTTGATATGTGGGGTATTGTGCTATAGGTGGAACCAAGTGAGTAAGGATCTGGTCTAGTAGGTCCTGCCTGCCATGTGTCGGATAGCGCTGATAAGTGTCTACGGCAGGGTTGTAGGACTGGTAGTAGGGCATCATATAATCATTGTATGACTGATATGGCAACCCGGCATGGGTGTCCTCGTGATGTCGAACACCCTCCCAATATGCCCAGTTATGATGCTAGTAATAAACATTTTGATATGCCAAAGCTCTCTGCACGTCCTGAAGCTGATCTACCCGACCCGACAAGTGATCTACCCTATCTTAAATATGAGTCATTCGCCCATCCATCTCGTCTAACTTTTGGGTCACGTCCTCCCGGAACTCACCTTGACGCACCACTAAGTCATCTAACCGCCTCATGACGCAGTCAAAATCAACATCGTCATTACCTCGATTGTTCGAGGTAGACGCTTCTCAGTTCGGCTCTTCTTGCCGAACACCTGCCTCAGGGGCGGCTCTCTACTCTCTATCTCTCTCTCTCCTCTTATCCCCAGTATAGTCCTTGATATACGACTGATTTGTCTCTTTTGTCGAATATCTCGGACCCTTCATCAACATCCCTAAAAACTAAATTTGGGAACATTGTGGCCGTAATATACGTTGCCGAAACAAGGGAGGCCAGGGAATCGGGTGCAAGTGCACCCATCCTATCAAGAAAAGTAGAGATCAAACATCTGTGAGGGATGATCGTCCTCTCTCTCGTATCGTACATAGCTCAAATGTCATAAAGACTGTCCATGCGTAGGACAGTCTGGGCTTACCCTTAAGAAGGGCATGCAGAACCGTGATGTCCCTATGCTTGACCTTAGAAAGGTCACTATCACGCGGAAAGATGTTGTTCACAATTATTTAGTGAAGCAACTTGCATCTCGGGGACAAATCCTTCCTATCATAGGAAGTAGAAGCCTCCGCCTCATCAACGGTTTGATTAAAAACCTTACAAACCTGCTCCAAACATTCCCCGGACCAGGTCATATCAGTAAAGGCCAATTGGGCCTCAGATTTGTACCGTATCCTCGTTGGGTAGACCCTTCATTGCCTAATCCCGTATCCAAACTAAATAATTGCATCCTTCGCCACGTCCCTACCACGGACGGTGCCTATCAACCTAAAATCGTTGTAAGCGTTGTACGTTTCCCTCCTAAGGGTGGATATCCACTCGACTACATCAGACTGGTAGATGTGTAGGCCGCCTAAGTCAAAAACTCCCTCCCATCCTAAGAAATCGAAGAGATATGGAATCCCATAATCTTCAAAATCCGACCTCCTAACCCTCTTTTCAACCAACACCTTATTAGTATATTTTTTATATAGAAATAACTGGGGTCTAATCTCTTCGGGGTGTTGGGATAGTAAAAGGTTTGGGGTCCAATCTATGGGCACATTCACATGTTGGGTTCTTTGACGCGTTCTCCTTGACATTTACAAATTGCCAACTAACTACAATATGTATGAGATAAATCAAACTATGCAAATTAAATTTTTCACAATTACGCTCAATTAAATTTAGATGTAAATATATATATATATATATATATATATATATATATATATATATATATATATATATATATATATATATATATATATATATATATATATATATATATACACACACACACTTATACTTTTTACACTCTAATTTTGCATCACTCTATATATAGTCTATAATTTGCCAACAATTTAAGTGCCAAACACATACTCATTTTATCAATAAAGTTCCATTTAGCACATAAACTCATTTTCTAGCTAATCACCCAATATTTAACAATTATAACTAATATGCACATTTAGGTAACCAACTCTATAAATCCAAAGTTATTTCTTAACAATTAATCATGGCAAATTAACTAAAATAGCAAGTAAATACATATCTCATAAAACATATATCAAGGTTATCATTAAATTCATGCACTTTTACATACTTTGACTCTAAAAGTCAAAATCACAATGAAAACTCCATGGATGATCATGAAGCTCATGCTTTCATTTTGCTCAAAAAGTACGAAATAGCTTGCATTTACATAATAAAAGCACTAACCTTGGTGATTGGAAGGTTGAAGATGATAAAAATCTTGCTTTTTCTTTAACCCCTTCTACACCTAAAATCCTTCAAAATGAGTGAAAATACTCACAAGGAAGATGCTTCTAGCCCACATCTTTGTTGTAGATTATAATGTGGTTGTTTTTAGGCTTAGATTTGAAAATTTTAGCTCTAAAATGGGGTTTAGGAAGTGTAGCCACACACCAAGCTGTAGGTTGAAGATTTCTAGGGTTATGAAAAATGAAGATGATGCAAAAATCTGGGTTTTAAAACCGACGGGGCGTAGGACCAGCGTAGGGCTGCGCCCCCCTGCACCAAACTCTGCTGATTTTTAAATTTTTATTGTTTTTGGTACGCGGGGTTGTATATCTTTCTAATTTTTGTTATAAAATGTGGTCTAAAATTTTTTGTGGTGTCTAAATTAATTAATTAACTTATCGTTAGAACCCACCCTCCCCACTTAGACCTTTATGACGTCCTCGTCATGTTAGAATTAATTAATCAGTTAATAACTCTGAGAGATAGATCGGTACGCATTCCTTATTACCAACCAATAAATTTAAACAACTCAAACATATTCAAATAAAATTCACACTTTAAAAAATTCAAATAAAACAATCACACCACACTTTAAAAATAAAACCAAGTAAAATACTATTACAAAGCAAACCACACCAGAAATTAAAAACAAACAAACCAAAATTAATGTTTCTCATGTAAATAAGCAGATCAACATACTCAAAGAATAAATTAAAACTCTTTTAAAGAGCGACGACATCCTCTAGTTCTCCCACTGTCATCTGGATATTGGTGAGCCAATCAAAATGCACTTGAAGCATCTTCTCTGTTTCTTTTATTCCTCTCGAAGAGTCTTAATTGCTTTAAATAACATCTTGTTCGTATTTTCCAAGTTTCCGAGCACTTCTGTTAGATATTAAATTTCGATCATGTGGACTTATTTTGTAATAATTATTTAGTTAATGTTTAGTCTTGTATTTATTTTCTAGTTAGTTGATTTCAATGTAGAAGTTCAAGGACTAAATGTGACTATCCTTGAAAGATAATTAAAGGAGCCTACACATAGGCTCCTAGGGTTGTAAATTCATTACACGGTTGAAATCAAAGAAAACATCACAGCCGCCATTTTGCAATATTCTCCAAACATTCTCTTTGTTTCTCATCACTTGACAATCATTGAGTTGACATTCTTTTTGGGAGTGATATTAGAACATTTATGTGCCGATTTGATCTGGGAGTACATTACAACAATTGGTATCAGAGCTAAAAAGGTGGATCTCAACTTCTCCAAATCGGATTCTGCTGCGTTTTTATCATCTTCTTCATCGTGTTCTTCATCTATACTCTCGGTTAGATCTTTTTATTCATCAGTTTTCTTCTGTTTTTGTGTTATTATTGTCATATAATCATTACGTTATCAACTCCTACTGATTTAGAACTTATTAGGTTCAATCTTAACATCAATATCATCATCTAATCGGCTGTTTTGTCATTTTCGAAAATATGGGTTTTCTAAAGTTTTTGGTCCGTTTTTTAATGATTCTTAAGCGTTTTGGTACATTTTAAAAGCTAAAAACTGTTTAAAATAGTTTTCACAATCATTTAGAAACAGTTTTAGGCCAAAAATCTGCTCAAATCTTAGTCTGAACTGTTATGAAAATGTTGAATATCTGTTGAATATCTCCTGTATTTCGGACCTCACTGTAGCAATTCGGACCTTATTTCGGACCATCTAGGACCCTATTTCGGACTACTTCGGACCTCATTTCGGTCCATTTCGGACCAGTTTAAGGTGTACTTTGGACCATCATATTGCCCATTTCGGACCCATCCGAACTTCGGACCATCCGAAGTCCAGATCCGGCAATTTAATTCCCATAATTTGTCTTGTGCTTTCATTTAACTTTTCATTTCGGACCATTTTCAACCTCGAAACAACCCATCAGGAACATCCGAATTTGGTGTCCCTTCCTGAAAATTTCCTAAGTGTTCATCCGAATTAGACACTGTTCACCCGAATCTGAACCATCCGAATTCGGTTCCTTCATCCTTAGGTCCCATCTGAAGCAGGAACTGGTCATCCGAATACGGTCCATCCGGATTCGGTTCATCCTTCTTCCATCATCCGAACTAGGTCCCTGTCCGAACCAACTGTTCATCCAAATTCGGTTCTAGTCCGAACTATAAGCCATCCGAATTTGGCTCCATCAAGTGTACTATTCATCCGCAGTCCAGTCCATCTGATTCAAGTTTCCACATTCAAGATCTTATTCGTTCCTATCAGCACCCGAACTCATGTCTCGTGAAGCTCTAGTACTCGGATCCGAGAACAGACCACCTGTTCTGTATCCTGACGAGTATGAACAATGGAAATCCCGGTTCCTAAAGTTTGTCGGTATGCAACTCAACGGAAACCTTATGCTTCAATCCATATCTGAGGGCCCCGTTATCTACTATCGGCAAATCGTGGCAAGACCCGAGGCTGACCCCCCTGTACTCGCATCTAAGGTTTAGAGAGAACCAGCTAATGACGCCAAGCGAGACAAGCAGCATGTCGATAAGAGGGCTGAGTATCTGATCTATCAGGCTCTCCCCACTGATATCTTAGTCGCAGTAGACATCAAAATGTCTGCTAAAGAAATGTGGGACGAGCTACAAGTGCAAATGCTGGGGGCAGATCTAGAAGACCGAGCAAAAATAGAGGAAGCTAAGGCCAAGTTCACTGAATTTCGTGCGAAAGATGGGGAGTCGTTGCAAGCTACATTTACTCGGTTCTGTGTAGTCCTAAATGAATTAAACAAACTACACATCAAAAAGGACAAGGATGACATAAACATCAAGTTCTTTTCAGCCTTAGCACCCCGAGTGGCAGATTGCATGCCGGGCCACACGACGAGTCCTTAGTATTCCTGAAGTCTCGATCAATGTCGTATTTAAAGGGCTGAAAAAGTATTAAGGTGATGTGGATCAACAGAAACAGATGGCAAATCAACTCGCCTCTTTGCTGCTATCTGTAACACCGGCATCAAACCCAATGATTCCCTAGCTTTGATCTCCAACACGAACATTCCCACTGCATCTTTTGCACAAGGTTCTTCTTCATCACAGTACAGATATGCTTCTCCTCTGTGTGAGATAATGGATGAGGAAGAATTCGTTATTCAAGAACAAATAGCCTTGTGGACAAACCGTCTTCAACAACGACGTTTTTCCAACAAGACTAACAATCAGCTCCGCTATGACACCGGTCCGCGGAGGTACTCAGATGACAGAAGGGATGACCGACGCGATGATTATCGTTGGGATGACTATCGCAGGGATGACAGGGATGAGAGGAGATACGACGATAGACGCGACTATCGAGATGATCGCCGTTATGAAAGGCGAGAAGATAGGCGTGATGATCGTAAGGATGACCGCCGAGACTATGATCGGAGGGACGGCCGTCGTGATGACCGCAGGGATGACCGAAGGGACGATCGAAGAGAGTATGATTGTAGGGATAAAAGGAGAGATGAAAGCCGAGAACCTCGCCGCGCCGACAAGAGGCCGGTGGAAAGGAGGGATGACAGACCCAGAGCCGATGAACCGAAGGGCGCCGAAGAGCGTCTCTGTTATAAATGTGGGAACAGGGACACTTTGCTCGGGAATGTAACAACAAGTTTGACAGGGACATAGGCTACTATAAGCGGAAGTTGGAAGCCGCTAAGAAATGAACAGATGTCATGGCTCTCATCGCCGTGGAAGACTACTGGGATGCTGAAGATACCGACGAAGAGGATGATAAGGGAAAAAACTGCTATATAGTTCATCGTCTGGGATTGGATCACTATGCCACTTCTACTGCTTCGTAGTCAGACAATGCTGACAAGGGGGAGACAATGACAAATCCACCAACATGTCTGATGGCTATATCCGACGATCCTGAATGTTCATCATCCGGTTCAGAGACACAAGAGGTATATTCCTGTTACATTCAACATCATGTAAATAATTTATCTGTAAATAGTGAATGTACATTGCACACACATATACTTGATCTAGAAGCTAGGTTAAATGTTGAAACTGAAAAGTGTGTGCAGGCTGAACATCTTGCCCAAACTTTAAAAAAGTCGTCTGAATTATATCAATCGAAGTGGTTAACAAATCACAATGTCATAAAATAGATGCTAATCGAAAACGTAGATGTTCATGATAGGAATAAGTACCTTGAATCTTGTATGGATAGGTTATCTAATGAAAAACTCTCTTTAAAAGAAGAAATATTTGTACTTTTAAAACAATTAGAGACAGTAAGTATGGAAAATATAGACAATTTAGAAAAATATAAAATGATAGAAGAATAAAGAATAAGTTTGTACTCACGAATAAAGACCCTTGACGATGCATTTTTAAAATGGGGTCAAACTGAACAAACTATTCACTTGAATCAGCCCAAAGAAACTAGGTTTTACCATTCTAAACAAAGAATCGGTTTTAAAAATTCTAAATATTTCGAAAAGGCTTAAAGAGTTTTACCTTTATTTTATGACATGAATTATATGGCAGCTGGACTTAAATCTTTCTTTTTTGAGTCATCAAAAGAAGTTTTAACCAAGAGGATGAGAAACGCGTTGAAAATAAACAAAAAGAAATATGTTTTCAATATGAAGAACTTAACGAGAGTTATTCTTCTAGAGTACCCACTTTAGAGGAAGAATTCTTGTCAACTTATTCAGAAGCTGAAATGAAAGCAAAACCTGTAAAACCAATTCCTCGACTTTATATTCCTACAAAAGTTCTTCAACATCAAATTACTGTTTTAGAAAAGGAATTAAAGTCAACTCAAAAGAAAGCTCTTGATTTTCAAGAAGATCTACTTAAGAGTGAAGAAAAATTGGTAAATCAAACTTTTCAACAATCTGTGGAATTAACTGTCGACAGAGAAAAATTTGACATGGTTTCTCAAACATTGAAAGTTTTTTCAAAACAACAAACAATTTCTCATTCCACCAAAATCCCATGTGTGACATCCAACAAAGGTAAGACTAAAGCTGAAACTTCTTCTATCAGTTGTAAAGGTGAGTGCTCGAAACCTTTTAAACCTGAGGTTTCTAAAAAGACTCAGATTCAATCCAAGTCTTTTAAGAAACTCACTCACCAACAAAAAGAAATGTCTGTAAAGTCTAATTCTTCCATGCAAACTGACTCTAATCGTTTTGTCCCACAGATTATGTAAGAAGAGTCCCTAAAACCACCAAGCAGGATTATTCAGGTTTTTTTTTGTGAAGAAGGCTGTAATGCCAAGTGAATTTGTTTCTAGAGATATGATACCTGTAATCTCAGAAAACAACGTGTGTAACGACGTAACGAATTCTTCTGTTTGTTTAAAGTACTCTTTCAGTGATTTGTTTAATCTATGTCAACTCGTTATAGACGTCAGATTCCTGAAATGAATGCTTTTGTGCCATATCCTGCTAAAAGAATTCGCAAAAAGAAAATACAAAATATTACATCATCGGCCACAAAGAAAAATGAGACATGTCCTTTGCCGAGGCCCAAAACCAAAGCAAAGGTAAAAAAGGTCTCAAAAAGTCAAAAACCGAAGGTAAAATTATCGCCTAAGGTTCCAAAGCCTAATAAATCCAATCTTCAATGGATTCCAAAAGGCTATGCATCAGGACCACACACAACTGCTAAATGGTTTCCTAATTCTAAACACGTGCCATATAAACCTGGAACTCCTAACAAAAAGGGACCCATATTGAGATGGGTACCCAAAGTTGTGTGATCTTAATGTGGATGGTTCTTGGTTACTTCTTATCAAGACTCGTTCTTCAATGAATTGGCTTCTAGTTAACATAGACTAGGACCCGTTCTTCTGCTTGTCGGCTGTGCTTAAACCGACACGTTTGGCTTCTGTGCACACAACTCAGGACCCGGTCTTATTTCATCATGTTTTCTGAACATCTTGGTTCAGAACACGGTTTGATTGTCAATAAAAAGATGGATGTGTTTGTATGCATATAGTTTTGCATTATATGAATTTATTTGTCTTTCAGGCTAAATCCATCTGGTATATGGATTCGGGTTACTCCAAGCATATGACTGGGAGAAGAGAATTGTTGTCCAACGTAGTTGAACAATATTGCGGGACGGTGAAATTCGATAACAACCATCAGGCTCAAATAAAAAGGATACAGGGACTTAGTCTTGAATAATTTAGTCATCAAGGACGTTGACTTTGTTGAGGGATTATCGCCTAATCTATTTACCATAGGACAGCTCTGCGATAAAGGACTAGAAGTAACGTTTAGGGCTAAGGACTGGAGTGTAAAGAGTATGGATGGCAAAGCAATCTTATCCGGTTCCCGTAACTCTAACCTTTACACCATAGACGTAGCCAAGCTCATAGTTAAGGATAGCATTTGCCTCTTATCAAAAGCCTCTTCAAAAGACTCTTGGTTGTGGCATAGAAGGTTATCCCACTTAAATTTTGACAATATCAACAAGCTGGCTGCGACACAACTGGTCAAAGGTCTCCCAGAATTGCGATATGAAAAATACCATCTTTGTGGAGCTTGTGAGAAAGGAAAGATGAAGCCATCATCTCACAAATCAATACCCGAACCAAAAACGAAAAGAGTACTGGAGTTACTTCACATGGATTTATGCGGACCGATGCGGACCCAAAGCATAAATGGGAAGCGATATGTGTTGGTTATCATTGATGACTACTCACGATATACCTGGGTTAAGTTATTGCGATCCAAGGATGAGACGGCTCAAGTAATCATAGATTTTATAAAGAGTGTCGAAACCCAACAGCAACTGTCAGTTCAATCTATTAGATTTTGATAACGGCATGGAGTTCAAGAATTTGGTAGTTCAGGGCTTCCATCGATCCAAAGGTATTCAACATCAATATTCTGCTGCTAGAACACCACAACAAAATAGAGTTGTGGAAAGGCGTAACCGTACCTGTAGGTCCCAAAAGGCTTCCTAAGTGTATAGTTTTAAGCTGTAGAGGGGGTGGGGGTGAATACAGCTATTTAAAAACTTAACAATCTTTTCTCAATGTTTGTGTATATTATTAACAAGTGTTAATTAAAAAAAAGCTTGAATGCGGAAAGGTTCAAGCTGAGATGACAGATACAACAGTTGTTCAGCTAGTCTAAGACACACTCAGACTAGACACAATGACTACACTCACTTAGATGCACTCACTATTTTTACAATACTCAGATGGACCGCTTAAGCATAAACAGCTTAGACACACTCTACTGTTTTATAGAAGCAGACTTGCATGCATGGAATAACACACTTCAATGCACGTTCTGATTTCACACTCTTGATATTCTCACAATCCTTAGAAGCTTCCTTTTATACTCAAAAGGAGAATCTCAGTGAAGCTTCTTCATTGGACAGAGGAGATAGTGGAAAGCCTTTCCAAAAAGACAAGACACCTTTCTGCACGTTCTGATAAAGCATATTTGTCATCACATGGCAGAATCTTTGTATTTTCCTTTTTGTCACTGTTGCATAAGGCTTTAACCAAAAGAGGAATGTCAAATTTGCATCTTTCTTCTTTTGCTAATGCCATTTTGATATATGAAAAGGTCTGTCACCCTTTTCAGATATCTGTTTGTCTTCATGTAACAGAACAGCGTGGGCAGGCTGTGCAATTCTGTTTTACACTTTGTCTTCGACTTGTAAATTGATCTTGTAGCCAAAAACAATACATGAGGAATTGGAAATATATTCCAATAAAGTGTTTAACCTGTTCACAAAGAACAGGTTCTGTTCACAAAGAATAGAACACTTGTAAATTGTCCAAGATGCTCAACAGAATAGAGCAGCGTAGATAGTTTATGTCCAGCCTGTTCAGCAGACAGAACAGCTTGGACAGACTGCCTTTGTGTGCAACGAATGCAACATGGTAAACAGCTTTGGGCTGATATTGCAAATCACTTTTCAGGTTTCAATAAGGCATAAACAGGCCTTAAATTATTCCTGCAAGTGCATCAACAGGTTTGATTAAAAATCTCCCCCTCAGATGTAGAGCATGTTTGACTGATGCCTTTTTTTGCCTAACAATCTCCCCCTATTTGCAATAATCAGTCTGAGCTGATTTAATCAATAATCACTATGTATTTTTACAGTACATTTGCTGAAATATAATTACAACATCAGGGTAAAGTAAAAGATCAGTATATATAAATACTGATTTTGATTACAGAAAACAACACATGTTTTTACAAGAGTACAACTAATGTACTAATGTATATTACAACTAATGTAAATAAGAAAAGTTACAACATATGTAACAAAGTACAACAGATGTACAAAAGAGTTCAACAACTTGGACTGTTGATGTTGGGAGCAGATAATGGCAAGCCTGTCCAACAGATGGACAACTTCCATTCTTCACCTACCCAGTTTGTAGGTGGACTTCACTCCAATGGTGGTGGTCCTTCAAACATTTGTTCAAGTTCATCCCTTGTTTCCTCCAGATCTTGAATTTCAACTCTGAGGATCATAAACTTGGGATCTTGAAGTTCACCTCTTTCAAAAAAGCCTCTGAGGTGGTCCTAGATGGCTGCTCTCCACCTGCTGGATTGCCTGAATGAAGTTGCAAGTCTGAAGGCTGCAAGCTGTCTCAGATCCACCTTGTAGAGATCTGATGCTCTCCGAAAGCACTTTTTCTGTGTTACGGGATCTATAAAAAATGCCCCCAACTCAGGTTCTTCAATTATTTTGCCTTCTTCAAACTCTAGTCCACTGGGCAGGCTGTAGTCAATTCCTTTCATTTGAACAGCATAATCACCTTGTTCAATCAAGATGAGGAGTTCCTCCAGCTCAGAATCCTTTTTGGTTCTCCTGGCCTTCATCTTAGTGTAAGTCACAGAGACACCCTCACTTAATTCTTTTGAGATCAGGCCAAGATCTTTCACTCTCTCCATCAGCTTCTTAACATATGCCCTGATAGTCTTAGCCGTTTCAGACTTAGACTGGCTCAGGGCAACTGCTAGCTTAACCCATTCCCTGTACCCCATTTGGGCAACATCAGTGTAGTCATAAGATTCTAGTTCAGGGCCTGTAGCACCCATTCTGGTTATTTGCAGCTTCCACTGTTTGCCGTTTCTTGAGATAGGGACAGCTTTGACAATAGATTCCTTGGCAAGTCTTCTATCAGCAACATCATGGAACATCTTCCTTCCCAAGTTGTCAAAATGGAACTGGGCCCTTGCAGAGGATTCTTGCTTTGGTTTGGTCACAAAGACCAGAGCACCCTTTTCCTGTACACTTTCCTTCTCACCGGCTGATTCTCTAGCAGCTTCCAGCAGTTTTCTCTCTACATCCAAAGAAGGCATTTTGGTTTTGCTTGCCTCTTTGAATGCAAGAGATATGGCAGCTTTGGCAGATGCTTCTTCTTTTTTTAGAATTTCCAGGTCTTTAACCTGTTCATCTCTGAGCTCAAAATATTTTTCAATAGGAACACCCATTTCTTTAGCCCTGGCTTTGTCAAATTTTAGCTCTGCTGCTTTCTGGCGATCAGGATCAACCACTGCTTTTTCTTTTCCTTTAGCTGTTGTAGTAGTAACAGCTTCAGGAATGTCTTCTTCTTCTTCCAGAAGGAGATACCTCCTTCTGCTGGTTGGTCTGTCCTCAGGAATGAATTCCTCCCCCTTAGACTGTGCAGGGTTTGGAGATGGTTGAGCAGCTTCAGGTTGATGAGAGGCACCCTCAGCTGGACCAGTACCTGTACCAGATGCACTTGTTGTTTGACCAGTAGATGCTGATTTCTCGTTAGGAGAAGAAGCTTTCTCCCCCTTAGACTAAGTCTTAGAGGCATACAACTTCTCCCCCTTTGAAGGAGATGGACCAGCACCTTCAACAACTGGTCTGCCTGAAGAAACAAATTCAGCAGACTTTGCAGCAGGTTTGGGACCAACCAGGCTATGCACTAAGAAAGCCAGGTTGTCCTTCACCTCTGCAAGTTGGGAAAGACAGGTTTGAATAGAAGAGGATTGGGAATCAGCAAGAGAGGTCAGCATAAGAATATTTTCTCTATCAGAAGCTGTGAATAGCAAAGTTTGAAGCTGTGCAAGGTGTAACTCAAGAGAGTCCTGCACATCAGCAAGGTTTGCTGACACAGAGTTTGATATAGAGACTGTGAGAGTGTTTAGGTGGCCAGTGTATCAGGAAGGGTAGAATTGCAAGTAGTGAGGAGAATGGACAGCTTTTGGGATATAGCTGTCATAGAGGACACAGAGACCTGTTGGTGTGAAAGAATGGAGGAGAGGGAAGTGGAGACATTTTGCAGCTGTGCAGTGAGTGCAAGAAGCTATGAGGAGGTGTCAGTTTGAGGAGTGGAGGGGAAGGAATTTTTGAACACATCAAAGAATCTTTTAATCTGTTGAGACATAGAGTCTGAAATGAGAGAGGGTAGAGAAGACATTGAAGATTCTAAAGAGCCAACTTTGTTGGTCAGCAAAGAAAGCTGATCCTTCAAAGGTAGATCTTTAGGGGATGGAGGAGTATGGGTCGACTGTTTGGATTGAGTAGATGGTGATGATGAGGATGAGGCTAGTGTATGGGGATGTGATGGAGAAGGAGAAGGTACTTTTAAGAGAAGCTCCATAGCCTGGGCAAAAGTAATGTGGCCCAGCTTGGAGGTGTCAATAGCTCCTTCAGCAGTGGTTGTAACTGCATCATCAGCAGAGGGGGTAAACGTTGGTAGCCTTTCAGATGTTGCCTGTGTTGCAGCACCCTCATTAAGGCCAGTGGTGGTTCCCTCTGCAACACCTTGGTTTAAAGGTACCTCATCATTGGGAGATGGGATGTGCATTTCAACATCAGCAGTGGTGAAACCTGCTGATGGAATTTGCATAGAAGGAGCAGCCTCACCAAAGGGATGTTCTATTCCCTGTGGCTCATCAGCTTGGGTAGTTGGTCCTTCAGCAGCTGTTTGGTGTAGAACAGCTGCATCATAAGGAACAGAAATTTGAGGCCGAACCACTGGTTGGTCTAAACCAGCAGTGTGGGCACCTCGTGCAGACTCAAGGTGTAAAGAAGTATGAAGTGGAGACTGTGTGGACTCAGTATGGAGTGGAGAGAACTCTTGTCTTTCGTTATTCTCAGCCTGTTGGAAGGCTGGAATAGTTGATGTGGGTGTCTCCTTATGTACAACTGGCTCCTGTTGGGAGGAACCAGAGGGTCGAGGCTGACTTGGGGTAGACACAGGTTGGAGTGAAGAAGGCTCCAGTTGTGCTGATCCTTCTCCCAAAATAGGAGAGGCAGCAAGGTGTGCTTCTTTTTCAACTGAACCCTGTTGAGAGGAAACAGAGGGGCTGGTTTTGGCTATTTTGGTGGTTGATTTCTTTTTGGCAAGGGATTTTCTTTGGTATGATCTGAGAGATGAGGTGGGTGATTGTGGAGAGGTGAGATGTTCAGATTGGACAGTTTGGAGACTGGGTTAGAAACAGGTGGGTTGGCCTGTTCCATAGTCGCAGGTGCCACAGAGGCATCAGCCACAGAGGCTTCAGGTTCAACAAATGAACCTTGGTGAGAAGCCTGCTCCCCCTCAGCCACAGAGGCTGAGGGTGCAAATTGAGACTTAGCTATTTTGGCCTTCTTGTGGACATGCTCAGCTTCAGTCGTTCCAGGGTCCTCTTAACAAACTTGTCCCTGGCTTTGGATTTTCTTTTGGGAGCCGCTTCTGGATCCACCCTCACAGCAGAGGGTCCTTCCACCAATCCTAGCAGCCTCCTCATTGGAGTAGAGAGAGGATGCTCATTTGGGAGAACCGGAGTGTAGAAAACTCTATTTCCTATAACAGGAAAAACAGCAGTACGAAGTAAAGGCTGAGAGTTGTACAGATGCTCACCACAAACATACTTGAAAATGAGGCTCAGAAATCCGGGATAACGAACAGCAGTTGGACGTGTCTCCTGCTGCACTAGATTCCTCAAATTCATGAAAATCCATTTCGCCATGTTGATTGTAGTTCCATCCACAAGCTGTAGGACTATAGGAATCTCATCACGGCTTAGTTGGTCGAAGGAACCAACTTTACTGCTAAAGCACATGACCAATGAGGCAAACAGAAAGCTGTAGGTAGGAGACAAATCCTTCCTGAACAGTGTTGCTCCAACCTTTGGTTCTGCTACACCACAGAAGTGCAACAGATTTTTCATCTGTTCATCTTCGGCCTGAGGCTGATCATATGTTTCAGCCACAGGGAGACGAAGAACTACTATGATCAGACGAGTGTTGATCGCAATGGTCTGAGTCCCATTAAGTATGGTGCCCTTGCTGACTTTGGTATCTGGGTTGTAGGCACAGGTGTACCAGAACTCATATACCATCTCCTGGTACGAGACACCAGGAGAGGCAGTCATGGCATAGTTCAACGGATGAACATTCAGAAACTCCACCATTTCATCGTAGCCTTTTCGCACATAATTTTTGGGAATGGTTAGGTTTGCAAGGTAGTTGGTAGGTTTCAGGGTTAGCATTGTGGTGACTGATGGATGCTTTTGAACATCAGCACCAACAAACACTGGTAGAAAGGGGTTGTTACTGTGAGCCATTTGGGAATTAGTGAGAGTATAGAAGCACAGGACACTTAGTCGAAGGTTTAGAGTTCTTAGGAGGTTATGGATGTAGTGAGGACGACGAAGATGAAACAGTAGGGGGTATTTATAGGATTTAAATGTGAGTGGGTATGAGAGAGAAACATTTGGGCGGTTGATTTGAAATGGTCGTTAACGGAAAACGGAACGGTTGTCCATGTCAGACCGTTTGTCAGACCACTTGAGCCCTTTTTATTCACTAACACACCCAAAACACACATTATCCGCAGTAATTAAGTTAAATAATAACAAAAACAAAGTAACTTAATTGTGAAGAAAGGTATTTAAAATTGATGGTCTAAGCTGATAGTCGAACCTGTGATTAGCAGGGTCATCACAAACTGTTCACTCTTCAGGCTGTTCCTTCAACCTGTTCAACTATGTAACAACAGGTTGTGTTCAATAGCTGATCAGGTTACAAGACAAGGTCTTGTATGACAGATTGAAAGAGTGAGCAGGATGGAGGTTTGATCATCAGATCAGGCTTCACATATAAGCTGTTGTTGTCAAACCTGCTATATGCTCAAGCTGTTCAAGTTTTGCAGAAAACGGCTAAGTATAGAACATGCATAGCCTGTTCTGTCTAAGCTGTTCTGCGAAACTTGAGCAGTGTGAGTCATATAATGACTTAGAACATTTTGGACACTTAGTCACTTTTGTTTAACATGCCCAGCTTGCTTACCAGATAATTAAATCTGCTTTCATCAAGAGGTTTGGTGAAAATGTCTGCAAGCTGTTCATCTGTGGAAATAAAACTTACCTCCACATTACCTTTCTGAATGTGATCCCTGATGAAGTGATGTCTGACCTCTATATGCTTTGTTCTGGAGTGAAACACTGGATTGTTGGAGATAGCTATGGCACTTGTATTGTCACACAGAATAGGAGTTTTCCTATATACAAGTCCATAGTCTTCAAGCTGATGTTGCATCCACAGAATCTGCCCACAGCAGCTTCCAGCAGCAATGTACTCAGCTTCAGCAGTAGAAGCAGAAACTGAATTCTGCTTCTTGCTACACCAACTTATCAACTTACCACCAAGGAGTTGACATCCACCTGTTGTGCTTTTCCTGTCTAGCCTGCAGCCTGCAAAATCAGAATCTGAATAACCTGTTAGTTCAAGGCTTGAGTCTTTGGGAAACCAAAGACCCAAACCTTGTGTACCCTTCAGGTATCTGAAGATTCTTTTCACAATGGCTAAATGTGACTCTTTTGGGTCTGCTTGGAACCTAGCACATAGAAAAGTAGCAAACATAATATCAGGTCTACTAGCACTTAAGTACAGCAAGCTCCCAATCATGCCTCTGTAAGCTGTTACTGAAACAGCTTTGCCACTGGCATCTGTATCCAATTTTACATTGGTTGCCATTGGGGTTTTAATAGGAGAACTTTGATCAAATTTAAACTTTTTCAATAGATCTAAAGTATACTTTCTTTGATTTATGAAAATTCCATTTGAGGCTTGTTTAACCTGTAATCCCAAAAAGAAAGTAAGTTCTCCCATCATACTCATTTCATATTTTGATTTCATGAGTAATGAAAAATTCTTGCATAATTGGTCATTAGTAGAACCAAATATTATGTCATCCACATATATTTGAACAAGCATAATATCAGACTTCACCTTCTTTTTGAACAGTGTGGTATCCGCTTTACCTCTGGAATACCCATTACTCATAAGGAAATCAGTAAGAGTGTCATACCAGGCTCTAGGCGCTTGTTTTAGACCATAGAGAGCTTTGTCCAACTTATAGATAAAACCTGGATGATGTTTATTTTCGAAACCTAGAGGCTGCTTGACAAAAACTTCCTCTTGCAGTTTTCCATTCAAAAATGCACTCTTCACATCCATTTGAAATACCTTCATGCTTTTGTGAGCAGCGTAGGCTAGAAACAAACGAATTGCCTCTAGCATGGCCATAGGAGCAAATCTTTCATCGTAGTCAATGCCTTCCTCCTATCTGTAGCCCTGAGCAACTAGTCTTTCCTTATTTCTAATGACATGACCTTGCTCATCCATCTTGTTCCTGTAAACCCATTTGGTGCCAATTATAGTTTTACCTTTAGGAGCAGGGACTAGCTTCCATACCTTGTTTCTCTCAAACCGATTGAGTTCCTCTTGCATGGAAGTGATCCAATTGGCATCTTTAAGTGCTTCTTCCACTTTGTTTGGCTCCATTTGGGACACAAAGCTAGAGAACATAAAACAGTTCCCTAAGCTGTCCCATCTTGTTTGTACCCCTTTGTTGATGTCACCAATTATTTGATCATTGGGGTGACACCTGATCCACTTTGGATCATTTCTCAATGAGGATTCTCCTGAGTTGTTTACTTCTTCAACAGGTCCTGTTGAAAAACTCTCACGGTTTTCAGACACAATGATATCTTGAGCCTGTTCACTTGTTGAGCATGACTCTCCATTGTTGAATATATCAGCAGAGGATCAAGGAAAATCAGCATTGATTGGTTCAGGACATGAAGTTGTAATTAAGTTAGTACACTTATTCACACAGGGTGTATCAACACAATCATCATCATGCCCATCATGGTTAGCAGGTTCCACTGTGGGTGTAGTGGAAGCTTTTGAGTCCTCTTCACTGTTTGAGTGCATGAGATCATCAAAGTTGAATTCTCCTGAAACTGATTCAGGAAAAGCTTTGGTGGAGGCACTCCTGGACTCTTCAAAGGTGACATTGATAGATTCATCTATCACCTTTCTCTTGTTGTTGTATACTCTGAAGGCTTTGGAGATAGCAGATAATCCAACAAACATACCTTCATCAGCTTTGGGTTCAAACTTTGCCAGTTGGTCCCTTTGATTCAGAATGAAGCAGGGACATCCAAACACATGGAAGTAGCTAATATTTGGCCTCCTCCCTTTGAGCAGCTCATAGGGAGTCTTATTGAACCTTTTCACCACTAAGGATCTGTTTGGGTGAAGCAAGCAGTGTTAACAGCTTCAGCCCAGAATGATGAATGCAAACCAAATGCACACAGCATGGTTCTAGCAGCTTCAATGAGGGTTCTGTTTCTCCTTTGAGCAACTCCATTTTGTTGTGGAGTTCTTACTGCTGAAAAGTTCTGTGTGATCCCTCTTTCCTCACAGAAGTCCTCAAGAGTACTGTTTCTGAATTCAGTACCATGATCACTTCTAAGCTTCTTCACTTGAGCAAAGTTCAGCATTTCCATCTTTTTGATAAATCCAATGATTTCTCTAGCAGTCTCTCCTTTGTTCTTCCGAAAGATCACCCGTGTAAACCTAGAGAACTCATCAACCATTACTAGAGTGTATCTTCTTCCTCCTAGACTTGGGACACTGACTGGTCCAAACAAGTCCATGTGGATTAAGAAGAGAGGAGTATCAATAGAAAAATTATGCTTGGATTTAAAAGATGATTTTCTCTGCTTTCCTTTCTCACAAGTTGTGCAGAGTTTATCCTTAACAAAGGTCATAGAAGGCAAACCTGTTACCAACTCTTTCTTACAGAGTTTGTTGATATTCTTGAAGTTCAGGTGTGACAGCCTTTTGTGCCATAACCAGTTCAGGTCTGCATTGGTTATTGTGAGAAAACAGGTTTCAGTTGTGGGATCAGTAGATTTCATGTCCACAACATATACACCTTTCTTTCGTTATGCACACAACACAACTTTACCTTGGGGATCCAATATGTAACCCAGGTGCTCATCAAAGTTAAGCTTGTAGCCAGCATCACACAGTTGACTTATGCTAACAAGGTTATGTTTTAGCCTAACCACATAGGCTACCCTTTTGAACACTGCAGCACCAGCTTTAAGAGTTCCATATCCCTCAGTGGATCCCTGTACGTTGTCACCAAAGGTGACTTTTGGCCCTTTTTCAGGCTTGAGATCACTCAGCAGGTCCTTGCAACCTGTCATGTGTCCTGAGCAGCCACTGTCCAAGTACCAAACCTGGGATGGTTGTTTGTCCTGCAGAGTGTCATAGGAAAACATTAGTTACTTTTAGGGGAACTCACCATTGTGATGAATTCTCTTACTTCATCAACATTTGTTGATGGGCTAGTAATTTCCACACTAATATTTCCTATTTGAATGGTATCAGTGTGAATACCACTCTCATTGACTAAGTAACTTCCAACACTGCTTGTTTTAGCAATGATGTAACTAGCTGAGTCAACAAGCCTCATGTCCTCAGTTTCAGGACAGTCTTTGGCCATGTGTGTCTTCTTCCCACATTTATAGCATTTTCTCTTTTTAGCCTTTTTGGAAGAAGAGCTTTCAGAAACACATTCTGAATTATTTCTGTTGATTTTATCAGCAGGTTTAGCAAAATTATTACTATTTTTCGATGAATCAACAGCTTGATTGGAAGGCATAATAGCAACAGCTTTGCCTGTTTCTTCTTTCCTCTTTTTGGGAGGACAGATGTCAAAAACAGGAAGCTTGATTGGTTTTTGACATTCCACAGGTTTGGGAAACTTATTCCCAAGTTTCTAAGGCTGAGCAATGGCTGTGCCTTTGCCCCAACTGAGATGTGATTGATGCTGCCTATCAACATAATCATTGTTTCTGGTTTTGAAAGACATATTTTCATTTATAACCAGTTTTCCACTATGATTTGAAAACTTATTTGAAACCACAGCAGGTTTGCTTTCAACGTGAGACTTACCCTTGTTGAAAGCAGGCTGCTAACCTTTTGAAAACTTATTTTCAAAAAGTTTTGCATCAAAAGGATTAACATGTCTCTTACCATCAGCTTTGGACCCAGATCCTATTTTGTCAACAGGTTTAGTGTCCACTGCCGCAGCTTGGACATGTTTACCTTTCTTTTGCTTGTGTGAATCAGGAAAGCACTTAGCAGGCTGATTTGATGGAGAACACATTCCATTATCAGCTTTTCGAGCTTTTTCACCCAAGCTGTCAGTATTTTGAGGCCTGACAAACCTGTTTGTTGAGACTAGCTTTCCATTTACTTTTTGGATGAAAGTACTGGGAAGCTCACCAAGAGTGGATAAGTCATATTTTAGATTATTAATCTCAACAATGGAAGCTGCTTTGTCAAGATCCCCTCCAAGATAGGCTTGGATTTGTGCAGTGATCTACTGACTGATGCAATGGCTGACTTTTTGTGCTGATTGGCACCAAGAGTCAACTATCTTTTGAAGCTTTGCATGTTTTACATCTGTTTCTCTCTTTTCTTCTACTAAAATAGAGTTGATGTGTTTGAATTCATCAAGCTCAGTTTCCAACTTATGAAAACTGTCCAGTTTACTGTATTTTATTTCAAGATCAGTTTTAAGCTTAGAGATTCAGATAGTAAAACATTATGCTTCTCAGCAGCAGCTTTTAAATCAACAAGCATACATTAAAACATTTTTACTTTTTCATCAGAACTGTAAGCCATAAAATTTTGTACCTTGTACATCATTGTAGGGGTCCAGTTCTCTAAGCTGCTGAAGGCTTCAGCTTCAGCCAAGTCCTGTTTGAAGTTGCTAGTTGATGGGACGTCAGTGTTGGCCGTCAGACAGTTGTTGTCTTCTTCATATGAGGATGAATCAGACTCCTCCCAGTCACATGTCTCTGCCATCAGTCCCTTTTGTTTGTTGGAAGCCACTGAGTTTTCAAACTTTTTCAGCTTAGCCATGGCCATAAGGTACTTAACCCTATAGCCGTCGTCCCTGTTAGTCTTGTATGGTTTGGAAGACTGTCCAACAGCTTTTGACACACAGTCAGCAGCTAGGTGGCCAGTTTTGCCACATTTGAAGCACTCAGCCTTAGATTTATCAAATTCCTTCTTTTTTACAGCATTTGAGTTCCCCTGCAGCATATTTCTTCCAAACCTCTTCTTGATAAACCTTTTGACAAGCATTGCAATCAATTGCTCATCATCAAGTTCAGCAAGATCTCCACTGTCTTCTTCATCAGACATTTCCTCTCTTTCATCATCAGCCTGTTGATCAGGTTTTGTGAACACATCACACACCTGCCCAACAGGTTGTCTCACGTTGGCCACTAAGGCAGCACCTCTCTTGGACATTTCCAAGGCATTTCTCTTCTGCTGCCTTGACTGCTCATCATTTAGTAAGGATCCATATAAGTTTACTAGATCCATACCTTTGATGGTACCTGAATTTCTCAAGATGGTAGAAAGTTAGTTCCACTCTTCAGGCAAGATGTCCAAGAACTTGTTCACCAGAGTCAGGTTGTCCTTTGTGATCCGAACAGCTTTGAGATAATTAACAAGAACAGTAAACCTGGTGTAGGTTTCTGTGAGAGTCTCCTAATTTGGTTTTCTAATGAAGAGTTCATACCGCCTAACAAGATTGTTAATCCTGTTGTCGAGTGTGATTGTGGGTCCATCATAGACGGGACACAAAGTATCCCACATCTCCTTTGCAGTCTTCATCTTGTCAACCTGTTTGAACACATCATCAGGCAGAGAGATAACCAGGTTATTCCTGGCTTTTGCATCCAGAGCAATCGGTCTTTTGTCTTCGTCAAAGCATTAAGCTTTGGCCTTCTCAAAGATTCTGATTTCAGGGGCAGCTCCTTCAACAGTGGGAGTTATGGTAGTAACAGAGGTTGGCACATAGGGACCTTCCATTACTATCTCTGGTAGTTGTACATCCAGATTCTCCAGATAGAGTATCATTCTGCACTTCCAGCGAGAGAAGTTCTGATGATCGAACTTTGGGGGTTTGGCCATTGACCCATTGTCATAGTAAGAGGAGGAACTTGTAGCACTGTTAAGCATGGGAAAGTAGGGAGAATAAGAGATCTAGAGATGACACACACTCTAAGCTGTAGAGGGGGGGTGAATACAACTATTTAAAAACTTAACAATCTTTTCTCAATGTTTGTGTATAATATTAACAAGTGTTAATTACAAACAAGCTTGAATGCAGAAAGGTTCAAGCTGAGATGACAGATACAACAGTTGTTCAGCTAATCTAAGACACACTCAGACTAGACACAATGACTACACTCACTTAGATGCACTCACTGTTTTTACAAGACTCAGATGGACAGCTTAAGCATAAACAGCTTAGACACACTCTACTGTTTTATATAAGCAGACTTGCATGCATGGAATAACACACTTCAATGTACGTTCTGATTTCACACTCTTGATATTCTCACAATCCTTAGAAGCTTCCTTTTATACTCAAAAGGAGAATCTCAGTGAAGCTTCTTCATTGGACAGATGAGATAGTGGAAAGTCTTTCCAAAAGACAAGACACCTTTCTGCACGTTCTGATAAAGCATATTTGTCTTCACATGGCAGAATCTTTGTCTTTTCCTTTTTGTCACTGTTGCATAAGGCTTTAACCAAAAGAGGAATGTCAACTTTGCATCTTTCTTCTTTTGCTAATGCCGTTTTGATATAAAAAAAAGGTCAGTCACCATTTTCAGATATCCGTTTGTCTTCATGTAACAGAACAGCGTGGGCAGGCTGCGCAGTTCTGTTTTCCACTTTGTCTTCGACTTGTAAACTGATCTTGTAGCCAAAACCAATACATGAGGACTTGGAAACATATTCCAATAAGGTGTGTAACCAATTCACAAAGAACATGTTCTGTTCACAAAGAACAGAACACTTGTAAACTGTCCAAGCTGCTCAACAGAATAGAGCAGCGTAGACAGTTTATGTCATGCCTGTTCAGCAGACAGAACAGCTTGGACAGACTGCCTTTGTTGCAACGAATGCAACATGGTAAACAGCTTTGGGCTGATATTGCAAATCACTTTTCAGGTTTCAATAAGGCATAGACAGGCCTTAAATTATACCTTCAAGTGCATCAACAGGTTTGACTCAGGCCTTTTTGTGCCTAACAGTACCCTTGTGGAAGCCACTCGTACAATGCTAACCTACTCAAAGCTACCTCCATTCTTGTGGGCCGAAGCCGTATCAACAGCTTTCTATACATAGAATCGCTCCGTCATCCATAAGCGCTTCAACAAAACTTCTTATCAACTTTTTCTGAATAAAGTACCTTTTATCAAGTACTTACGTGTATTTGGTTGCAGGTGCTATGTGCTGAATGATAAAGACAACTTCGGGAAATTCAACGAAAAAGCAGATGAAGCGATCTTCATTGGATACTCATCCAACTCGAAGGCTTATCGTGCATTCAATACCCGAACCAGGACAGTCAATGAAAGTGTGCATGTAACATTTGATGGGTTGGCTGAACTGGCACCCGAAGTTCATCATACAGGACCACGCATTACACAAATTCCTGGAGACTCTTCTACTCACTCTACTTCTTTTTCATCTTCCGATTTAGTTAATTTACTTGATCCTTTTTACGTTGAATTTTTCGGTCCTAACGCTAATGTTTCTAGTGTTGTTAATAATGTAGGTAATCCATCCAACAATTCAACTGCACCACAATGTTTATCCGCTCCATCCTCATCCACATCATACCCTCATGCATCAACATCATCCACTGATACATCTGAAGTTGAATCTAATCCTGTAATACCCTCACATATAATGCCAAACATCCTTCCTTCATCTCAACACTCGGAACTCGTACCGGAACCAGTGGTACCATCACTTGAAACCATTGACTATGAATCTTCATCCATCCCCACCTTAATCACTGAGATTCCATCTCGAACCCCCTTTCCACACGAGACTAAATGGACCCGAAGTCACCCAGCCGATCAGATCATTGGTGATGTTTCAACTGGTGTCCAAACACGTAGGGCGTCTGCTAATGAATGTCTCTTCGCATCATTCCTTAATATGATAGAGCCCGCTCGTGTGGATGAAGCCCTAAAAGACCCAGACTAGATTGTTGCAATGCAAGAAGAGCTCAACCAGTTCGACCAGCTCAGAGTATGGCGGTTAGTTCGCAAGCCAAATGACTGTACAGTTATCGGAACTAAGTGGATCTATAAGAACAAACGAGATGAGAACGACATTGTGATAAGGAATAAAGAGAGACTTGTTGCCAAAGACTACCGACAAGAAGAAGGGATAGATTATGACGAGACCTTCGCTCCAGTTGCACGGATCCAAGCGATCAGAATCTTCTTGGCGTACGCGGCACACAAGGACTTCAAAGTGTACCGGATGGACGTCAAGACAGCCTTTCTTAACGGTGAAACTAACGAAGAGGTGTACGTTGACCAACCACAAGGATTTGTTGACACACATAAACCTGACCTTGTTTATGTGCTAGACAAAGCCCTCTATGGTTTAAAACAAGCACCTTGCGCATGGTATGATAGTCTCTCAAATTTTCTTATCTCTGCCGGTTTCAACAAATGTGTGGTGGAGACAACTCCGTTCACGAAAAAGGAAGGCCCACACATAATGCTAGTACAAATATATGTTGACGACATTATATTTGGATCTACTGACAATAATTTCTGTAAGGATTTTTCAGCCCTAATGGAGTCCAGGTTCGAGATGAGTATGATGGGGGAAATGAACTTTTGCCTCGGATTACAAGTCAAAAAACTTGAAAATGGGATTTTTGTGAACCAGTCGAAATATAATATTGATATTCTCAAGAAGTAAAAGTTAGACTCTTGCACGAGTATCGCAACACTCATGGCCTCCAACTATAAGTTAGACACCGATCCTTCTGGGAATAGTGTCGATAATACAACTTACAGAGGGATGATAGGATCCTTACTATATCTGACTGCTAGTAGGCCTGATATAATATTTTCAACATGTCTTTGTGCTCGTTTTCAGGCCGACCCGAAAGAATCACACCTAACTGCGGTAAAACGCATCTTTCGTTATCTTAAGGGTACACCCGATCTTGGTCTATGGTATCCAAAGGGAATCGATTTTGATCTTACCGCCTTTTTAGATGCTGATTTTGTAGGTTGTAGAGTTGACAGAAAAAGCACATCGGAGGAATACAATTCTTGGGAGACAGACCGGTGACTTGGTCCTCCAGAAAGCAGAATTGTGTTTCAACATCCACAGCTGAAGCTGAGTATGTAGCAACTGCAAGTTGTTGCTCTCAAGTGCTGTGGATGAGAACACAATTACGCGATTATGGATTCTCACTCACCAATATCCCAATTTACTGCGATTCTCGATGTGCAATTGCCATCTCTTGCAATCCCGTGCAGCACTCTCGAACAAAACACATAGATATCATGTATCATTTTATTAAAGATCACGTAGAAAAGGGAACGGTTGAGTTGTATTTTGTTGGCACGGAATATCAACTTGCGGATATCTTTACTAAAGCTTTAGACGAACCTCGTTTTCAGTTTCTAGTATCCCATATCGGCATGTTGAATCCGCCTTCCAATTAATTATCAGATATTGTGTTAAATAATTCTATTTCAAACAATCATGTTTGAAATTCCTTTATTTCAGAAAATATCTGTTATTTAAATTTAAGGATTATGTCACAAAATTAAAAATTCAATATTTCCTTATCTATGTACATCTTTAATAATTAATGATCCTGACAAATTGCTGTGTGAATTGTTCATCACTGAGTGGGACGCAAATATAATACAGGTTTCTCTGTATCTTTAAGGCTAAATAGGTTCAAGGATTTAATTGGTATAAGAATAGGAAGCGAATAGGTGTTTATTTGAGGAGGAGTATAGTTAGGAAGTTAATTTTTTTTTAATTCTTGGTTCCTTTTACTTTTATTATTTCTCTTAGTTAAAGTGTTTTAAATTTTAGATTGATTAATTTTTAGATTTTATAGGTTTAATCTAATTGGTCAGAAAATCTCAAAAAGATTTTAATTTATTTGTCTAAAATTTTGTCAAAAAGCCAAAAACATTTCATTGTTATTTTATCTTTATTCTAATCTTAACTTAATTGCTAAAAGAAAAATCTCAAAAATATTTTATTTTGCAATTGCTTCCTTCTTGTTTCAAAGAAAACTATAAAAAGATGTAATTAATTGGGCCAAATTTTTTGTTTAAAAATTTTTGTTTCCATTTATTTTTAAGGCCCAATATTTTTTTGTGTTTTTTGTGTGTTTTGCAACTTCAATCCGGTGGCCCACAAGAGAGTTGGGCGCGGATCCTGTTGGCTGACCCGACCCAAGCCTCTTTAAAAGAGGCGGGTCAACTGTCATCATTTCTTTCTTCCTGCTTCCTTAAGTTTTCAAATATCTTCTTCTTCCTTCTCTCCTATCCTTCGACGAACACACCGCCCACAACCACCATAATCATCCATTCAAGCTTTGCAAACCATCAATTTATCTTGTTTTTCTTGCATTTCTTGACTTCGGCATTATAGGGTAACACATTTCTACGTTTATTTTAGCATTTAACTTCCTATTTTACATGTTTGATTCTTGATTTTTTTCTTACTTTTTCATTTCGGAATGAAGATCAAGCAAGTTGATCTGTTTGTCAAATCAAGGACTTACAGAATCAAATTTTCAGATGGATCTGGTATGTTCTTTAATCTTGAATTCTATGATCTACCAAAGGAAATGCTACTCCATATGAAATCTGTTAGGATTTCTTGTGATAGAGATGAGATGAAGAAAGAATTTTTGAAGGCTGTAAATCAGAAACTTGCACAGTTATAAGTTTTTGAAAGCCTTGGTTTGTAAATAACTGTTTACTTATTCATTTTCATTTTTGTATAGAACTTAAAGTCTTGTGTAAAGAATTTAAGTTAGGGGGAGATTGTTGGGAAATAGTCTAAGTAAGTTCAAGCTGTTAGTTAGACTTCTCAAACCGTTAGTAGAGTTTACATGTAAATACAAAGTTCATGCTGTTAGTTGAAGAAACTCGAGCTGCCAGTGTAAAAGTTCAAGCTGCCAGAGTAAATCAACTCGAGCTGCTCTGTTCAAGCTGTCAAGTGATTCAAGCTGCTCAACAGTTTCATAAACATAAAGTGCTGATTTTCAGGAAAAGATATCTACACGAAGATTCCAGCATATCTACTATCAGAGAAGTCATAGTCCTTCAAGGAAACAAATCAAGAAGCAATATAAATACATAGAATAGGTCTTTCTATTGTATAAGAGTTTTTCTGCATATTCAAGTTTGTAATTGCTTTTTGTTTAAGTTTTCGTAAGCCTCTAAGGTTGTAAAACCCTAAGAACAGTCTGTGTTCTTTGTCTAATCAAACAGATTAGAGGTGATTGTAATCATTGAAATCAGCAATACAAGCAGTCTTGATTATTTCTTGTGTTTATCTGTTACTGATTCTGAAAGCTTTTGTTAAAATAATTAAGTGTTATTCCGCAAACTTCTTAATTAAACTTTGATTCAAAGCAAGATTATTGATTTATACTCTGATAAATTCAAATCAGTTAGTCTTGGTTAATTACTTTTAGATCCTGACAAGTGGTATCAGCCACAGGTCGTTCTTTGTTTTTCAAAGTCGGAAGTTTTCTTTTAAATTTTTAATCTTTTGCAATGGAATTTGAAAATAGCAGCAGTGGATCTGGGCAAGGACTCAAAGTGCCTATGCTCAAGCCCACTGAGTTTGAGATGTGGAAACTCAGGATTAAACAGCATATTCAATTTATTGATTATGCCATATGGGAAACTGTTGAATTTCCTCCTGTAGTTGATCCAGAACTTGATGATGAGGGTAAACCAGTCAATTCTCCTCCAAAAACTGAACTTGAAAGAAAGGCTAGAATGAATGAAGTGAAAGCTCTTACACTTTTACAAATAGCCATTCCTAATGCTTATCAACATCAGTTCAAAAAGTTTTATACTGCTCATTCTCTTTGGAATGCTTTAGAGAAAAGATTTGCTGGTAATGCCAGTACCAAGAGAAATCTAAAGGATCTTTTGAAACAGCAGTATGAGAACTTTTCTGGTGGCAAGAATGAAAACCTTACTCAAATTTTTGACGGGTTCAACAAACTGATAAGTGAATTAGAAAGTGCAAAAGTCAGTCTGGATCAAGATGAAGTCAATATAAAGTTTCTCAGATCTCTTGGAGAAGAATGGACAGTTTATGCTGCACAATGGAGAACAAAAGACACTCTTGATGAGATAGAACTGGATGATCTGTACAACAGTCTGAGAGTGTTTGAGACTGAGATTGATACTAAAAAGAAATCCTTTTCTTATAATCACAATACTGCTCTTTTGTCTTCTAAAAAATCTATTAGCAGTGATTCCTTTTCAGGTGGTGATGGCAACTCTGCTGAAGCTCACTATGAGTCTTTTGTCGCCAATGATGGACTGTTTGCTCTAAATGCTGAAGATTGAGAACAAATTCATCCAGATGATCTTGAAGAGATGGATTTAAAGTGGCAACATGCAATGCTGACTATGAGGGCCAAAAGGTTTCTTAAAAGAACTGGAAGAACCAACTTTCAAGCCAGAACAGAAGGCAAACCAGCTTTTGATAAGTAAAAAGTTGAGTGCTATAAATGTCATAAGCTTGGTCACTTTGCCAGAGAATGTAAATCTCTAGGTCAACAGTCATCAAGGACTCCACAGCCCAATCAGGCTTCATCATCACAAGCACTTGTCTCTCAAGAAGACAATGTGTTTGACTGGAGTGATCAGACAGAGGAAGAATTTCAAAATCAAGCTCTGATGGCAGAAACATCAAATGTCTCCTCCACTGAACTACCATCTGAGGTAAATTCTAAACTCTGCTCTCAATCATGCAAAAATATGGTTAAAAAGTACCGAGACCATAATGAGAGCATGTGCAAAACTCTAGCTAAGATGGAAGAAAGGAGATATGAATATACGCAAGCCATAGAAGATCTTGAAAAACAGATCAATGACTATAAGGATAATGAGATTCAAATGGGACATGATAGAACATATCATGAGTTGGAGAAAAAGGAGCTAAATAAGAAAATAGAATCTCTGAATAAAAAGGTAGAAGAGACTGAACAAAAGGTGTTAGAGGCTAATAAGAAACTAGAATCTATCAATATAGATCTAGGTAACTTCAAATTGGCTAATCAAAAGCTGGAACACCTAATGGAAGTCCAATTTAAAGATAGAGTAAAATCTCAGGTTAATCCCAAAGAAGGCATAGGCTACAGGGCTACTCCACCCCCATACAACAACAAATACATTCATCCAATGAGTGAAGTTGCTGATAGACTTGTCAATGAACCATTAGATGAGTCTATGACTACAGTAGATCCTATCGTTGATACCAGCCCTGAATCTAAAGAAGATCAGATTTAAAAAAGAGAGTATGAGTGCACAGCAGTTGAGAAGGAACACAAAACAATGAGTGCACCCATAGAGATCCAAGCCCCCAGTAAGAAAGGAAAAGAGAAGATAAGTGTATGCAATGCTGCTCCACAAGTTTCTGTACATTCTAACTATAACACTGCATCTTCTTCAAAGAATAATAAAAAGGGTAAAAATGTTCCTGTCTGCACATGCCAAAAGCATGGTGTTCAAAAGTTTCCCAAACAACAGCAGGTAAGGGGAAATCAGAGGAACAAGAACCAGAAATTGTCAGATAAATCTGGTTCTCCAATTCAAATAGTCAAAAGGTGTTTTCACTGTGGCAGGAAGAATCACTTGGCCAAGGATTGTTTTTATAAACCAGCTGTTGCAAAACAGACTGTAAATCACAAAAAATCAAGTCCTACTCAGGCAAAACATTCAAAGGTCCAACTTTCTGCTACACCAGTTCCAAAGAAAACAGTTGATCACAGGCTTTCAAAAGTTAATAAAAAAGAGTCCACACACCAAAAACAAGTTTTGGCAAAGCCTAAATTAAGCTTTAAACAAATATGGTGTGTCAAGGACAAATCTTCAGATCAAACTGCTAATGCAAAAGATCAGACTGCTAAGCCAAATTCTGAAGCTGTTAGTGCAAATACTGAAGCTGTCAGCACTAAAAACACAGATCAAGCTGCTAAGCATCAATCTGGAACTGTTAGTGAATCAGCTGAGACTGTTAGAAGAAAAGATGATCAAAATACCTGGATACCTCATATAATCACTAAATACTCTCCAAAGACTCCATCAGTAGATCTCACTAAATATAAGAAGTCAAAGACAGTATTTAGTTATGTCAATACACAAGGCCAACCCAAAACCAATTTGGTTTGGGTTTACTCCACTACTGACTAAGCTTTTATTTGTGCAGGGCAACCACAGGTCACCTCATAAAACAAGATGGCATTTGGACAGTGGATGCTCTAGGCACATGACAGGCAATTCTGAGTCCCTGTCAAATTTCAAAGGCTTTGATGGAGGATTTGTTGCATTTGGAGGCAACTCAAAAGGAGGTAAGGTTACAGGTAAAGGTACTGTAAATGCAGGCACCATGATTTTCAATGATGTTTTGTATGCTGAACAGCTTAAGTATAATTTATTAAGTGTCTCTCAAATTTGTGACAAACAAAACATGTTTTGTTTACAGATTCTGAGTGCATTGTCCTTTCAAAAGATTTCAAAATTTCTTAAAATTTTGTTTTACTGAGAACACCAAGAAAGGACAATGTCTACTGTTTGGACACAGATCTTTTATCCAAATCAAATACTTTAAGCTGTTTGATATCCAAAGCATCATCAAATGAGTCTGCTCTTTGGCATAGAAGGATGTGTGACATGAACTTCAAGTCGATGAATGTTTTAGTCAGAAAGAATCTGGTAAGAGGCTTACCACAAAAGGAGTTCATATGTGATGATCATTGTGTAGCATGTCTTAAAGGCAAGCAACACAAAACTTCTCATAAGACCAAAGAAGTAAATTCAATCTCATCTGCTCTTCAGCTGATTCATATGGATCTATTTGGTCCAACATCTGTTTTGAGTTTGAATAAATGGGCTTACTGTTTAGTTATTGTTGATGACTTCACCAGATTTACTTGGGTTTACTTTCTTAGGTCTAAAGATGAAACTGCTGAGCTAGTTAAGTCTTTTAACCATAAGATAGAAAACCAATCCAACTCAAAAGTTAAGGTGATAAGATCAGACAATGGAACTGAATTTAAAAATCACATTCTAAACAGTTTCTGTGAGTCCAAAGGTATTGCTAGACAATATAGTGCACCAAGAACACCACAGCAAAATGGTGTAGCTGAAAGAAAGAACAGAACATTAATTGAGGCTGCTAGAACAATGTTAGCTGATTCAAAACTGCCAATGACTTTCTGGGCAGAAGCTGTCAATACAGCCTGTTATGTTCTGAATAGGGTTCAAGTTGTTCAATCTCAAGGAAAAACTCCCTATGAGTTATTCCACAACAGATTTCCCCTAATAGCTTTCTTCAATCCTTTTGGATGTCCATGTTCTATTCTTCATACTAAGACTCACTTAGGGAAGTTTGAAAGTAAGGCTGAAGAAGGATTTTTTGTAGGATACTCAAATCAAAGCAAAGCCTATAGAGTATATAACAGTGTGTCTAAAACCATTGAAGAAAGTGCAAATGTTGAATTTAATGAAAATACTGCAAATGTCAAAGGCACTGGTCCTGATTGGTTGTTTGATTTAGATTCACTAACAAATTCTCTGAGCTTTGTTGAGTATACTGCAGAAACTGATGTAAACAGGTCTGAAGCTGCCAACACAATCTCTCATGCTGCCAATTCAAATTCTCAAGCTGTTGGCGCAAAGTTTCAAACTGCTGCAGATCCAACCAATTGGGATGAATACACCACTATACCACTTCTGTCTTGTGATCCTCCAGGGGTCCTGAATGCTCAACATGATACAAATCCAGACACTGAAGTGCCACTCCCAAGTCCTAAGAGAACAGCTCCACCCCAAAGGGAAACAGTCCCAGATTCAAGTCAAGCTGTTCCAGAAGCTGAATCATTCACTGGTCCTGATAGAGATGATACAAATCTTGGATCTTCTTTTCCAAGAGAGAGAGAGCCTACACTCAGAGTTCACAAGTATCATCCTCTCAATCAAATACTGGGTGATCCATGTACTCCTGTACAAATAAGGAAGATGGTTCACAATGAGACTGCTGCTGCTGAACAAGCAGTTCCTGAATTCAGTCTAGCTGCTTTTGAACATGCCTGTTTCATGTCTCAACTAGAACCTAAAAAGGCATCAGAAGCATTGAAAGATTCATCCTGGATTGAAGCAATGTAAGAAGAGCTTCTACAGTTCAAGATTCAGAATGTATGGACACTGGTTGATCTTCCTAAAGGAAAGAGAGCCATTGGTACAAGATGGGTATTCAGAAACAAGAAAGATGAGAGAGGGAAAGTCATCAAGAATAAAGCAAGGCTAGTAGCACAAGGGTACACTCAAGAAGAAGGCATAGATTATGATGATGTATTTGCTCCAGTGGCAAGAATTGAAGCCATCAGACTATTCTTGGCCTATGCAAGCTTCAAAGGTTTTAAAGTGTATCAAATGGATGTGAAGTCTGCTTTTCTATATGGAACAATTGAAGAAGAGGTCTATGTATGTCAACCTCCTGGTTTTGAGGACTTCAAGTATCCAGACAGGGTCTACAAATTAGACAAGGCTCTCTATGGTCTCCATCAAGCCCCAAGAGCATGGTATGACACTCTGTCATCATACCTTCTACAAAATGGGTTCAAGAGAGGCACTCTGGACAAAACACTTTTCACTAAGTCCATCAAAGCTGAGATTCTGCTTGTCCAAATCTATGTTGATGACATCATCTTTGGCTCAACAAATGATTGTTTGTGCAAAGAGTTTGATGCTTTAATGCACAAAAAGTTCCAAATGAGTTCAATGGGAGAACTCACTTTCTTTCTAGGATTACAGGTCAAGCAGAAACCCACTGGTCTCTTCATTAGCCAATCAAAGTATGTTAAAGACATACTGGAAAAGTTTGGGTACCAAGACACCAAAGTTCCAAGCACTCCAATGGATCCTCACAAGCAGCTCCATACAGACAAAGATGGCATAGATGTGGACATTAATTTATACAGATCTCTAATAGGATCACTTATGTATCTAACCTCTTCTAGACCTGACATAATGTTTGTTGTCTGTGTGTGTGCTAGGTTTCAATGCTCTCCAAAGGATTCTCACTTGGTTGCTGTTAAGAGAATCTTTAGATATCTAAAAGGCCAACCACATTTAGGCCTATGGTATCCTAAAGACTCTCCCCTTGAACTAACAGCCTACTCTGACAGTGACTATGGTGGATGCAACATTGACAGAAAATCCACAACTGGTGGATGTCAATACTTAGGAGCAAGACTGGTCTCTTGGCAATGCAAAAAGCAGACAACTGTTTCCACATCATCCACTGAAGCAGAATATGTAGCAGCTGCAAGCTGCTGCTCACAGGTAATGTGGATTCAAAATCAATTGAGAGACTATGGTATGAACTTCTTATCCACTCCTATTTATATTGACAATTCAAGTGCAATCAGCATTGTGCAAAACCCAGTGAAATTCCCAAAAACCAAGCATATAGAAATCAGATTTCACTTTATAAGGGATTGTAATGAGAAGAAGTTAATACAAGTTACCAAAATACATACTGATGATCAGTTAGCTGATCTATTTACAAAACCTTTTGATGTAGGAAGGTTCACTTTCCTAGTATCAAACATTGGTATGGTAAACATGGATTAATTTGTTTTCATTATTATCTAATTCATATGCTTTGTTAAGGGGGAGTCACTGTTTCATAATAAGATGCATAAGTTTCAACTAACAGCTTGAGTATTTTCTCAAGCTGCTAGTTCATTTTCTCGGACTGTTAGTTATTCACTTGATCTGTCAAAGTGTGCACGGTATTTCGGTAATTTCTTAAATGTGTGTGCGCGGGACCCAACCTTTTTCAAAACCTTTAAAGGTCCCAATTTCGTTCAGTTGTAACTACCAGTTACAAAATTTCCTTCCACGACCGTTCTTTTCTCTCTGAACGATTCACACACTCTTCTTTGCAACCCTAAATCCTTCGTTCAATCTTCAATGGAGTTTGTCAAAGAACACAACTGCCTACCATACTCTCTGAAGCACACTGAACTTCAGCCGTTCCATGACATGATGGATTTTCTAAGACACTCCCATATCCACCATGCCCTCAATATCAATCCCACCATATACATCTCTCATATCGAACAGTTCTGGAACCGTGCCTCTATCCAAACCATCAATGGATATCCTTCTATACTATCCAAAATTGATGGCACTCCCATCTCCATCACTGAGGAATCCATTCGGCACCATTTGCATCTTCAAGATGCCACAGGTATAACAGACCTAACTCTTAACGCTTTACATACTGGTCTTTACAATATTGGATATAGGGGTCCTGCTGATTCATTTACTTTCTTGAAAGCACATTTTTCACCTAAGTGGAAATATCTTGTGCATATCATTCAGCAGTGTATGAGCCCCAAAAGAACCGGTTGGTCAGAATTTTCTTCCAACATTGCCACTGCCTTAGTGTGCTTTTCAACGGGCCAACGGTTCAATTTCTCAAATATGATTTTTCAGGGGATGTTAAGGCATCATTCCCTAAAGAATGGGATGTTTTTAATGTATCCTAGATTTTTGGCAGAAATAATTGCACACACTTGCACCACTTCTCATTTACATAAGAGGATACATGTTTCCCACAGGCACTCACTATCTTCCATCAAAAGACTTTTAAAACAAAGTGCCAATTTTTCGAGTTTAGATGTTCCATTGCCTTCTGCAATGATGAACATCATTTCAAGAAACAGAGGAGAGGGTCCTGAGCAGGCTCAGCCTATCATTACTGCTACACCCCCAGGATCCCAACCCCCTCCTCATGATACACAAATTCCTTCTGCTCCTTTTCATCAGCAAAGATCCACACTAAAATTTCTATATAAAAGGAAAAGAGGACCAGGAGCTCCTTCCTCCTCAGCCCTCAGAGAAGAGCCATATAACCTTGTGCAGGAGGACACTTCTGCACAGAATATCCAAAGGGAACACATTGAGGACACTCCCATCCTCACTCAGGAGGTGAACATCTCACCTGAGACTGTTCATATGGGTTCTATGGCTGGCACTACTGCTGTCTCTGCACAAGAGGCACAGGACAGTACCAACATCATTAAGACCACACCCATGGCAACAGCAAGTGTGCAAACACAAGCTGGAAGTCCCCAGAACCAAGAACAGAGGGGCCCAGACGTTTCTACTTCTGGTATTCATGCCAGTGATAGATCACAAGCACCACAGGTGTTTTCTGATCTTGAGGCTAGTCTGCAACTCATGCTTTTGACGGATCCTAAGATGAACCTGTTGTAGCAATGTTGGAATACCAAAAGTCCATAATTGCTGCACAGGGTGCACAAATTATAGCCCTAAAGCAAGCAGAAGTGGCTCAAAATTAGAGAATGGATTATCTCCATAAGGGGTTTACCCTCTGTGGAAATAAGATCATTCAATTAGAGCGTTTGATTCAAACCCAAGGGGCAAAGGTTGTAGGTCCTCCTGACCAAACCAATGCTTCCAAAAATGGGGAGAATCAGGAGTTTCCTAAAGTAGTCCAAGCAGCTCCAACAGAATCAGTCCAAGCAGCCTCAACAGTTCCACCTTCTAGGCTAACAGTCCCAACAGCTTCTCAAGCTGTTAGCCTAGAAACTCAAGCTGCTTCTTCAAAAGCAACTGGAGTTGTTACAAGGGAAGGTGTTCAAGCTCCAATCAGTACAGTCCAAGCTACAACCTCTGCTACAAAAGACAAGGGCAATGGCATTCTCATTGAGTCTCCAAAGCACAAATTTTCTTTCAGAGAAGCCCAGATTGCCTTTGATGCTGAAATTGCAAGAAAATTAGCAGAAGAACAGGATCAAGAGTTAGACCAGCAAACCCAGCCCCCAATGGACGATGATGAAACCTTAGGTGATTACCTAAAGGGGTTTGTGGTCAAACAAGGAGAAAAAAAGAGGAAGCTGCCAACAGGGCACTCTAAGGCTGAGCATAGAAGATTTCTGATCAATTTTGCCTTTGCAGCTGGCATTCCAAAGAAGATGGCTCAGTCCATGACCACTGAAAGGCTGCAAGAGATCCATGACAAAGAAATGGACAAAAGAAAGAAAACAAAAGTCTCCCAAGAAGTCCAACCATCACAAGAACCAGTTCAAACTGGTACAAGTCATGATCAAACTGTTGCCAGTGCCCCTGCTCCTTCTGATCAAGCTGTTGCTTCCATTCCTGAATCTGACTCATCGTCACAAGCAAAGCTGCATCAAGTTAAAAAGGTATTATTTGAGCAACAACTACAAAAGGCCATGGAGATAGAGAAATTGTTAGACCAGCATGACTTTACAAAGCCTCTTATCAACTACTGGTATGCCAAGCCACTGGACAATATTGACTTAAGAGTTCAGTTTATAGTGAGAAGGGAGTCTAGTCCAGAAGAAGAGTATGACACATTCTGGCATATGGTTCAAAAGTTGACCAGAGATGAGCTAACAAAGATGCACAATATTGGGTCTGTAACACAAGTAAGATCTGCTCTACCACAAGTGAAACAAGTCATCAAAGATCTGAAGTCCATTATTGACCCTGAGTCTATAAGAAAAGAGATAGAGGACGCCAACAAGAAGGGAATGAAGATCAAGCAAGTTGATCTGTTTGTCAAATCAAGGACTTACAGAATCAAATTTTCAGATGGATCTGGTATGTTCTTTAATCTTGAATTCTATGATCTACCAAAGGAAATGCTACTCCAGATGAAATCTGTTAGGATATCTTGTGATAGAGATGAGATGAAGAAAGAATTACTGAAGGCTGTAAATCAGAAACTTGCACAGTTATAAGTTTTTGAAAGCCTTGGTTTGTAAATAACAGTTTACTTATTCATTTCCATTTTTGTACAGAACTTAAAGTCTTGTGTAAAGAATTTAAATTAGGGGGAGATTGTTGGTAAATAGTCTAAGTAGGTTCAAGCTGTTAGTTAGACTTCTCAAACTGTTAGTAGAGTTTATATGTAAATGCAAAGTTCATGCTGTTAGTTGAAGAAACTCGAGCTGCCAGTGTAAAAGTTCAAGCTGCCAGAGTAAATCAACTCGAGCTGCTCTGTTCAAGCTGTCAAGTGATTCAAGCTGCTCAACAGTTTCATAAACAGAAAGTGCTGATTTTCAGGAAAAGATATCTACACGAAGATTCCAGCATATCTACTATCAGAGAAGTCATAGTCCTTCAAGGAAACAAATCAAGAAGCAATATAAATACATAGAATAGGTCTTTCTATTGTATAGGACTTTTCTGCATATTCAAGTTTGTAATTGCTTTTTGTTTAAGTTTTCATAAGCCTCTAAGGTTGTAAAACCCTAAGAACAATTTGTGTTCTTCGTCTAATCAAACAGATTAGAGGTGATTGTAATCATTGAAATTAGCAATACAAGCAGTCTTGATTATTTCTTGTGTTTATCTGTTATTGATTCTGAAAGCTTTTGTTAAAATAATTAAGTGTTATTCCGCAAACTTCTTAATTAAACTTTAATTCAAAGCAAGATTATTGATTTATACTCTGATAAATTCAAATCAGTTAGTCTTGGTTAATTAGTTTTAGATCCTGACAGTATCCCCAGAACCTGTGAACAGCAACTACCCGCAGCAACATAATCGGCCTCGCACGTTGACACGGCTACCGAAGTCTGTTTCTTGCATTGCCTGGAAACGAGCCTCCCTCCAAGGAACTGACAACCTCCATTTGTTGACTTGCGAGTCAAGCTACATCCTTTGTAGTCTGAATCCGTGAACGCCTCCAATTCCAGATCACCCTCCTCGTGATACCAAAGTCCCAGCTTCGGTTTCGACTTGAGGTATCTCAGAATCCGCTTCACAACTTTCATGTGCATCTCTTTTGGATTAGCTTGAAACCTAGCACAAATATACACGACAAACATTATGTCAGGTCTAGAAGTAGTTAAATACATGAGTGACCCAATCGTGGCCCGATATAACGTCGGATCCACATCGGTATCACTTTCTGTACCCGGTCCGAGATTATGATTCACTTGAATCGACGTGCTGAAGTGAGCTGTCAGCTTGGTTCCTTCCATCCCGAAGCGATCTATAATGTCATAGACATACTTCGTCTGATGAATAAACATGCCCTCCTTCCTCTGTTTGACTTGCAAACCCAGAAAGAAGTATAACTCACCCATTGCCCTCATCTCAAACTTAGACTTCATCACCTTTTCAAAATCTGTGCACATCTGCTCGTCTGATGATCTAAAAATGATATCATCGACGTACACTTGTACCAAGATGAAATGTTTACCTTTTCGTTTCACGAATATCGTACTATCTATTCTCCCTCTTTCAAACCCGTTGTCTAAAAGATTATTAGATAGAGTCTCGTACCATGCCCTCGGTGCTTGATGTAGTCCATACAAAGCCTTATCTAACCGATACACTCTGTCTGGATATTTCAGATCTGTAAACCCAGGCGGTTGTTCCACATATACCAGTTCCTTCACTTTCCCATAAAGAAAAGCGCTCTTAACATCTAGCTGATAAACTTTAAAACCTTTGGAGGAAGCAAAAGCCAGAAACAAACGAATTGCTTCCAACCTTGCCACTGGCGCGAACAATTCATTGTAATCGATTCCTTCCTCTTGGGTGAAACCCTTTACCACAAGCCTTGCTTTGTTGCGAGTGATTATGCCCCGATCATCTCTTTTGCACTTAAAAACCCACTTGGTTCCTATTGCAACTTCTCCTCGAGGTAACGGAACTAACTCCTACACTTCAAGTTTCCTAAACTGTGACAGTTCTTCCTGCATCGCTTCAACCCAAGAGTTGTCTTTTAGTGCCATTTGCACATTGTCAGGATATGAAACTAATTAACCAAGACTAACTGATTTGAATTTATCAGAGTATAAATCAATAAACTTGCTTTGAATCAAAGTTTAATTAAGAAGTTTGCGGAATAACACTTAATTATTTTAACAATAGCTTTCAGAATCAATAGCAAATAAACACAAGTAATAATCAAGACTGCTTGTATTGCTGACTTCAATGATTACAATCACCTCTAATCTGTTTGATTAGACGAAGAACACAAACTGTTCTTAGGGTTTTACAACCTTAGAGGCTTATGGAAACTCAAACAAAAAGCAATTACAAACTTGAATACGCAGAAAACTCCTATATAATAGAAAGACCTATTCTATGTATTTATATAGCTTCTTGATTTGTTTCCTTGAAGAACTATGACTTCTCTGATAGTAGATATGCTGGAATCTTCGTGTAGATATCTTTTCCTGAATATCAGCACTTTCTGTTTTTGAAACTGTTGAGCAGCTTGAATCACTTGACAGCTTGAACTGAGCAGCTTGAGTTGATTTACTCTGGCAGCTTGAACTTTTACACTAGCAGCTCGAGATTCTTCAACTAACAGCATGAACTTTGTATTTACACAGAAATTCTACTAACAGTTTGAGAAGTCTAACTAACAGCTTGAACTACTTAGACTATTTCCCAACAATCTCCCCCTAACTTAAATTCTTTGTACAAGACTTTAAGTTCTATACAAATAAGGAAATAAACAAGTAAACTGTTATTTACAAACCAAGGCTTTCAAAAACTTACAACTGTGCAAGTTTCTGATTTACAGCCTTCAGAAACTCTTTCTTCATCTATTCTCTATCACAAGATATCTTAACAGATTTCATCTGGAGTAGCATAGCTTTTCGTAGATCATAGAATTCAAAATTGAAGAACATACCAGATCCATCTGTAAATTTTATTCTGTAAGTCCTTGATTTGACAAACAGATCAACTTGCTTGATCTTCATTCCCTTTTTGTTTGCATCCTCTATATCTTTCCTTATAGACTTAGGATCAACAATGCTCTTCAGATCTTTGATGACTTGCTTTACTTGTGGTAGAGCCGATCTTACTTGTGTCACAGACCCAATATTGTGCATTCTTGTAAGCTCATCTCTAGTCATCTTTTGAGCCATATGCAAGAAGCTATCATACTCTTCTTCTGGACCAGATTCCCTTCTTATGACAAACTGAAATCTTAAGTCAATATTGTCCATTGGCTTAGCATACCAGTAATTAATAAGAGGTTTTGTAAAGTCATGCTGGTCTATTAATTTCTCTAACTCCATCGCCTTTTGTAGTTGTTGCTCAAACAACACCTTCTTAACCAGATCCAACTTTGCTTGAGACAATGACTCTGATTTGGGAATAGAAGCAGCTGCTTGAACAGAAGGAGGAGGGGCACTGGAAGCAGTTTGAACAACACTTGTACCAATTTGAACTGGTTCTTGGGATATTTGGACTTCTTGGGAGACTTTGGCTTTCTTTCTTTTGTCCATCTCTTTGTCATGGATATCTTGCAGCCTTTCTGTGCTCATGGACTGAGCCATTTTCTTTGGGATACCAGCTGCAAAGGCAAAATTTATTAGAAATCTTCTATGCTCAGCCTTAGAATGCCCTGTTGGCATCTTCCTCTTCTTTTCCCCTTGCTTGACCACAAACCCTTTTAGGTAATCACCTAGGGTTTCATCATCTTCCATTGGTGGCTGGGATTGCTGGTCTAACTCTTGATCTTGTTCTTCTGCTAATTTTCTGGCAATTTCAGCATCAAAGGCAATCTGGGCTTCTCTGGAAGAAAATTTATGCTTTGGAGACTCAATAAGAATACCCTTGCCCTTATCTTTTGTAGCAGAAGATGTTGCTTGGACTGAACTGCTAGGAGCCTGAGTTGTTTCTCTTATAACAACTCCAGTTGGTCTTGAAGAAGCAGCTTGAGTTTCTAGGCTAACAGCTTGAGAAGCTGTTGGGACTGTTAGCCTAGATGGTTGAACTGTTGGAGCTGCTTGGACTGATTCTGTTGGAGCTGCTTGGACTGCTTTAGGAAACTCCTGATTCTCCCCCTTTTTGGAAGCATTGGTTTGGTCAGGAGGACCTACAACCTTTGCCACTTGGGTTTGAATCAATCGCTCTAATTGCATGATCTTATTTCCACAGAGGGTAAACCCTTTATGGAGATAATCCATTCTCTGATTTTGAGCCGCTTCTGCCTGCTTGAGTGCAATGATCTGTGCCCCCTGTGCAGAAATGATGGACTTTTGGTATTCCAACATAGCTACAACAGGTTTCATCTTAGGATCCGTTAATAACATAAGTTGCAGAGTAGCCTCAAGATCAGCAAACATATGTGGTGCTTGTGATCTATCACTGGCATGAATTCCAGAAGTAGAAACATCTGGTCCCCTCTGTTCTTGGTTCTAGGGACTTCCAGCTGGTGTTTGCACCCTTGCTGGTGCCATGGGCGTGGTCTTAATGATGTTGGCACTGTCTTGTGCCTCTTGTGCAGAGACAGCAGTAGTGTCAGCCACAGAACCCATATGGACTATCTCTGGTGAGATGTCCACCTCCTGAGTGAGGATGGGAGTGTCCTCAATGTGTACCCTTTGGATATTTTGTGCAGAAGTGTCCTCCTGCACAGGGTTATTTGGCTCTTGTCTGAGGGCTGAGGAGGAAGGAGCTCCTGGACCTCTTTTTCTTTTATATAGATATTTAAGTTTGGATATTGGCTGATTAATAGGAGCAGAAGGCATTTGTGTATCATGAGGAGGGGGTTGGGGTCCTGGGGGTGAAGCAGTAGTGTTAGGCTGAGCCTGCTCAGGACCCTCTCCTCTATTTCTTGGAATGATGTTGATCATTGCAGAAGGCAATGGAACATCTATACTCAAAAAATTGGCACTTTGTTTTAAAAGCCTTTTAATGGAAGATAGTGAGTGCCGATGGGAAACATGTATCCTCTTATGTATAAGAGAAGTGGTGCAAGTGTTTGCAATTATCTCTGCCAAAAATCTAGGATACATAAAAAATTTCCCATTCTTTAGGGAATGATGCCTTAACATCCCCTGAAAAATCATATTTGAAAAATTGAACTGTTGGCCCGTTGAAAAGCACACTAAGGCAGTGGCAATATTTGAGGAAAATTCTGACCAACCAGTTCTTTTGGGGCTAATACACTGCTGAATAATATGCACAAGATATTTCCATTTAGGTGAAAAGTGTGCTTTCAAGAAAGTAAAGGAATCAGCAGGACCCCTATATCCAATATCATGAAGACCAGTATGTAATGCATTAAGGGTTAGGTCTGTTATACCTGTGGCATCTTGAAGATGCAGATGATGTTGAATGGATTCCTCAGTTACTGTGATGGAAGTGCCATCAATTTTGGATATTATAGAAGGAACTCCATTGATGGTTTGTACAGAGGCACGGTTCCAGAACTGCTCAATATGAGATATGTATATGGTAGGATTGATATTGAGGGCATGATGGATATGGGAGTGTCTTAGAAAATCCATCATGTCATGGAACGGTTGAAGTTCACAGTGCTTTAGAGAGTAGGGAAGGCAGTTGTGTTCTTTGACAAACTCCATTGAAGATTAAACGGAGGTTTTAGGGTTGCAAAGAAGAGTGTGTGAATCGTTCAGAGAGAAAAGAAGGCCGTGGTATGAAATTTTGTAACTGGTAGTTACAACTGAACGAAACTGGGACCTTTAAAGGTTTTTGAAAAGGTTGGGTCCCGCGCACACATTTAAGAAATTACCTAAATACCCTGCACAGTTTGCCAGATCAAGTGAAAGAACTAACAGTCCGAGAAAATGAACTAGCAGCTTGAGAAAATACTCAAGCTGTTAGTTGAAACTTAGACATCTTTTAATGAAACAGTGACTCCCCCTTAAATAAGCATATGAATTAGAGAGTAATGAAAACAAATTATTCCATGTTTACCATACCAATATTTGATACCAGGAAAGTGAATCTTCCTACATCAAAAGGTTTTGTAAATAGATCAGCTAACGGATCATCAGTATGTATTTTGGTAACTTGGATTAATTTCTTCTCATTACAATCCATTATAAAGTGAAATCTGATGTCTATATGCTTGGTTTTTGGGAATTTCACTGGGTTTCGCACAATGCTGATTGCACTTGAATTATCAATGAAAATAGGAGTGGATAAGAAGTTCATACCATAGTCTCTCAAATGATTTTGAATCCACATTACCTGGGAGCAACAGCTTGCAGCTGCTACATATTCTGCTTAAGTGGATGAGGTGGAAACAGTTGTCTGCTTTTTGCATTGCCAAGAGACCAGTCTTGCTCCTAAGTATTGACATCCACCAGTTGTGGATTTTCTGTCAATGTTGCATCCTCCATAGTCACTGTCAGAGTAGGCGGTTAGTTCAAGGGGAGAGTCTTTAGGATACCATAGGCCTAAATGTGGTTGGCCTTTGAGATATCTAAAGATTCTCTTAACAGCAACCAAATGAGAATCCTTTGGAGAGCATTGAAACCTAGCACACACACAGACAGCAAACATAATATCAGGTCTAGAAGATGTTAGATACATAAGTGATCCTATAAGAGATCTGTATAAATGAATGTCAACATCTATGCCATCTTTGTCTGTATGGAGCTGCTTGTGAGGATCCATCGGGGTGCTTGCAACTTTTGTGTCTTGATACCCAAACTTTTCCAGTATGTCTTTCACATACTCTGATTGACTTATGAAGAGACCAGAGGGCTTCTGCTTGACCTGCAATCCTAGAAAGAAAGTGAGTTCTCCCATTGAACTCATTTGAAACTTTTGGTGCATTAAAGCCTCAAACTCTTTGCACAAACAATCATTTGTTGAGCCAAAGATGATGTCATCAACATAGATTTGGACAAGCAGAATCTCAGCTTTGATGGACTTAGTGAAAAGTGTTTTGTCCAGAGTGCCTCTCTTGAACCCATTCTGTAGATGGTATGATGACACAGTGTCATACCATGCTCTGGGAGCTTGATGGAGACCATAAGGAGCCTTGTCTAGCTTGTAGACCCTATCTGGATACTTGTAGTCCTCAAAACCAGGCGGTTGACATACATAGACCTCTTCTTCAATTGTTCCATATAGAAAAGCAGACTTCACATCCATTTGATACACTTTAAAATCTTTGAAGCTTGCATAGGCCAAAAATAGTCTGATGGCTTCAATTCTTGCCACTGGAGCAAATACATCATCATAATCTATGCCTTCTTCTTGAGTGTACCCTTGAGCGACTAGCCTTGCTTTATTCTTGATGACTATCCCTCTCTCATCTTTCTTGTTTCTGAAAACCCATCTTGTACCAATTGCTCTCTTTCCTTTAGGAAGATCAACCAGTGTCCATACATTCTGAATCTTGAACTGTAGAAGCTCTTCTTGCATTGCTTCAATCCAGGATGAATCTTTCAATGCTTCTGATGCCTTTTTCGGTTCTAGTTGAGACATGAAACAGGCATGTTCAAAAGCAGCTAGACTGAATTCAGGAACTGCTTGTTCAGCAGTAACAGTCTCATTGTGAACCATTTTTCTTGTTTGCACAGGTGTACGTGGATCACCCATTATTTGACTGAGAGGATGATACTTGTGAACTCTGAGTGTAGGCTCTCTTTCTGTCTGAAAAGAGGATCCAAGATTTGTATCATCTCCATCAGGACCAGTGGATGGTTCAGCTTCTGGAGCAGCTTGACTTGAATCTGGGACTGTTTCCCTTTGTGTTGGAGCTGTTCTCTCAGGACTTGGGAGTAGCACTTCAGTGTCCGAATTTGTATCATGTTGAGCATTCAGAACCCCTGGAGGGTCACATGACAGAAGTGGAATAGTGGTGTATTCATCCCAATTGGTTGAATCTGCAGCAGTTTGAAACTTTATGCCAACAGCTTGAGAACTTGTATTGACAGCATGAGAATTTGTGTTGACAACTTCAAATCTGTTTGCATCAGCTTCTGCAGTATACTCAACAAAGCTCAGAGAATTTGTTAGTGAATCTAAATCAAACAACCAATCAAGACCAGTGCCTTTGACATTTGCAGTATTTTCATTAAATTCAACATTGGCACTTTCTTCAATGGTTTTAGACATACTGTTATATACTCTATAGGCTTTGCTTTGATTTGAGTACCCTACAAAGAATCCTTCTTCAGCCTTACTTTCAAACTTCCCTAAGTGAGTCTTAGTATGAAGAATAGTACATGGACATCCAAAAGGCTTGAAAAAGGCTATTAAGGGACTTCTATTATGGAATAACTCATAAGGAGTTTTCCCTTTAGATTGAACAATCTGAACCCTATTCAGAACATAACAGGCTGTATTAACAGCTTCTGCCCAGAAAGTCATTGGCAGATTTGAATCAGCTAACATTGTTCTAGCAGCCTCAATTAATGTTCTGTTCTTTCTTTCAGCTACACCATTTTGCTGTGGTGTTCTTGGTGCACTATATTGTCTAGCAATACCTTTGGACTCACAAAAACTATTTAGAATGTGATTTTTAAATTCAGTTCCATTGTCTGTTCTTATCACCTTAACTTTTGAGTTGGATTGGTTTTCTATCTTAAGAATAAATGACTTTACTAGCTCAGCAGTTTCATCTTTAGACCTAAGAAAGTAAACCCAAGTAAATCTGGTGAAATCATCAACAATAACTAAATAGTAAGCCCTTTTATTCAAACTCAAAACAGATGTTGGACCAAATAGATCCATATGAATCAGCTGAAGAACAGATGAGATTGAATTTACTTCTTTGGCCTTATGAGAAGTTTTGTGTTGCTTGCCTTTAAGACATGCTACACAATGATCATCACATATGAACTCCTTTTGTGGTAAGCCTCTTACCAGATTCTTTTTGACTAAAACATTCATGGACTTGAAGTTCATGTGACACATCCTTCTATGCCAAAGAGCAGACTCATTGGATGATGCTTTGGATATCAAACAGCTTAAAGTATTTGATTTGGTTAAAAGATCTGTGTCCAAACAGTAGACATTGTCCTTTCTTGGTGTTCTTAGTAAAACAAGATTTTCAGGAATTTTGAAATCTTTTGAATGAACAATGCACTCAGAATCTGTAAACAAAACATTATTTTGTTTGTCACAGATTTGAGAGACACTTAATAAATTATACTTAAGTTGTTCAACATACACAACATCATTGAAAATCATGTTGCCTGCATTAACAGTACCATTACCTGTAACCTTACCTCCTTTTGAGTTGCCTCCAAATGCAACAAATCCTACTTCAAAGCCTTTGAAATTTGACAAGCACTCAGAATTGCCTGTCATGTGCCTAGAGCATCCACTGTCCAAATGCCATCTTGTTTTATGAGGTGACCTGTGGTTGCCCTGCACAAATAAAAGCTTAGTCAGTAGTGGAGTAAACCCAAACCAAATTGGTTTTGGGTTGGCCTTGTGTATTGACATAACTAAATACTGTTTTTGACTTCGTATATTTAGTGAGATCCACTGATGGGGTCTTTGGAGAGTATTTAGTGATTATATGAGGTATCCAGGTATTTTGATCATCTTTTCTTCCAACAGTCTCAGATGATTCAAAAGCAGTTCCAGATTGATGCTTAGCAGTTTGACCTGTGATTGTAGTGCTAACAGCTTCAGACTTTGCATTAACAGCTTCAGATTTTGCACTAACAGTCTGATCTTTTGCATCAGCAGTTTGATCTGAAGATTTGTCTTTGACACACCATATTTGTTTAAAACTTAATTTAGGCTTTGCCAAAACTTGTTTTTGGTGTGTGGACTGTTTTTTATTAACTTTTGAAAGCCTGAGATCAACTGTTTTCTTTGGAATTGTTGTAGCAGAAGGTTTGACCTTTGAATTTTTTACATGAGTAGGACTTGATTTTTTTATGATTCACAGTCTGTTTTGCAACAGCTGGTTTATAAAAACAATCCTTGGCCAAGTGATTCTTCCTTCCACAGTGAAAACATCTTTTGACTGTTTGAATTGGAGAACCAGTTTTATTTGACAATTTCTGGTTCTTGTTCCTCTGATTTCCCCTTACCTGCTGTTGTTTGGGAAATTTTTGAACACCATGCTTTTGGCATGTGCAGACTGGAACATTTTTACCCCTTTTATTATTCCTGTGTGTTTATTTATTATTGATTCTGAAAGTTTTTGTTAAAATAATTAAGTGTTATTCCGCAAACTTCTTGATTAAACTTTGATTCAAAGCAAGATTATTGATTTATACTCTGATAAGCTCAAATCAGTTAGTCTTGGTAATTCATATTTTAGATCCTGTCAAGTGGTATCAGAGCCAGGTTTGTCAAACCAGGTTGTTCAAATCAGGTTTTTCAAACCAGGTTACTCTTTGTTTTTCAAAGTCAAAAACTTTCTTTTAATTTTTCAATTGTTTTGCAATGGAATTTGAAAATAGCAGCAGTGGATCTGGGCAAGGACTCAAAGTGCCTATGCTCAAGCCCACTGAGTTTGAGATGTGGAAACTCAGGATTCAACAGCATATTCAATTCATTGATTATGCAATATGGGAAGCTGTTGAATTCCCTCCTGTAGTTGATCCAGAACTTGATGATGAGGGAAAACCAGTCAAAACTCCTCCAAAAACTGAACTTGAAAGGAAGGCTAGAATGAATGAAGTGAAAGCACTCACACTATTACAAATAGCCATTCCTAATGCTTATCAACATCAGTTCAAAAAGTTTTATACTGCTCACTCTCTTTGGAATGCCTTAGAGAAGAGGTTTGCTGGTAATGCCAGTACCAAGAGAAATCAAAAAGACCTCTTGAAACAGCAGTATGAAAACTTTTCTGGTGGCAAGAATGAAAACCTCACTCAAATCTTTGACAGGTTCAACAAACTGATAAGTGAACTGGAAAGTGCAAAGGTCAATCTGGATCAAGATGAAGTCAACAGAAAGTTTCTCAGATCTCTTGGAGAAGAATGGACAGTCTATGCTGCACAATGGAGAACAAAAGACACTCTTGATGAGATAGAATTGGATGATCTGTATAACAGTTTAAGAGTGTTTGAGACTGAGATTGATGCTAAAAAGAAATCTTTTTCTTATAATCACAATACTGCTCTTCTATCTTCTGAAAAATCTAATAACTGTGATTCTTTCTCAGGTGGTGATGGCAACTCTGCTGAAACTCACTATGAGGCCTTTGTTGCCAATGATGGATTATTTGCTCTAAATGTTGAAGACTTGGAACAAATTCATCCAGATGATCTTGAAGAGATGGATTTAAAGTGGCAACATGCAATGCTGACCATGAGGGCCAAAAGATTTCTGAAAAGAACTGGTAGGGCCAACTTTCAAGCCAAGACAGAAGGCAAACCATCTTTTGATAAATCAAAAGTGGAATGCTATAAATGCCATAAGCTTGGTCACTTTGCCAGAGAATGTAGATCTCAAGGTCAACAGCCATCAAGGACTTCACAGCCCATCCAAGCGTCATCATCAACAGCACTTGTCTCTCAAGAAGACAATGTGTTTGACTGGAGTGATCAGACAGAGGAAGAATTTCAAAATCAAGCACTTATGGCAGAAACATCAAATGTCTCCTCCACTGAACTACCATCTGAGGTAAATTCTAAGCTCTGCTCTCAATCATGCAAAAATATGGTTAAAAAGTACAGAGATCATAATGAGAGCATGTGCAAAACTCTAGCTAAGATGGAAGAAAGGAGATATGAATACATGCAAGCCATAGAAGATCTGGAAAAACAGATCAATGATTATAAGGACAATGAGATTCAAATGGGTTATGATAGAACCTATCATGAGTGGGAGAAAAAGGAGCTAAATAAGAAAATAGAATCTCTAAATAAAAAGGTAGAAGAGACTGAACAAAAGGTGTTTGAGGCTAATAAGAAGCTAGAATCTGTTAACATAGATCTAGGAAACTTCAAGTTAGCAAATCAAAAGCTAGAACACCTAATGGAAGTTCAATTCAAAGATAGAGTGAAATCTCAGGTCAATCCCAAAGAAGGAATAGGATATAAAGCTACTCCACCTCCATACAATAACATGTACATTCATCCAATGAGTGAGGTTGCTGATAGACTTGTCAATGAACCACTAGATGAGTCTATGACTATTGTAGATCCTATTCTTGATAACAGTCCTGAATTAAAAGAAGATAAGAGTCAAAATAGAGATTGTGACACAAAGAGTGCACCCATAGAAGTCCAAGCTCCCAGTAAGAAAGGAAAAGAGAAGATGAGTGTATGCAATGCTACTCCACAAGTTTCTGTACATTCTAACTGTAACACTGCATCTTCATCAAAAGGAACTAAAAGAAGTAAAACTGTTTCTATCTGCACATGTCAAAAGCATGGTGTTCAAAAGTTTCCTAAACAACAGCAGGTAAGAGGAAACCAGAGAAACAAGAACCAGAAATTGACAGAAAAGTCTGGTGTTCCAATTCAAACTGTCAAAAGATGCTTTCACTGTGGAAGGAAGAATCACTTAGCCAAGGATTGTTTTTACAAACCAGCTGTTGCAAAACAGGCTGTGCATCACACAAAATCAAATCCTAATCAGGCAAAGCACTCAAAAGTGAAACCTTCCACAGCAGCTCCAAAGAAAACAGTTGATCACAGATTCTCAAAAGTTAATAAAAAACAGTCCACACATCAAAAACAAGTTTTGGCAAAGCCTAAATCAAGTTTTAAACAAATGTGGTGTGTCAAGGACAAATCTGTTGCTCAAACTGCTAATGCAAAAGATCAAACTGCTAAGTCAAAATCTGATGCTGTTAATGCATCATATTATCACTAAATACTCTCCAAAGACTCCATCAGTTGATCTCACTAAATATAAGAAGTCAAAAACAGTTTTTAGTTATGTCAATGTACATGGCCAACCCAAAACCAATTTGGTTTGGGTTTACTCCACTACTAACTAAGCTGTTATTTGTGCAGGGCAACCACAGGTCTCCTCATAGATCAAGATGGCATCTGGACAGTGGATGCTCTAGGCACATGACAGGCAATTCTGAATGCTTGTCAAATTTCAAAGGTTTTGATGGAGGTTTTGTTGCATTTGGAGGAAACTCAAAGGGAGGTAAGGTTACAGGTAAAGGTACTGTTAATGCAGGCAACATGACATTCCATGGTGTTCTGTATGTTGAACAGCTTAAGTACAATTTATTGAGTGTCTCTCAAATCTGTGACAAACAAAACATTGTTCTGTTCACAGATTCTGAGTGCATTGTTCTTTCAAAAGATTTCAAAGTTCCTGAAAATCTTGTTTTACTTAGAACACCAAGAAAGGACAATGTTTACTGCCTGGACACAGATCTTTTACCTAAGTCAAATACTTTAAGCTGTTTAATATCCACAGCATCATCAAATGAGTCTGCTCTTTGGCATAGAAGGATGTGTCACATGAACTTCAAGTCCATGAATGCTTTAGTTAAAAAGAATCTGGTAAGAGGATTACCACAAAAGGAGTTCATTTATGATGATCATTGTGTAGCATGTCTTAAAGGTAAGCAACACAAAACTTCTCATAAGACCAAAGAAGTAAATTCAATTTCATCTGTTCTTCAGTTGCTACATATGAATCTATTTGGTCCAACATCTGTTTTGAGTTTGAATAAAAGGGCATACTGTTTAGTCATTGTTGATGATTTCACCAGATTTACTTGGGTATACTTTCTTAGGTCCAAAGATGAAACTTCTGAGCTAGTTAAGTCTTTTGTCCTTAAGATAGAAAACCAATCCAATTCCAAAGTTAAGGTGATAAGATCAGACAATGGAACAGAATTTAAAAATCACATTCTAAACAGTTTTTGTGAGTACAAAGGCATTGCTAGACAATATAGTGCACCAAGAACACCACAGCAAAATGGTGTAGCTGAAAGAAAGAACAGAACATTAATTGAGGCTGCTAGAACAATGCTAGCTGATTCAAATCTGCCAATGACTTTCTGGGCAGAAGTTGTTAATACAGCCTGTTATGTTCTAAATAGGGTTCAAGTAGTTCAATCACAAGGGAAAACTCCCTATGAGGTATTCCATAACAGAAGTCCCCTAATAGCTTTCTTCAAGCCCTTTGGATGCCCATGTACTATCCTTCACACTAAGACTCACTTAGGGAAGTTTGAAAGTAAGGCAGAAGAAGGATTCTTTGTAAGATACTCAACTCAAAGCAAAGCCTATAGAGTATACAACAGTGTGTCTAAAACAATTGAAGAAAGTGCCAATGTTGAGTTTAATGAAAATACTGCTAATATCAAAGGCACTGGTCCTGATTGGTTGTTTGATTTAGATTCACTAACAAATTCTCTGAGCTTTGTTGAGTATACTGCAGAAGCTGATGCATACAGGGTTGAAGCTGCTAACACGAATTCTCATGCTGCCAATACAATTTCTCATGCTGTTGGCACGAAGTTTCAGACTACTGCAGATTCAACAAGTTGGGATGATTTCACCACTCTACCACTTCTGTCATGTGATCCTCCAGGGGTCCTGAATGCTCCACTTAATGCAAATCCAGACACTGAAGTGCCATTCCCAAGTCCTGACAGTACAGCTCCAACACAAAAGGAAACAGTCCAAGATTCTAGGCTAGCAGTCCCAACAGCTTCTCAAGCTGTTAGCCTAGAAACTCATGCTGTTCCAGAAACTGAACCATTCACTGGTTCTGATGGAGATGATACAAACCTTGGAACTTCTTTTCAAACAGACAGAGAGCCCACACTAAGAGTTCACAAGTATCACCCTCTCAATCAAATACTGGGTAATCCAAGCACTCCTGTTCAAACAAGGAAAATGGTTCACAATGAGACTGCTGCTGCTGAACAAGCAGTTTCTGAATTCAGTCTAGCCGCTTTTGAACATGCCTGTTTTATGTCTCAACTAGAACCCAAAAAGGCATCAGAAGCACTAAAAGATTCATCCTGGATTGAATCCATGCAAGAAGAGCTTTTACAGTTCAAAATTCAGAATGTATGGACTCTGGTGGATCTTCCTAAAGGAAAAAGAGCAATAGGTACAAGATGGGTGTTCAGAAACAAGAAGGATGGGAGAGGGATAGTCATCAAGAACAAAGCAAGACTAGTAGCACAAGGGTACACTCAAGAAGAGGGAATAGATTATGATGATGTCTTTGCTCCAGTAGCAAGAATTGAAGCCATCAGACTATTTCTAGCATATGCAAGTTTCAAAGGATTTAAAGTGTATCAAATGGATGTTAAGTCTGCTTTCCTGTATGGGACAATTGAAGAGGAAGTGTATGTGTGTCAACCTCCTGGTTTTGAAGACTACAAGTATCCAGACAGGGTGTACAAGCTAGACAAAGCTCTCTATGGTCTTCACCAAGCCCCCAGAGCATGGTATGACACACTGTCATCATATCTTCTACAGAATGGATTCAAGAGAGGCACTCTGGACAAAACACTCTTCACTAAATCCATCAAAGCTGAGATTCTACTTGTCCAAATCTATGTTGATGACATCATCTTTGGCTCAACTAATGATTGTTTGTGCAAAGAATTTGAGGCCCTAATGCACAAAAAGTTTCAAATGAGTTCAATGGGGGAACTCACATTCTTTCTAGGGCTGCAGGTTAAACAGAAGCCTACTGGTCTATTCATATGTCAATCAAAGTATGTCAAAGACATATTGGAAAAGTTTGGCTATCAAGACACAAAGGTTGCAAGCACTCCAATGGATCCTCATAAACAGCTCCATACAGACAAAGATGGCATAGATGTGGATGTTCATCTATACAGATCACTTATAGGATCTCTCATGTATCTAACATCTTCAAGACCTGATATTATGTTTGTTGTCTGTGTGTGTGCTAGGTTTCAATGCTCTCCAAAGGATTCTCACTTGGTTGCTGTTAAGAGAATCTTTAGATATCTTAAAGGCCAACCACATTTAGGTCTATGGTATCCTAAAGACTCTCCTTTTGAACTAACTGCTTATTCTGACAGTGACTATGGTGGATGCAACATTGACAGAAAATCCACAACTGGTGGATGTCAATACTTAGGAGCAAGACTGGTCTCTTGGCAATGCAAAAAGCAAACAACTGTCTCCACATCATCCACTGAAGCAGAATACGTAGCAGCTGCAAGCTGCTGCTCCCAGGTAATGTGGATTCAAAATCAGCTAAGAGACTATGGTATGAATTTCTTATCCACTCCTATTTATATTGACAATTCAAGTGCAATTAGCATTGTGCAAAACCCAGTGAAATTCCCAAAAACCAAGCATATAGAAATCAGGTTTCACTTCATCAGAGATTGTAATGAAAAGAAGTTAATCCAAGTTACCAAAATACATACAGATGATCAGCTAGCTGATCTATTTACAAAACCTTTTGATGTGGGAAGGTTCACTTTCTTAATATCAAATATTGGTATGGTAAACATGGATTAATTGGTTTTCCTTATTATCGACTCAGTATGCTAATTTAAGGGGGAGACACTGTTCCATTGAAAAGTTGCACAATTTTACACTAACAGCATGAGGATTTTCTCATGCTGCTAGTTCATTTTCTCGGACTGCTAGTTATTTTCACTTGATCTGTCAAAGTGTGCAGGGTATTTGGGTAATCTTCAAAATGTGTGCGCGGAACCCAACCTTTCAAAACCTTTAAAGGTCCCGGTTTCGTTCAGTTGTAACTACCAGTTACATATTCTTCTTCCACGGCCTTCTGCTTTCTCTCTGAACGAATCACACATTCTTCTTTCAAACCCTAAAACCATCGTTTGTTCATCCATGGAGTTCGTAAAAGAACATAACTGCCTCCCATACACTCTGAAACACACTGAACTCCAACCGTTCCATGCAATAATGGATTTCCTCAGGCACTCCCATATCCATCATGAACTATCCATAAACCCTACTATATACATCTCCCATATAGAACAGTTTTGGAACCATGCATCTGTTCAAACCATCAATGGAGTGCCTACCCTCCTTTCCAAGATTTATGGAACTGATATCCATATCACTGAGGAATCCATCTGACATCACTTGCATCTTCAAGATGCCACAGGTATAACTGACCTAACCCTTGATGCTTTACATACAGGTCTTTTTAATATCGGTTATAGGGGTCCTGCTGATTCTTTTACTTTCCTAAAAGCCCATTTTTCTCCTAAATGGAAATTTCTTGTACATATCATTCAGCAGTGCATAAGCCCCAAAAGAACTGGTTGGTCTGAATTTTCATCTAACATTGCCACTGCCTTAGTGTGCTTTTCCACAGGCCAACGGTTCAATTTTTCCAACATGATTTTTCAGGGGATGTTAAGGCATCATTCCCTAAAGAGTGGGAAATTTTTGATGTATCCTAGATTTTTAGCAGAAATCATTGCACACACCTGCACATCTTCTCATACACATAAAAGGATACATGTTTCCCACAGGCACTCACTATCCTCTATTAAGAGACTTTTGAAACATAGTGCCAACTTTTTGAGTGTTGATGTTCCATTGCCTTCTGCAATGATGAACATTATTCCACAACACAGAGGAGAGGGTCCTGAGCAGGCTCAGCCTATCATCACTGCTACACCCCCAGGACCCCAACCCCCTCCTCCCGATACACAAACTCCCTCTGATCCTTTTGTACAGCCAACACGCCCACTCAGAAACATATACAAAAGAAAAAGGGGACCAGGAGCTCCTTCCTCCTCCTCCCATCAGCAAGAGCCATATATCCCTGTGCAGGAGGATACTCCTGCACAGAATATCCAAAGGGAACCAGTTGAGGACACTCCCATTCTCTCTCAGGAGGTGAACATCTCTTCAGAGATGGTTCATATGGGTTCTGTGGCTGGCACTACTGATGTCTCTGCACAAGAGGCACAGGACAGTGCCAACATAGCTAAGACCACGCCCATGGCAACAGCAAGTGTGCAAACACAAGCTGGAAGTCCCCAAAACCAAGAAAAGAGGGGCCCAGAAGTTTCTACCTCTGGTCTTAATGTCAGTGATAGATCACAAGCACCTCCGGTGTTCTCTGATCTTGAGGCTAGTCTGCAACAAATGCTCTTAACGGATCCCAGACTCAAACCTGTTGTAGCTATGTTGGACCATCAAATGTCCATCATTGCTGCACAGGGGGCTCAAATTTTTGCTCTCAAGCAGGCAGATGCTGCTCAAAATAAGCGAATGGATTATCTTCACAGAGTCTTCACACTCTGTGGAAATAAAATTATGAAGTTAGAGCAGATGATTCAAACCCAATGGGCAAAGGTTGTGGTTTCTTCTGACCAAACCAATGATTCCAAAAAGGGGGAGAATCAGGAGGTTCCCACATCAGTCCAAGCAGCTCCAACAACAACAGTCCAAGCAGCACCAACAGTTCCAGTTTCTAGGCTAGCAGTCCCAACAGCTTCTCCAGCTGTTAGCCTAGAAACTCAAGCTGTTCCTTCAAAAGCCACTGGAGTTGTGATCAGAGAAGGAATTCAAGCTTCATCAAGCACAGTCCAAGCTACAACATCTGCTACAAAAGACAAGGGCAAGGGCATTCTCATTGAGTCTCCAAAGCATAAATTTTCCTCAAAAGAAGCCCAAATTGCCTTTGATGCTGAAGTTGCCAGAAAAATAGCAGAAGAACAAGACAAAGAATTAGAGCAGCAAGCCCAAACCCCAATGGATGATGATGAGACTTTAGGTGATTACTTAAAGGGGTTTGTGGTCAAGCAAGGAGCAAGGAAAAGAAAGATGCCAACAGGGCACTCCAAGGCTGAGCATAGAAGATTTCTTATCAATTTTGCCTTTGCAGCAGGTATTCCAAAGAAAATGGCTCAGTCCATGTCTACTGAAAGGCTGCAGGAGATTCATGATAAGGAGATGGACAAAAGACAGAGAACAACAGTCTCTCCAGAAGCTCAACCATCCCAAGAAGTCCAACCAACAACCCAATCAGTCCAAACTGAAGCTGGTGCCAGTGCACCTACTCCCACTGATCAAGCAGTTGTCCCTATTCCTTCATCGGTTAAGAGAGTGCTCTTTGAGCAACAACTACAAAAGGCTATGGAGATAGAGAAGCTGATTGATCAGCATGATTTTACAAAGCCTCAAATTAACTACTGGTTTGCTAAGTCACTGGATGACCGTGACTTGAGAATAAAGTTTGTAATCAGAAGAGAGTCCGAACCTGAAGAAGAGTATGACACTTTTTGGCAGATAGTACAGAAGCTGACCAGAGATGAATTGATAAAGATGTACAATATAGGGTAAGTTACACAAGTAAGGTCTGCTCTTCCACAAGTCAAGCAACTCATCAAAGATCTAAGTACTGTGGTTGATTCTGAGTTTGCAAGACAAGAGATAGAAGATGCTGAAAAGAAAGGGAAAAAGATCAAGCAGATTGATCTGTTTGTCAAATCAAAGACATTCAGAATCAAATTCACAGATGGGTCTGGTATTTTCTTCAATCTTGAGTATTTCAATTTTTCAAAAGATATGCTGCTGAAAATCAAATCAGCTAGAATATCTTGTGATAAAGAAGAGGTGAAGAGAGAATTTTTGAAGGCTATAGATCATAAGCTTGCACAGTTGTGAGTTTTTGAAAGCCTTGGTTTGTAAATAATAGTTTACTTATTTATTTCCATGTTTTTATAGAACTTAAAGTCTTGTAAAGAATTTAAGTTAGGGGGAGATTGTTGGGAAATAGTTTAAGTACATTCAAGCTGTTAGTTTAGACTTCTCAGACTGTTAGTAGATTTTACATGTAAATACAAAGTTCATGCTGCTAGTTGAAGAAACTCGAGCTGCCAGTGTAAAAGTTCAAGCTGCCAGAGCAAAACAACTCAAGCTGCTCAGTTCATGCTGTCAAGAGATTCAAGCTGCTCTACAGTTTCAGAAATAGAAAGTGCTGATTTTCAGGAAACGATATCTACATGAAGATTCCAGCATATCTACTATCAGAGAAGTTATAGTTCGTCAAGGAAACATATCAAGAAGCAATATAAATACAGAGAATAGGTCGTTCTATTGTATAGGAGTTTCTGCATATTTTGAGTCTGTAATTGCTTTGTTGATTAAGTTTTCTTAAGCCTCTAAGGTTGTAAAACCCTAAGAACAGTCTGTGTTCTTCGTCTAATCAAACAGATTAGAGGTGATTGTAATTGATGAATTCAGCAATACAAACAGTCTTGATTAATTCCTGTGTGTTTATTTATTATTGATTCTGAAAGTTTTTGTTAAAATAATTAAGTGTTATTCCGCAAACTTCTTGATAAACTTTGATTCAAAGCAAGATTATTGATTTATACTCTGATAAGCTCAAATCAGTTAGTCTTGGTAATTCATATTTTAGATCCTGTCATTTCTCAACTGTTGTACACTCACAGTCTCTATTTTGAATCTGATTTTCTTTTGATTCCAGACTGTTATCAAGGATAGGATCTACAATAGTCATAGACTCATCTAGTGGTTTATTGACAAGTCTATCAGCAACTTCACTCATTGGATGAATGTATTTGTTGTTGTAAGGAGGTGGAGTAGCCCTGTAGCCTATGCCTTCTTTGGGATTAACCTGAGATTTTACCCTATCTTTAAATTGGACTTCCATTAGGTGTTCTAGCTTTTGATTAGCCAATTTGAAGTTACCTAGATCTATATTGACAGATTCTAGTTTCTTATTAGCCTCTAACACCTTTTGTTCAGTTTCTTCTACCTTTTTATTAAGGGATTCTATTTTCGTATTTAGCTCCTTTTTCTCCCACTCATGATATGTTCTATCATGTCCCATTTGAATCTCATTATCCTTATAGTCATTGATCTATTTTTCAAGATATTCTATGGCTTGCATGTATTCATATCTCCTCTCTTCCATCGTAGCTAGGGTTTTGCACATGCTCTCATTATGGTCTCTGTACTTTTTAACCATATTTTTGCATGATTGAGAGCAGAGTTTAGAATTTACCTCAGATGGTAGTTCTGTGGAGGAGACATTTGATGTTTCTGCCATTAGAGCTTGGTTTTGAAACTCTTCCTCTGTCTGATCACTCCAGTCAAACACATTGTCTTCTTGAGAGACAAGTGCTTGTGATGATGAAGCCTGATTAGCCTGTTGAGGCCTTGATGATTGTTGACTTTGAGATCTGCATTCTCTGGCAAAGTGACCAAGTTTGTGACATTTGTAACACTCAACTTTTGACTTATCAAAAGCTGGTTTGCCTTCTGTTCTGGCTTGAAAGTTGGTCCTGCCAGTTCTTTTAAGAAACCTTTTGGCTCTCATGGTCAGCATTGCATGTTGCCACTTCAAATCCATCTCTTCAAGATCATCTGGATGAATCTGTTCTAGATCTTCAGCATTTAAAGCAAACAGTCCATCATTGGCAACAAAGGCCTCATAGTGAGTTTCAGTAGAGTTGCCATCACCTCCTGAAAAGGAATCAGTGCCATTAGATTTTTCAGAAGACAGAAGAGCAGTATTGTGATTATAAGAAAGAGATTTCTTTTTAGTATCAATCTCAGTCTCAAACACTCTCAGACTGTTGTACAGATCATCCAGTTCTATTTCATCAAGAGTGTCTTTTGTTCTCCATTGTGCAGCATAAACTGTCCATTCTTCTCCAAGAGAACTGAGAAACTTTCTGTTGACCTCATCTTGATCCAGGCTGACTTTTGCACTTTCCAGTTCACTGATCAGTTTGTTGAACCTGTCAAAGATTTGAGTAAGGTTTTCATTCTAGCCACCAGAAAAGTTCTCATACTGCTGTTTCAAAAGATCCTTTTGATTTCTCTTGGTACTGGCATTACCAGCAAATCTTTTCTCTAAAGCATTCCAAAGAGAATGAGCAATATAAAACTTTTTGAACTGATGTTGATAAGCATTAGGAATGGCTATTTGTAAAAGTGTAAGAGCTTTCACTTCATTCATTCTAGCCTTTCTTTCAAGTTCAGTTTTTGGAGGAGTTTTGACTGGTTTTCCCTCATCATCAAGTTCTGGATAAACTACAGGAGGAAATTCAACAGCTTCCCATCTGGCATAATCAATTAATTGAATATGTTGTTGAATCCTGAGTTTCCACATCTCAAACTCAGTGGGCTTGAGCATAGGCACTTTGAGTCGTTGCCCAGATCCACTGCTGCTATTATCAAATTCCATTGCAAAAGATTAAAAATTTAAAAGAAAGCTTTCGACTTTGAAAAACAAAGAACAACCTGGCTCTGATACCACTTGTCAGGATCTGAAACTAATTAACCAAGACTAACTGATTTGAATTTATCAGAGTATAAATCAATAATCTTGCTTTGAATCAAATTTTAATTAAGAAGTTTGCGAAATAACACTTACTTATTTTAACAATAGCTTTCAGAATCAATAGCAAATCAACACAAGTAATAATCAAAACTTCTTGTATTGCTGACTTCAATGATTACAATCACCTCTAATATGTTTGATTAGACAAAGAACACAAACTGTTCTTAGGGTTTTACAACCTTAGAGGCTTATGGAAACTCAAACAAAAAGCAATTACAAACTTAATTATGCAGAAAACTCCTATATAATAGAAAGACCTATTTTATGTATTTATATAGCTTCTTTATTTGTTTCCTTGAAGGACTATGACTTCTCTGATAGTAGATATGCTGGAATCTTCGTGTAGATATCTTTTCCTGAATATCAGCACTTTCTGTTTATGAAACTGTTGAGCAGCTTGAATCACTTGACAGCTTGAACAGAGCAGCTTGAGTTGATTTACTCTGGCAGCTTGAACCTTTACACTAGCAGCTCGAGATTTTTCAACTAACAGCATGAACTTTGTATTTACACAGAAATTCTACTAACAGTTTGAGAAGTCTAACTAACAGCTTGAACTACTTAGACTATTTCCCAACACACATTTTTCGGCTCTACTTGCGAAATGAAACACGAATAGAGGCAAGTATGAAAGGCCTCAGAGTCATTGATCATTGACAACAACACTGTGTTGTTATTCAAACTACTCCTAGTCCTCACACCAGCATTAGGATTTCCTATGATACTCTTAATAGGATGATTCTTTTTAATCCTAGATGTTTCTATCTCGGCAACCATAAGATTATCTCCCAAATTTGATCCTATCTCTCCTAATGGGGGAACGATTTCAGACTCCACATTTTCTTCCTCATGGACACTGTCTTCAGAGTTAGAACTTGTTGTTTGATTTTCGTTTGTAGGTATTTCAGAATCACTTTCTTCAGGAGATCTATCTTCAGTTGGTGTAGGCTCGGATGTTGATGGAAAGGTGGTCCTCGGAAAACTTTGACTCTCGTCATTCAGCTTTAGTGACGACATGTCCTGATCGATTGTACCTGCATTTCCATCCAAAGGAATGTTAAATGACTCAAACAATTTGTTATAATCAAATATCCATTCCGGACCAGTTTGGGGTTCATGTGTATAACTTGTGACATCAATGTTATACACAATCTCTATTATACCATTAGATTTGTTAAAAACCCGTTTGTTTGGTGAGTTCGGCACATAAACTAGGAAATATCCTTCGTCAGCCTTTTCACCAAACTTAGGTTGATGTTTTGTTTTCATTAACATACATGGTACCCCAAAAGATTCGAAGCCAGTTAAATTAGGTGGCCGTTTATTCAAAACTTCATAACAGGTTTTATTTAATGATTTGACAGTAAGGACCCAGTTTAAAACATGGCATGCGGTATTCACTGCCTCCCCCCAAAACATGGTAGGAAGCTTTGAATACGAAAGCATGGTCCTTGCTGCCTCAATCAAAATCCTGTTTTTCCGTTCTGCCACCCCATTTTGTTGTGGCTCATATGGTGCACTAAATTGATGCACTATGCCCTTTGATAGTCAATATACACCAATAACCGTGTTTTTAAATTCAGTTCCGTTATCACTTCTGATACGCTTAACCCTCGTTCCATAAGAGTTTCCCACTTGGTCTAAGAACCCGATGAGCTTGGCAGCCGTCTCATCCTTTGTACCTAAAAAGAAAACCCAAGAAAAATGTGAGTAATCGTCAGTAATAACCAAACAGTAACAACTGCCACCTATACTCCTTTTGTTGATTGGTCCGAAGAGGTCCATATGCAACAAATCGAACGTTGCAACGACTGAGTTCTGAGTCTTGGACTTGTGTGCCTTCTGGTGTTGTTTTCCTTTCTTGCACGGTAGACACTTGTCCTCGAACTGAAAACTCTTCATGGGAACACCTTGCACCAATCCATTTTTCGTAATGTAGTTCATTTTTCTTAGGTGCAAGTGTGCCATGCGTCTGTGCCATAAAACCGATTCAGTCTCTGAAGCTTTTGATAGTAGACAAATTGGTCCTATTGAAGATTCCGGCTTGTTCATGTCAAGCATGTACAGGTCATTCTTCCTTGGAGCCCTCATCAGAATCCACTCTTCAGGTACTTTGAATCCCGGTTTCAGCACTATCGCCTCAGTATCAGTGAAAAGTACCGAGTTATTCTTATCACAGATTCGAATTTACCTCAAATTCAAACTTCAACTATCAAACTTATGTTTGAACTTTTGTTTCACTTATGTTTGAATTTATCTTTGAACTTTATGTTTGATCTTCTTGTAATACATAACGCCAAGTTCAAACGAACAAACAATCAATATCAAACACACGTTAATATTCAATACCAAGTAACTTGATTTACACAAAATGGTATCAAAACTTAGAGTGCTATCGTCACACAGGATGTACTAACAATTTCTCTTCCTGATGATGTGTTCAAACAGGTTGAGAAAATGAAGACTGCAAAGGAGATGTGGGATACTTTGTGTACCGTCTATGATGGTCCCACTATCACACTAGATAACAGGATCAACAATCTTGTTAGACAGTATGAACTCTTTTTTGCAAAGCCAAAGGAGTCTCTCACTGAAACTTATACCATATTCACTGCTCTAATCAATGATCTCAAAGCTGTTGGGATCACTAAGGACAACTTAACTCTCGTAAACAAGTTTTTGGACATTCTGCCTGAGGAATGGAATTATTTTCTACTATCCTAAGAAACTCTGGCACCATCAAAGGTATGGATCTTGTAAATCTGTATGGGTCCTTACTAAATGATGAACAATCAAGCCAACAGCCAAGAAATACCTTGGAGATGTCCAAAAGAGGTGCCGCCTTAGTGGCCAGCGTTAGACAACCTGCTGGTTAGGTGTGTGATGTGTTCACACAAGCTGATCAACAGGCTGATGATGAAATGGAAGAATTGTCTAAGGAAGAAGACTGTGAAGATCTTACTGATTTAGATGATGGGCAAATGATTGCCATGCTTGTTATAAAATTCAATAAGAAGAGGTTTGGTGGAAAGATGCTGCAAAAGAATTCAGGTGCCAAAAAAAATAAAGCATTTGACAAAACTAAGGCTGAGTGCTTTAAATGTGGCAAAACAGGCCATATAGTTGCTGACTGTGTGTCTAAAGTTGTTGGCTCAACATCCAAACTATACAAGACAAATAAGGATGATGGCTACAGGGTTAAGTACCTAATGACTATGGCTAAGTTGAGAAAGTTGGAAGACTCAGTGGCTTCCAACAAGCAAAAGAGACTCATGGCTGAGACATGTGACTAGGAGGAATCCGATTCATCATCAGATGAAGAAGATAACAATTGTCTGATGGCCAACACTGATGTACCATCAACAAGTAACCTCAAACAGGACCTGGCTGAAGCTGATGCTGTCAGCAGCTTGGAGAACTGGAACCCAACAATGATGTATAAGGTACAAAATTTTATGGATTACAGTTCTAATGAAAAAGTTAAAATGTTTGAATATTTACTTGTTGATTAAAAGCTGCTATTGAGAAGCATAATGCTTTGTTGTCTGAGATCTCCAAGCTAAAAACTGATCTTGAAATAAAAACTAGTAAACTGGACAGGTTCCATAAGTTGGAAACTGAACTTGATGAATTAAAACACATCAATTTCTTTTTATTAGAAGAAAAGAGAGAAACAGACACAAAGCATGCCAAGCTTCAAAAGATTGTTGACTCTTGGTGCCAATCTTCACAAAAAGTCAATCATTGTATCAGTCAACAGATGCCTGCTCAAATCCAAGCCTATCTTGGTGAGCTTCCAAGTACTTCAATTGTTGAGATAAATTGTCTGGCCAAAGACTTATCCACTCTTGGTGAGCTTCCAAGTACTTTTATTCGGAGAGTAAATGGAAAGCTAGTTTCAACAAATAGGTTTGTCAAGCCTCAAAACACTGACAACTTGAGTGAAAAAGTTCTAAAAACTGATGATGGAATGTGTTTTCCATCAAATCAGTCTACTAAGTGCTCAATTGGGTCACACAAGAAAAAGAAAGGAAAACAAGTTCAAACTGCAGCTTTGGACACTAAACTTGTCAACAAGACTGGTTCTGGATCTAAAGCTGATGGTAAGAAACCTATTAATCCTTTTGATGTTGAGCATTTTGAGAAAAAGTTTTCAAAAGGTAAGCAGCCTGCTTTCAATAGGGGTATGTCTCATGTTGAAAGTAAATCTGCTGTGATTTCAAATAAGTTTTCAAGTCATAGTGGAAAACTGGTTATAAATGAAGGTAAGTCTTACAAAACCATAAACAGTGATTATGTTATTAGGCAACATTCATCACATCTCGGTAAGGGAAAAGGCAAAGCCCTTGCTCAACCTGAGAAAGTTGGAAATAAGTTTCCCAAACCTGCGGAAGGTCAAAGTCTAATCAAACTTTCTATATTTGATCTCTGCCCTCCTAAAAAGAGAAAAGAGGATATAGGTAAAGCTGTTGCAATTGTGCCTTCCACTCAAACTGTTGATTCTTCTAAAAATAGTAATAAGTTTGCTAAACCTGCTGAGAAGTTCAACAAAAATGTTCCAGAATGTGTTTCTGGAAGTACTTCTTCCAAAAAGTCTTAAAAGAGAAAATGCTATAAATGTGGAAAGAAGACACATATGGCTGAAGACTGTCCTGAAAGTAAGGACATGAGGCCTGCTGACACGGCTAGTTCCAACATTGCAAAAACCAGCAGTGTTGGAAGTAACATGGTCAATGAGGATCATATCCAAGCTGATACAATCCAAATAGGAAATATTAGTGTTGATCTAACTGGTCCATAAACAAATGTTGATGAAGAAGGAGAACTCATCCTTATGATGAGTTCTCCTAAAAATAACTAATATTTTCCCATGACACTCTGCAGGTTAAACAACCATCCCAGGTTTGGTACTTGGACAGCGGCTGCTAAGGCCACAGGACAGGTTGCAAGGACCTGCTGAGTGATCTTAGGCCTGAAAAAGGGCCAAAAGTCACATTTGGTGATAATGTTCAGGGATCCACTGAAGGATATGGAACCCTTCAAGCTGGTGCTGCTATATTCAAAAGAGTAGCCTATGTGTCTGGGTTAAAACACAATCTTGTAAGTATCAGTCAACTGTGTGATGCTGGCTACAAGGTTAACTTTGATGAGCATTTATGGAACATACTGGATTCCCAAGGCAAAGTTGTGTTGTGTGCACAAAGGAAGAAAGGTGTATATGTTGTGGACCTGAAATCTGCTGATCCCACAACTAAAACCTGCTTTATGTCAAGAAGCAATGCAGATCTAACTTGGTTATGGCACAAAAGGCTATCACACCTGAACTTCAAGAATATCAACAAGCTCTATAAGAAAGAGTTGGTAACAGGTTTGCCTTCTATAACCTTTGTTAAGGACAAACTCTACACAACTTGTGAGAAAAGCAAGCAGAGAAAAACATCTTTTAAATCCAACCATAATTTTTCTATTGATGTTCCTCTCTTCTTAATCCATATGGACGTGTTTGGACCTGTCAGTATCCCAAGTCTAGGAGGTAGAAGATACAATCTAGTAACGGTTGATGATTTCTCCAGGTTTACATGGGTGATCTTTCTAAAGACCGAAGGAGAGGCTGCAAGAGATTTTATTAGATTTATCAAAAAGATGGAAATACTGAACTCTGCTCAAGTTAAGTGTAAGGTCTGCTCTCTACGGATCTATCTTGACGCGACACCTTCCAACGAGTGCGGGATCCTCGTTAGTGGCTTGACGGTAAGATCACGCACACCGAAACACGGAGACTACCACGGTGATAGAGGAACAACTAGAATGCCCCAACATGATGATTCTCTCCGAACGAAACTCTCCAAATGCTAGCAAGTTCGAGATCACCCTTTTGCTTAAACTCTCTGAAATCTGACAAGTCTCTGCCAAAGTCTTATAATTAATCGAATTAACCCTTAATTATACCGACAGGTTCGACTTTGTCTAGGACAAATTCGAACTTGGCCCAAGGCCTATTCGAACTTGTCCTCCTAGACAATTTCGAACTTAGCCTATACTCGAACCTAATCTTTCAAACTTATATTTGAACTTATGTTTTAACTTATGTTTCAATTTATCTTTGTACTTTATGTTTGAACTTATTGCAATATGTTACCATAAGTTCAAACATACAATCAATCAATATCAAACATACATAGACAAACATATATATCAAACACTTGTTTATATTCAATATCAAGTAATTGACTCACACAAAATGCTATCTAAACTTAGACTGCTATCGTCACACAGAATGTATTAATAGACTCCCCCTTGACGATAGCTTCTAACTTTTTACATTTTGTCTAACTAGTTGAACCATATAAACTACTACCAGCATATAAGCCTATATCGATACATACTCTAATTATCTTTTGGAACTTCCTAGCTTCAGATCTCCATCCTTCGTGAAAGAAGATAGGCTGATCGTGTAGCTTCTTTAGGTCATCCTTACATAGGTTTATTAGATGCAACGGCTCATACACTCACAAAATAACTTTGTCTTCTGTATCTTCCATCACAGCTTCAGCAGTATCATTATCTATATACCACCACTTCATGTTACTAAGAACATCTTGTGGCATAGATTTTATAGGCACCTTCTTCAAACACTTGACGAGCTTATACACCATTCTAGCCCATGGCCTTCCCGTATGTGGATATATTCTTGTCTCATCTTCTACCCTCTTGCCTGATCTTGGCTTTAGCCTTTCGAACTTTCCGGACCGACCCACTTTTCTGATTATCTTTGCGATCACTTCAGCGTAAGGGTCGTCACCAATATTGATCAATTCTTTCGAGGCTAATTCCTTTACTTCTACCTTCGGCAATGTGTTAAATACTCTGAGCGTCCTCGTAAGGTATTGAAGTCCATCTCTTCTCATTAGAATGAATAGTTGCAGTTCTCTATCGAAGAACCAGCTTATAATTCCACCAGAGAGATTTTCAGATCCTGGCACTTTCATCTTCTGTTTCCTCTTTGGCTCTCCGTTCTTCTCTTTCTTTCTGAACCATAGACTTAGCAATGCAGCTCTTGTTGGCTCTTTCTCAGCTTCCTCTAGTTCAGAGTCTTCTACTGAGGCCAACTTAATCTCGTCAATATCAATCACATTGTGCTCGTTCTGCACGTATAATTCTGTGATAGGTTGTGAATTAACGATCACTTCATCAACATTATCGTCTTCATCTTCTATGACTTCATCATCAGACTTCCAATCTACTACTTCTTCAGGAACAAACTCTCCTTCTTCCAATTCTCCTACATCTTCTTCAAAATCAAAGTCAAAAAGTGTTTCTTCTTCTTCTATATCCATGAGAGCTCATCTCACTCTCTACAACCTTAGAAGAACTAGCTTCACCTCCTTCGACTCCAAACTGACTAGGCTCCCCCTGAACTGTCGCATGCTGAGCAGATGGAAAATTTTCTGGCTCACTCTCTTTTCTGGTTTCGGGATCATTGCCATCGTCATCTTCTCTCCTTATCCCTTCTCTATCTCTGCAGCTGGTCTCCCCCTGAGCCTGAAGATTTTTCATTAGCTGCTCGAGGAGGGACTTCATGGTTTTGATCTCAGCAGCTTGATCAGCAACAAATGTTTTCAGTTCTATATTTTCCTGATCAATTTTTGCATTATGCGCTTGTACCTCATTAACGGCTTTGGACAGTTGGAAGATTTGGACTGTCTAGAAATCTACTTTGCTTCTTAGCTCTGAGAATCGCTGGTTATCTGTGAATGTGGATGAGGTATATGGAACGGATGTTATTGGAGATGGCGTGATTGATTGTTGAACAGATGGTTGAACAGCTGGAATCTCAGGTTCTGAAGCAGAAGCAGATGAAGCTCCCTGCATGAACCTGTGCCTTTTTGCCCTTTGTCTTGACACTAGTGGGGTAGTATCTTCAGCTTCAAAATCGAAATCGTCATCATCTGAATCTCTAGCTGCTCTTTTTCCTTCCTCTTCTCTGAGATTGACCACTATTCTTGAGCCATATTGCCCAATACGTACAGATGGGTCAACAGATTCAGTGGCTACTTCTTCAACCTCTATCTCTTCAGCTTCCTCAGACTCAGATTCTGAGGTGGTCACTGCTTGACCTTCTTCCTCAGGCTGATATTCATCAATATCTCTCTTAAGGTCATCATAATCGGTTGGAGGCTCCAAGATAGCATCAATAAGCTCAGCAGTAATGTTTTCTTGTGCCTGAGAGCCTTGTGCCCAAATTTCCTCCAGAGTCTCTACTCGAGGATCCATTTCTGAGGCCACACCTGAGGGGCCCGCAGCATCCACTGATGGACCTGCTACCGATGGCTGGACTCTGCTTGACGAAGGCCTTGATGCCTGAGTTGGTCTTTCCTGAGCTCTTTGTCATCTTCTTTGTTGTGGCTGAGGGCGTTGTTGTTGTTGTGGCTGTGGCTGCATTTCCTGCGGCTGAGGCTGAGGCCCTTCTCCAGCCCAATTCTCCCCCTCTGGGGCTACAAACGCTGGATCTACCACAGCACCAAAGAGAGGTGCATCCAGTGGTCTAATCTGTTCTGCCCTACGAGCGTTATGAGATTGGCAATCAGCAAAAATGCGCTTATCTATCACTGCCACACTCTGAATATCTGCTAGCTGTGGCAGGTTCGGCAAAAAATCGCGGATCAACATCATGACAAAGCGCAAATACATCAAGAATCTCTCGCGCCCTGGAGCAGTTATTTGATGAACAAACTCCGCAAAGAACATTTCGGAGTAGCTGAAACTCTTATTGTACACCAAGGCAATCATCGCCGACTGCATCTTGGATACGATATAATCAAAAGCTACCTTTTTAGGTGCAAAGCACACCATAATGACATGTGCCAGGTACCTCCATTGGCCGATCAGACCGCTCTTCATATACGAAGCTTTAGCTATATCCAGTCCATAACCCATTCGTAAAAAGGCTGCTTGCCTTATGTCCAATGTGAAATCGATTGGCCCAGCTTCCTGTTCTACAGTCCCCAGCTGCAAAACTCTTCGTAGCATATCCGCAGAAAACACAATAGGATGCCCAGCAGCTCTTGTCCTTAACACTGTAGGCGTCACGGTACAGTCGACTTGCAAGTGATCCCAGAATTGCCTAACATATGGCAATATGATCTGTACATTATGTGAAAGTGCATATGACACCCTGGAATGTGCCAAGAAATCCACCATTGGTCTAAAAGCCTGAACTTCAGGAAGCTCTCGATATGGCGATATGACCATATTATGCTTTTGAAAGAAGGCTCTTTCACCCATATCTGCACATTAAAAAATTAAATATATTAGAAGTGAAAAAAAAAAATGAAACTTGTTTAAATTCAAATTTGTTTTATTTTGAACTTACAAAGTTCAAAATCCAACACATTTGAATTTCTACCAGATTGAATTCAAAATTATGTAAATATTTCGACTTTAATACTAAATTCGAAGGACATGTTCGAATTTGACTTGAATTGGAGTTTGCTGACAACTTCAAATTTACTGACAAATTCGAACATGATGAACAAAATCGAATTCGGTCACTTTCAAACACAACTCCATGATTTAAACCCCATTAGACTTAGAAAATAGTATTCACTAGTTCTAGTAGGTTCTAATCGAAGATATATGTAACTTATTTGCGGTTTCACCGGTTAAAACTTGTGATTTTGAATCACTAAGTTTAAAACCTTAAAACTTCAAAATCCGTCGATTTTTTGCAATAAATGAGTCCTAGACTACCTAAATCTTGTATAACATTTATGTTTATTCCTAGATTAACAAGTAGATTCGAACACAAGTGGACAAAACTTTGAGTAATAGTGAAAGAATCGAAACGACGAAGTCGAAGAATAAGTTCGAAATCGCACAGAGCAAGTTCGAAACAACAAAATCGAATGTAGGTGACATTAATGAGTCACTATTGACCTTTATATACTAACCACCTTCGAACTTGCATTAAATTCGAATTTACTGAAATTTTCGAATGTCAATTCGACTTTGTCTTAAATTCAAACATAATTGGAAATTTTGAAAATCTTTGGATAAAATTCATCTTTTTCAAACTTTTCCAACTTTTTCAACTTTTATGTGCAACGATAAACTTTGCAAAATTATTCACACAAAGCGATAGATTTTCATGTAGTGTATGTTTATTCAACTAAAAATGCATCCTTAATAACTTTGACCTTTTTCCTAAAAATAAAACTAAAATTAAAAATAAAGTAAAATAAACTAAAATAAAATAAAGTAAAATAAAATAAAATAAAATAAAATTTTGAATAAAAATTAAAATTAAACTACTCTAAAATATTTTTAAAATTTTACATCCTATACTAACATTAACAGAATATTTTTGGCGAGAAAGTCAGAGAAAGGTTCAATCAGATAGCGGTGTCAATACGCACTTTCAGTATCTTACATTCACACTTAGGAATTTTTTATTCCTTTGATTGTTTGTCGTGAGACACATTTCTAGGAGATTGTTGGTATTATTTTCCCTTTAAACATGTTACACTTTGGAATATCCCTTGGCGTTTTTATTTATCAAGAAATTACCTTACGTGACTCATACTTAGACATACTTTTATGATCAAGGCATACACACAATGATTATAACTTTTCGGTATTGCAAATTTTCTTTAAAAGGCAAGCGTCAGACAAAGTTCTGTATTTACATACAACAGAGTGTCTTAGTTTGTCTTAAAGTTTATTTTTAAAGCTAGCAAGACAGCGGTGACAGGTCTGTACCGACGTACAACAAAGCGACTTATCTTGCTAACTTGAGTCAAACCAGAGGCAACATGTCTGTACTTACGTACAACAGAGTTACTTGTTTTGACTCTCAATTCAGTATCATGATTTTTCTATTCTTTACTTTTCTTTAAGATGTATCTGATGTTGCTATACTTCCCCTAGAAAATTTGCATACCTCATTTAGAATCAATGTCTGTATGTCTCTAAAATAAAAATTAAGATCATTTGGTCATGCATCTAAGTTAGTGACACGTCTGACTTTTTCTTGAATATTTTATTAGCCTTTAGATTCGCTTTGTGTATTATGCCTACAAACACATCAAACTAGAAAATGTATATCACTTAGAGTTAGGGTGCATTATGTGTGAAAGCTTAACACTTAGAGATTGTATCGGCTGTGCTAATTTTCGTCACTTTGAACCTATGAATCTAAGACTTAACTCATTTTCTAATATTCTCTTTTTTTTGAGCTTTTTATGGTTTTCTCTCTTTTTTCTTTTGTTTTTCATAAATAAGAGTAAGAAAATAAACTAACCTACTAAACTTACTATAAAAGGAAAGAAATTCTTCTAAGCTACTAAACTGACTATAAAAAGAATGAAATTCTACTTCTATAAAAAGAAAATAAATTCTACTAAGGTCAAGCTACTCTGGATTACGCATTCCGTTTAGTTGAACTAACAACTCAAAACGTGACTTATCAAAAGCTTTGGTAAATAAATCAGCATTATTATCTTCCGTTGCCACTTTTACCAGCTTAATTAAATTCTTTTCAGCACAATCACGTATAAAATGGTGTCTTATGTCTATGTGCTTGGTTTTACTGGATTATTGGTTATTGCTATAGTTGACTGGTTATTTATCCTAATAGGAGTATAAGTATAAGTCAAACCGTAATCCCGCAATTGTTGTTGTATCCACAAAACCTGTGAACAGCAACTACCAGCAGCAACATATTCGGCCTCGCACGTTGACACGGCTACCGAAGTCTGTTTCTTGCATTGCCAGGAAACGAGTCTCCCTCCAAGGAACTGAGAACCTCCAGTTATTGACTTGCGATTCAAGTTGCATCCTCCATAGTCTGAATCCGTGAATGCCTCCAATTCCAGATCACCATCCGCGTGATACCAAAGTCCCAGCTTCGGTTTCGACTTGAGGTATCTCAGAATCCGCTTCACAGCTTTCATGTGCATCTGTTTTGGATTAGCTTGAAACCTAGCACAAATACACACATCAAACATTATGTCAGGTCTAGAAGCAGGTAAATACACGAGTGATCCAATCATGGCCCGATATAACGTCGGATCCACATCGGTATCACTTTCTGTACCCGGTCCGAAATTATGATTCACTTGAATCGGCGTGCTGAAGTGAGCTGTCAGCTTGGTTCCTTCTATCCCGAAGCGCTCTAGAATGTCGTAGACATACTTCGTCTGATGAATAAACATGCCCTTCTTCCTATGTTTGACTTGCAAACCCAGAAAGAAGTTTAACTCACCCATAGCACTCATCTCAAACTTAGACTTCATCACCTGTTCAAAGTCTTTGCACATCTGCTCGTCTGATGACCCGAAAATGATATCATCGATGTACACTTGTACCAAGATGAAATGTTCACCTTTTCTTTTCACAAACAGAGTACTATCTATTCTCCCTCTTTCAAACCCGTTGTTTAAAAGATGATTAGATAGTGTCTCGTACCACGCCCTTGGTGCATGATGTAGTCCATACAAAGCCTTATCTAATCGATACACTTTGTCTGGATATTTAGGATCTGTAAACCCGGGCGGTTGTTCCACATACACCAGTTTCTTCACCTTCCCATAAAGAAAAGCACTCTTTACGTCATGTTGATAAACCTTAAAACCATTGAAGGATGCAAAAACTAGAAACAAACGGATTGCTTCAAGCCTTGCCACTGGCGCGAACACTTCATTGTAATCAATTCCTTCCTCTTGGTTGAAACCATTTACCACTAGTCTTGCCTTGTTGCGAGTCACTATACCCCGATCATCTCTCTTGCACTTAAAAACCCACTTGGTTCCTATTGCAACTTCTCCTCGTGGTAACGGAACTAACTCCCACACTTCAAGTTTCCTGAACTGTGATAGTTATTCATGCATCGCTTCAACCCAAGAGTTATCTTTTAGTGCCATTTGCACATTCTTCGGCTCTACTTGCGAGATGAAACATGAGTAGAGACAAGGGTGAAAGGCCTCGGAGTCATTGATCATCGACAACAACACTGTGTTGTTATTCAAAATACTCCTAGTCCTCACACCAGCATAAAGGATTTTCTATGAAACTCTCAATCGGATGATTCTTATTAATCCTAGATGTTTCTATCTCGTCAACCCAAAGATTATCTCCTAAATTTGATCCTATCTCACCTAACGGGGGAACGACCTCATACTCTACATTTTCTTCCTCATGAACACTGTCTTCAGAGTTAGAACTTGTTGTCTGATTTTTGTTTGTAGGCAAATCGAAATCATTCTCTGCTGGAGATCTACCTTCAGTTGTTGTAGGCTCGGATGTTGATGGAAAAGTCGTTCTCGGAAAACTTTAACCCTCGTCATTTAGATTTAATAACGACAAGTCCTGTTCGATTGTACCTGCATTTCCATCCGAAGGAATTTTAAATGATTCAAACAATTTGTCATAATCAAAAATCCATTCCGGACCAGTCTGGGGTTCATATGTATAACTTGTGACATCAATGTTATACACAATCTCTACTGTACCATTTGATTTGTTAAAAACCCGTTTGTTTGGTGAGTTCGGCACATAACCTAGGAAATACCCTTCGTCAGCCTTTTCACCAAACTTAGGTTGATGTTTTGTCTTCATTAACGTACATGGTACCCCAAATGGTTCGAAGCCAGTTAAATTTGGTGGCCTTTTATTCAAAACATCATAACAGGTTTTGTTCAATGATTTGACAGTAAGGACCCGTTTTAAAACATGACACGCGGTATTCACTGCCTCCCCCTAAAACATGGTAGGAAGCTTTGAATCCGAGAGCATGGTCCTTGTTGCCTCAATCAAAGTCCTGTTTTTTCATTCGGCCACCCCATTTTGTTGCGGCTCATATGGTGCACTAAATTGACGCACTATGCCCTTTGATAGGCAATATACACCAATAACCGTGTTTTTGAATTTTGTTCCGTTATCACTCTTGATACATTTAACCCGCGTCCCGTATGAGTTTTCCACTTGGTCTAAGAACCCGATTAGCTTAGCAGCTGTCTCGTCCTTTGTACCTAAAAAGAAAACCCAAGAAAATCGTGAGTAATCATCAGTAATAACCAAACAATACCAACTACCAGCTATATTCCTTTTGTTGATTGGTCCGAACAGGTCCATTTGAAACAAATCAAACGTGGCAGCTATAGAGTTCTGAGTCTTGGACTTGTGTGTCTTCTTGTGTTGTTTTCCTTTCTTGCACGGTAGACACTTGTCCTCAAACTGAAAACTCTTCATTGGAACACCTTGCACCAATCCATTTTATTAATGTAATTCATCTTTCTCAGGTGCAAGTGTGCCATGAGTATGTGCCACAAAACTGATTCAATGTCTGAAGCTTTTGATAGTAGACATATTGGTCCCATCAAAGATTCTGATTTGTTCATGTCTAGCATGTACAAGTCATTCTTCCTTGGAGCCCTCATATGTATCCACTCTTCAGGTACTTTGAATCCCGATTTCAACACTAACGCCTCAGTATCAATGAAGAGTACTGAGTTCTTCTTATCACAGATTTGAGATACACTAATGAGATTGTGAACCAGTTTATCAACGTGATAAACTTGATCCAGTTTGATAGTCCCATTAGTGACCACTCCAATACCGGTGATATTTCCTCCTTTGTTATCATGTGCCTCGAGCAACCACTGTCAACGAACCATTTGTTGTTTGGACCTGTAGTTATCTCCTGCACATGAAAGACAAGAGGTTAGTTATCACGGGGAACACAAGCCATGACTGACTTGGTAATACACTTCTCGTCCACATACTTGAACTCTTTCAAATACCCATCTCTCCTTTCAGGTGACATGGGTTTTTGATTAAGAGCCTGTTGTGGTGCAGAGTGATTTAAGTTCACTCTCGGCCTTTGTGTAGGCATTTGCTGTGGAGCTCTTGAATAGTTTCGATTATAAGGCATTTCCGATTGATATCCCTGAGCTCTACCTGGTGTTTGATGTCTTACAGGAGTGTGTGACCTAACCGGAGTCTAAGCTCTTCTAGGTTTAGTACTCCTATAATTTTGTTGCGGTCCTGACCTAGATTGATTAGAGACTCTATTTGGTGAATTAGTCCTAATCACTTCCTTGGGTCGACCTGACACAGGTGTTTGTTTCACAGCAGATTTGGTACGGCTTGCACAGTTTTCTCGGTGTTATGAGAACTACTTGAGCTTGCGACCCTTGTAGAAGGTTTATGTTGTTCCGGCTTTCCAGTTTTAGGTGTAGAGTCTACCTTCCTATGTGGACAACTAGAAGCAACATGTCTTTTTTCATGACATCTAAAGCAAGACATTTTGTCAATCGACTTTTTATGCGTGGCCTTTGACTTAGGTGTCTCACTAGTGTCTTGTTCTTTCGTCTCAACTATAGTGACTGCTTCCTCCTCTTGATCATTAAAGTCAATTTTGGCTTGTCCTACAGGCTTATCACTAGAGGATGGCACAAATTTGACCTTCTTAATCTTGACATTATTAATAGTCACCTTAGTTTCTTTATCCTTAACAATTTCAGACACAGGTTCTGGCATTACCTCTGATTCAACTGATTTTTCAGTTTTCTCTTGAGGTTGAGGTACATAGTTATCATTGAAAGGTGGAGGACTCTCATTATATCTTAAACCTACATGTTTCTTAGACTGACGTTGTGCATCTAAGATCTTTCCTAGGCTGAGTGATGAGTTCCTAAACTTTTCCAGTTTACTATTCACCTCGGCTACCTTAACCATAGATTTAGCTAGCTCTACCTATTTGATCTTAAGCTCTTTGGTCAATGCCTCAACATGTTCATACATCAGTTCTATTCTAACACACTGCTCACTCAGCTTTTCTTTCAGAACTATGACAACTTGTGCATCTTCCTTAAGCTTATTCCTAAGGTCTTCCTTTATATCTAATAGGCTAGCGTTGTCTGATTTTAAGAATTCATTCTGAGCAGTTATATTTTAATGTGATTCTAGCACTAAGTTTAATCTATCATTAGACGTAGCACACAAAGCACATAAATCATGGAAATGTAGAGAAGTTCAGAATTACCTTAGCGTGATCTGATTCCACGTTGGCTATCTGTGCGGCGAACTCCAGAATTGTTTGATCTTCTGACTTTTCTACCAACATCGGACTAATATCATTCTGATTGATGTCCCTTGTTTCTTCCTCTGCTCCAGCACTTCCAATCTCCGTTACTTCAGCCATAAAGGCTCTAGCATTTAACTCTGGATGTGTATTCCAGTCATATGTTCCATCAAGCTGTCTGTCTGATGTGACATTGGATAACAGACCAGCTATATTTGACTGACTGCTTGAACTACCCTGCTGATATCTCCCTTGAGATTGATTCTGGTACTGGTTCTGGTAGTTCTCGACTTTAGGTCTTTGACACTCTCTTGCGATATGTCCTAACCCTTGGCAGTTGTAACATTTAACTTTGGATTTATCAAACCCAATCTTATTGTTACTGACATTGAGAATTCTGCCTGTTCTCTTGATGAATCTTTTAACTCACTGAGTTACCATGGCCAGTTGCCATTGCAGATCCATCTCCTCTAGATCATCATGGTCCACCGGATCATAATCCTCATCCCATAGCGCAGGATCATTGATTTTCCCTTGAACGCAATTGCCATAGGCGGCCACAAATGAAGCCAACAGATTTAGATGATCTTTAGCTGATTTTGCGCTCATCGGCATCTTTGAATACCCTTGAGATATAGATGTAAACTGAGTTGGCTTTTCTTCTGGTCTAGAAAACCCTAAGAAAGCCCGGCTCACTATGTCTTCTGTTTCAACCTGAGTCGTTGTTTCACCTAAAAAGAATGCTGTAGTCGTCTTCACGTCACTTGCCCCTGACGGTTTAGACTTCCCAAAATACATATCCGGATCCTGTACCTGGTCATAATCCCGTTCCTTCTTCAGCAATTCAAAGTTATAGGCCCTCAGTGTTCCTATGACATTTTCGAGAGTTAGAGTATAGAACTTGTCTTCATCATGTTTTATCAGCGCCACATACATTTCCCATTTGGCTGGTAAAGCATCGAGAATTTTGACAATCTTCTCTGACTCACTATACTCGACATCATGATTGTCTAACTCAGTTAACAAATGATAGAATCTGGTAATTGTCTCATCCAGCTTTTCGTTCTTCAAATCTTCGAATATCGCGAACTGCTGCTTGAGCATTTCCATTCTATTTTTCCTAACCCTGGGATTACCCTCACACCTTTTCTCCAAAGCATCCCACAATTCTTTTGTTGTGCGTTGATTGCGAAATGTGTGTAGGATCTCCTGAGGTAAGGCCATCCTAATTATCGAGAATGCTCAGTTCTCGGCCTCATAAAGCTTCTTATCATACATCTTGCATCTTCTGATATGACAAGACACGTTAACGGCCTTCAACCTCTGTAGTAGGAGGAACATATCCCTCGTCTATACAAATCCACATCCTCATGTCATTAAATCTAGCGAAGTCGGCGAACCTATCCTTCCACCAATAATAATCCTCCAATTTCATCAACTTTGGTGGAGAATTTGCATTTCCGACCTCGTGGTCCATCTCAATAAACCTTTGTAGACTTGTCATTGTTTCAAAAATTTTGAATTTAAAACTTAATTAATTTAATTCAAAATTAATTTAAATTAACTCTTTCGAACCTGAGTAAGTTCGAATTTAATTAATTTTAAACTGGTTTGGAATTAAATTGGAGATTAAGTTTGAAGTCCAACTAAAATCGAATCAAATGACAAAGTCGAAGATAAGACTAAATTCGAAATCCCTAAATTCGAATTTAATGGAAACTCGAAACTGAGCAAATTCGAAGTGGCCAAACTCGAATCAAACCCTAAGGAACTTCGAAAGGAGCGTAATTTTCTGACAAATTCGAAATTTGAGTAAACCCTAATACCCCCTTGATGTTCGAGCGCCGCAAGTTCGAAAAACGGCTAATACTTCGAAGTTTTCAAGGTTTCAGATTAAACCCATATTTTTATGAGTAAAAATATTGATTTCGATCAAAAACTTGAACTAATGCAAAGTATTTTCCGATATCTTACTTGATAAACTCGAAAATCCGTCCAAAAGTGTGATGAAACCGTCCAAAACGTCAAGAAACCACAGATGTTTCTAGTGAACACGAAGAACACCACGAACACCCAATGACTTTGATACCACTTGTAAGGTCTGCTCTCTACGGATCTATCTTGACGCGACACAAGGTCTGCTCTCTACGGATCTATCTTGACGCGACACCTTCCAACGAGTGCGGAATCCTCGTTAGTGGCTTGACGGTAATACCACGCACACTGAAACACGGAGACTACCACGATGATAGACGAACAACTAGAACGCCCCAACACGATGATTCTCTCCGAACGAAACTCTCCAAATGCTAGCAAGTTCGAGATCGTCCTTTTGCTTAAACTCTCTGAAATCTGACAAGTCTCTGCCAAAGTCTTATAATTAATCTAATTAACCCTTAATTATACTGACATGTTCGACTTTGTCTAGGACAAGTTCGAACTTGGCCCAAGGCCTATTCGAACTTGTCCTCCTAGACAATTTCGAACTTAGCCTATACTCGAACCTAATCTTTCAAACTTATAATTGAACTTATGTTTTAACTTATGTTTGAATTTATCTTTGTACTTTATGTTAGAATTTATTGCAATACGTTACCCTAAATTCAAACATACAATCAATCAATATCAAACATACATAGACAAACATATATATCAAACACTTGTTTATATTCAATATCAAGTAATTGACTTACACAAAATGCTATCAAAACTTAGAATGCTATCGTCACACAGGATGTACTAACATTAAGCAGCTTAGAAGTGATCATTGTATTGAATTCAGAAACAGTACTCTTGAGGACTTTTGTGAAGAAAGAGGGATCTCACAAAACTTTTCAGCTGTAAGAACTCCACAACAAAATGGAGTTGCTGAAAGGAGAAACGGAACCCTCATTGAAGCTGCTAGAACCATGTTGTGTGCATCAGGTTTGCCGTCATCATTTTGGGCTGAAGCTGTTAACACTGACTGTTTCACTCAAAACAGATCCTTAGTGGTGAAAAGGTTCAACAAGACTCCCTATGAGTTAATCAAAGGGAGGAGGCCAAATATTAGCTATTTCCATGTGTTTGGATGTCCCTGCTTCATTCTGAATTAAAGGGACTCGCAAAAATTTGAACCCAAAGCTGATGAAGGTGTGTTTGTTGGATATTCTGCTATCTCTAAAGCCTACAGAGTATACAACTACAAAACAAAGGTGATAGATGAATCTATCAATGTCACCTTTGAAGAGTCTAGGAATGCCCCCACCAAAGCTGTTCCTGAATCGGTTTCAAGAGAATTCAGCTTTGATGATCTCATGCATTCCATCAATGAAGAAAAGGACTCAAAGGCTTCCACTTCACCTAGAGTGGAACTTGTTAATCACAATGGACATGATGATGACTATATTGATACACCCTGTGTGAATAAGTGTACTGAAATACTTAATACATCATGTCAAGAACCAATCAATGCTGATTTTCCTGGATCTACTGCTGATGTGTTCAATAATAGAGATTCATGTTCATCCGGTGAACAGACTCAAGATAAAAGTGTGTCTGAAAATCTTGAAAGCTGTTCTGCAAGACCTAATGAAGATGAAAATGATATATGAGATACTTCATTAAGACATGATCCTAAGTGGATCAGGTGTCACCCTAATGACCAGATAATTGGTGACATCAACAAAGGGGTACAAACAAGCTGGGACAGCTTAGGAAACTTTTGTATGTTTTCTAGCTTTGTATCCCTGATGGAGTCAAAGAAAGTGGATGCTGCTTTAAAAGATGCTAATTTGGATCACTGCCATGCAAGAAGAGCTCAATCAGTTTGAGAGAAATAAAGTATGGAAGCTGGTACCTATTCCTAAAGGTAAAACCATAATTGGCACCAAATGGGTTTTCAAAAATTAGATGGATGAGCAAGGTCATGTCATTAGAAACAAGGCAAGACTGGTTGCTCAGGGCTATAGACAAGAAGAAGGGATAGACTACGATGAAACATTTGCTTCAGTGGCCAGGTTAGAAGCAATTCGTTTGTTTCTAGCCTATGCTGCCCACAAGACCATGAAGGTATTTCAAATGGATGTGAAGAATGCATTTTTGAATGGTAAGCTGCAGGAGGAAGTATATGTCAAGCAGCCTCCAGGTTTTGAAATTGAGCAACATCCATGTTTTGTTTGTAAGTTGGACAATGCTCTCTATGGTCTGAAACAAGCCCCTAGAGCCTGGTATGACACTCTTACTGATTTCCTTATGAACAATGGCTACTCCAGAGGTAAAGTGGATACCACATTGTTCATAAAGAAAGTGAAGTATGATATTATGCTTGTTCAAATTTATCTGGATGACATAATAGTTGGATCGACTAATGAGCAGCTATGTAAGAATTTTTCACTACTCACGAAATCAAAACATAAAATGAGTATGATGGGTGAACTTACTTTCTTTCTAGGATTACAGGTTAAACAAACCTCAAATGGAATTTTTATTAATCAAAGAAAGTATACTTTAGATCTTTTGAAAAAGTTTAAATTTGCTCAAAGTTCTCCCATCAAAACCCCAATGGCAACCAATGTAAAATTGGATGCTGATGCCAGTGGCAAAGCTGTTTCAATAACAGTTTACAGAGGTATGATTGGGAGGTTGCTTTATTTAACTGCTAGTAGACCAGATATTATATTTGCTACCTGTTTATGTGCTAGGTTTCAAGCTAAACATAAAGAATCTTCAGATACCTAAAGGGTACACCAGCTTTGGGTCTTTGGTATCCCAAAGACTCCAGCCTTGAACTAATTGGTTATTCAGATTCAGATTTTGCAGGATGCAGGCTAGACAAAAAAAGAACAATAGGTGGATGTCAACTCCTTGGTGGAAAATTGATCAGTTGGTGTAACAAGAAGCAGAACTCAGTTTCTACTTCTACTGCTGAAGCTGAGTACATTGCTGCTGGAAGCTGCTGTGGGCAGATTCTATGGATGCAGCATCAGCTTGAGGATTATGGACTTGTATATAGAAAAATTCCTATTCCGTGTGATAGTACAAGTGCCATAGCTATCTCCAACAATCCAGTGTTTCATTCCAGAACAAAGCATATAGAAGTAAGACTTCACTTCAACAGAGTTCACATCCAGAAAGGTAATGTGGAGGTAAGTTTTATTTCCACAGATCAACAGCTTGTAGACATTTTCACCAAAGCTCGTGATGAAAACAGGTTTAATTACCTTGTAAGCAACCTGGGCATGTTAAATAAAAGTGACTAAGTGTCATTGATGCTCTAAAAGATCGTATGTTCAAACTGTTCAGATTTCTCAAAACAGCTTGGACAGAACAGGCTTTACTTGTTCTGTACTTAGCCAATTTTTGAAATGTTGGACAGCTTGGACGTATGACAGGCTTGACAAAATACGTTTGATCTCAAACCTGTTCTGTTGTGCAAACCTCTAACCTACTTACTCTCTCAACCTGTCATACAAGACATTGTCTTGTAACCTGATCAACTGTTGAACAGCAACATGTTCTCATCTAGCTGCACAGCTTGAATGAACAACTTGGAGATGATCAGTTTATGATGAAACCTGCTCATCACAGGTTTGAACAACAGCTAAGGACATCAGTTTTAATTACCTTTCTTCATAATTAAGTTACTTAATTTATGTATTTATATAACTTAATTACCTGCGGATAATGTTTGTTAACTTGTGGTAGTAGTTAAAAGGGTCAAGTGGTCTGACAACCGTTATGACATGGCAAACCGTTCCGTTTTCCATTAAAGAATATTTCAAATCAACCCCCCAAACCTTTCTCTCTCCTAAACACTAACATTCAAATCCTATAAATACCTCTTTCACTGTTTCATCTTCTTCTTCTTCTCTACTGCTTCCATAACTACCTGAAAAACCCTAAATCGACTAAGTGTCAAGCAATCCCTCATCCTACTACTTTCCAAATGGCTCACCAAGACAACCCCCTGCTACCAGTATTCGTTGGTGACGATGTTCAAAAACATTCGTCTATCACCACAATGCTAACTTTGAAACCTACCAACTACATAGCCAACTTAACCATTCCCAAAAACTATGTTGGAAAGGGGTTTGAAAAAATGGTGGAGATTCTGCAAGCTCATCCCCTGCACTATGCTATGACTACCTCTTCTGGTGTTGTGTTCCAGGATATGGTTTATGAGTTTTGGTACACCTTTGCTTATGATCCTTCAACCAAAACCATCAGGGGAACCATCCTCAATGGGTCTCAAACCATTGAGATAACCAATTCTCTTCTCAGGGAAGTTCTTCATCTTCCTGTTGCTGAAAAGTATGATACACCACGGGCTGAGGATGATCAGATGGGCAACCTGCTACGCTTCTATGGCGTTGCAGAACCCAAAGTTGGAGCCACATTGTTCAGAAGGGATTTATCACCCACTTATAGTTTTTTATTTTCCTCAGTGGTGATGTCTTTTGGTTGCAAAGTTGGTTATTTTGACCAGCTTAGTAGGGATGAAATTCCCATAGTCCTGCAGTTTGCGGATGGGACTACACTGAACATGCCCAGATGGATTTTCGTGAATTTGAGGAACTTGGTGCAACAAGAACATCGCCCTACTGCTGTAAGATACCCACGATTTCTAAGCGTCAACTTCAAACATGTCGGTGGTGAGCATTTCTACACCTCTCAACCCTTGTTGACTACTACTACATTCCCTATCATTGGGAATAGAGTCTTTTATACTCCAGTACTCAACAATGATCCTCCCCTATCTACCCCAATGAGTAGGTTACTTGGTTTGGTGGAAGGACCCTCTACTGTGAGGGTGGATCTAGTGGCTGCTCCCAAATGAAAATTGTGAGGTCTTGCACTACATAGATCTATCTAGACGCGACACCGTCAACGAGTGCGGAATCCTCGTTAACGGCTTGACGGATATATCACTCACACGGAGCACGGAGACTATCAAAACGCTGTACGGTCGACGAAGAACACACCTACGAGATGATTCTCTCCGAAATAACAATCTATCAGCTGATAAACTCGGGATCGCCTCTTGCTAATTACTCACACGAATTCTGCAAAAGTCCCTTAATGATTCGTGTTAATCCCTAATTATAGAGGCTCATTCGAGTTTGTCATGGGCCAAACTCGAATCAGGCCCAAGGCCCATTCGAGTTTGTCCCCTTGACACTCTCGAATCTGCCTTATGTTGCACATTCGATTTTACTATAAATTCGAATGTCATTTAATGATGAATTCGAATTTATTCTAAATTCAAATTTCACATATTAAACTTCTGTTTTAACTTATGTTTGAATTTATTTTTGAACTTTATGTTTGAACTTCTTGTAATGCATTACATCAAGTTCAAACATACAATCAATAACTATCAAACATATATAAACACATATATCAAATATTCAATACTTTGCAATATCACTTGAACCGAAATGCTAATACACTTAGACTGTTATCGTCACACAGGGTGTACCAACAGACTCCCCCATGACGATAGCTTCTAACTATTTACATTTTGTTTAAGTACTTTGTTTATTTAAACTGCTGCCAGCATACAAACCTTGCTCAATACATACTTTAACTACATTTTGATATTTTCTAGCCTCACCTTCCATATGTGCATCGCTTGAGATTTGATGAGCGTAAAGCACTTGCAGGTCATCCTTGGAAAGGTTCACTAGGTGTAGCGGATCGTAGACTCTATGAATTTCTTTTTCTTCGACGTCCTCCATCACTGCTTCTCCTGTCTCAGTTTCCACGTACCACCAATTGAGATTCTTCATGACAACCTGTGGCATTGGCTTGAGAGGAACCTTCTTCAGACATCTAACTGGTTTGTATTGAATTTTCATCCACGGACGACCAGTTAGAGGGTCAGTTCGAGTATTGTCCATTACTAGTTTACCTACCCTTGGATTGAGCCGCTCGAATTTCCTCGACCTCCCTTCTTTTCTGATGATCTTCGCTATTACTTCAGCATAAGGGTCGTCGCCGATGTTGATAAGCTCCTTCCATGCTAACGCTTTTATTTCAATCTTTGGCAAGGAATTGAAGACTTTCAGACTTCTTCTGAGATACTGGAGGCCATCTTTTCGTTTGATAATGAATAGCTGCAATTCTCGATCAAAGAACCAGCTCAAAATATTTCCTGATAGCTCTCCAGCACCCGGCACACGCATCTTCTTCTTGTAAGGTCTACACACTACGGATCTATCTAGACGCGAGACCGTCAACGAGTGCGGAATCCTCGTTAACGGATTGACGGAAACAACTCTCACACAGTACACAGAGACTATCAACAAGCTATACGGACGAACACGAACGCACCTACGAGATGATTCTCTCCGAAACAACACTCAATTAGCTGATAAACTCGAGATCGCCTATTTTCTTAATCCCTCACGAATTCTGCAAAAGTCTCCTAATGATTCGAGTCTATCCCTAATTATAAAGGCTCATTCGAGTTTGCCATGGGCCAAACTCGAATCAGGCCCAAGGCCCATGTAACACATTCGAATCTGCTGACATGTAACACATTCGAATCTGCCTCATGTAACACATTCGAATCTGCTGACAGATTCGAATCCTGTTTACTTGTGAATTCGAATTTAATCTAAATTCGACTTTCACATATTAAACTTATATTTGAAACTTATGTTTTTAACTTATGTTTGATTTTATCTTTGATCTTTATGTTTGAACTTCCTGTAACTCATTACATCAAGTTCAACCATACAATCAATAACAATCAAACATATATAAACACTTATATCAAATACTCGTTAATATTCTATGCTTTGCAGTATTACATAAACCAAAATGCTAATCCACTTGGACTGCTATCGTCACACAGGATGTACCAACAAACTCCCCCTTGACGATAGCTTCTAACAATTTACATATTTTATTAAGTACTTTGTTTATTTATTTAAACTGCTGCCAGCATACAAACCTTTAACCACATTTTCATATTTCCTAGCCTCGCTATCCATATCAGCGTCGCTTGAGATTCTATGAGCGTGCAGCACTTGTAGGTCATCTTTGGAAAGGTTTATAAGGTGAAGGGGATCGTAGACTCTAAGAATCACCTTTTCTTCAAAGTCCTCCATCACAGCTTCTCCTGTCTCACTTTCCACATAACACCAATTTAGATTTTTCATGACGTCCTGTGGCATTGGCTTGTGAGGAACCTTTCTCAAACATCTAACTGGTTTGTATTGTATTTTCATCCACGGATGACTAGTTAGAGGGTCAATTCGAGTATGGTCCCCTTGGATTGAGCCGTTCGAACTTCCTAGACCTCCCTTCTTTTCTTATGATCTTTGCGATTATTTCAGCATACGGGTCGTTGCCGATGTTGATAAGCTCCTTCCAAGCTAACGCCTTTATTTCAATCTTTGCCAAGGAGTTGAACACCTTCAGAGTTCTCCTGAGATACTGGAGACCATCTTTTCGTTTGATAATGAATAACTGCAATTTCCGATCAAAGAACCAGCTCAAGATATTTCCTGATAGCTCTCTAGCAACCCGGCACACGTATCTTCTTTTTCAGCTCCAACTTTCTTTTCTCTGCCCTAAACCATAGTTTTCTTTTTTCTTCATTAGTAAGTTCTCTGGCAGGTTTTTCACTTGTTGATTCAACATTTAAAGCAGCTTTTACCACTTCTATGTCAATCATATGATTTCCTTCCGTTATGTAAGTATCTGTGATGGGGTTTTGCTGAACAATGATCTCATTTGCTTCATCATCTTCATCAGCACAAACTTCATCATTAGATTTCCAATCTGTTACGTCTTCCGGCACAAATTCTCCTTCTTCTAACTCTGCCATTTCGTCCTCAAAATCAAAGCCAAAGTCCATAGGGTCTTCATTGACATCCATTAGCGCTTCAATCATTTCAGCTATCTCCGACTCTGTGACTTTTGAAGAACTGGCTTCACCTCCCGCAGCTTCTGATGTCCCGGATCCCCCTGAATCTTAGCATGCTGAGCAGCAGAAAAATCTACAGGCTCATTATCTCTTTGCGCGCTGGGATCATTGCCATCATTATCTCAATCCTTGGGCAGCTCTTCCTAATCTCGGCAACTTGTCTCCCCCTGAGCCTGTAGGTTTTTCAACAATTGCTCAGTAAGGGAGCGCATTGATCGTATCTCAGCCGACTGATCAGAAACAAATGCTTTGAGATCTAAGTTTTCTTACTGAATCTTGTCCACCACTTTCTTCAATTCAGCATTCTCGTTGTCTAATTTTGCATTATGGGCTTGAATTTCACCGAGAGCTGTAGTCAGACCAAAGATTTGGACTTGCTGGAATTCGACTTTGCTTTTCAGCGCAGAAAACCGTTGATTCTCCATGAAAGTGGAGGAAGTGGATGGTATGGATTGTATGGGGGTTGGAATGATTGGTGACGGAATGTATGGTTCAACAGGTGGTGGTGATGGTGGAATGGTAGATTGAGCGGGTGGAGAGTGAGGTATTTCTGGCTGTGAAGCAGAGGCCGAGGGAGCTCCCTGCATGAATCTATGACGTTTGGCCCGTTACCTATGAACCAAAGGTGGTATCTCTTCTTCTTCATAATCTGAGTCTTCTGACTCCTCTGAAGCTCGTCTCCTCCTACCTGCTTCCTCAGTCACAACTAAGCGAGAGCCATATGTTCTTATTTGGAAAGATGGACCTTGAGTTACAGTCTCAGGAACTTCAACTTCAATCTCTTCCATTTCCTCAGATTCAGTATCTGAAGATGACTTATCATTACCTGTTTGCTCAGATTGATACTCATCTACTTCCCTAAGTACATCAATCTCTCCCTCTGGTGGTTCCAATAAATCTCCGATAAGTTCAGTAGTTATTTCCTCATTAGCATTTGGACCTGCTGCCCAAATCTCTTCCAATGTTTGTACGATCGGATCAGATTCAAATGGTGCATTTGAAGGGCCGGCCGCCTCGGGCTCCTGAGCTTGGCTTGAAGAACGCCTATCTGCCTGAATTTGTCTCGCGGACATCCTTTGTCTTCTCCTCTGTGATTGCTGTTGCTGTGGCTGTTGTTGAGGTTGCTGTTGCTGTCGCTATTGAACTTGCACCACCCCTGCCCAGTTGGCAACTTCGGGGGCTACAAAGTTCGGGTCGATTATAGCACCAAACAAAGGTCTCTCTATTAGGATAGCCAACCTTCCTCTATTTGCTGAACAATCAGCAAATATGCGTTTATCGATTACCGCAACACTTTGAATTTCGTTAAGCTGCGGCAAATTTGGCAAGAAATGCTTGATGAGCATCATCACAAAGCGAGGATAAAGTAGAAATCTTTGCTGCTCCGGAGCCGTTATCTGATGAACGAACTCTGAGAAGAACATCTCTGAAAAACTAAACTTCTGATTATAGACTAATGCGATTATCCCTGATTGGATCTTCGAAACTATATAATCAAATCCAGCTTTCTTTGCAGCGAAACAAACCATGAACACATGTGCGAGATATCGCGATTATCCAATTAGCCCACTCTTCATATATGATGTCTTAGTAACATCCAAACTATAACCCATTCGTAAAATTGCAGCCTGCCTGATTGATAGTTGGAAATCAATAGGCCCATCTTCCTGCTCCTGAGTGCCTAATTGAAGCACTTGAAGAAGAATATCAGCAGAAAACACCAACGGATTACCAGCAATCCTTGTCCTAAGAACTGTCGGAGTGACAGTGCAATCGGCTTGCAAATGTTCGTAGAATTGTCGCACGTAAGGAATGACAATCTGGATGTTATGAGACAGTGCATATGAGATTCTGGACTCCACCAAGAAATCCACCATCTGGCGGAAAGCCTGCGCTTCAGGGATAGCATGGTCCGGGGAAATGACCATATTATGTTTCGGAACAAATACTCTATCAGCCATGTCTGCACAATATATTAAATAAAATATTAGAATTATTAAAAATGAATAAACTTGTTTAAATTCAAATTTGTTTTATTTTGAACTTGTGTAAGTACAAAATCCAACACATATGAATTTCTACAAATTTAATGAAAATATAAATTAAATAATTCAAATAAATTGACAAACTCAAAAATCAGATTCGAATGACCATATATTCAAGTTTGATGACACATTCGAGTTTAATGACCTTTTCGAGTTTACTGACAAACTCGAGACTGGCCATGAACATATTCGAATGAGTCGGCCACCATCATCACTAAAAACCATGATTTTAACCATTTTGGACTCAGAAAGTCACATCTATTAGTCCTACTAGGTTCTAATCAATGATATTAGTAGTTAATTTGACTTTTCACCGGTTCAAAGTTTGTAATTTTGAAAAACAAACTTTCTAACAATAAAACTTCAAAATCTAATGATTTTGGCCTAAATGGAGTATAATACTACCTAAATCTTGTACAATCCACTTGGTTATACCTATACCTACGGGTAGTATCGAACCCACACGGACAGAAACTCGACAATGGTAGGTTTCTTGAAAACGACAAACTCGAGATTAGATTCGAAATCGCCTGGACAAACTCAAGGGAATAGATTCGAACATAGATGAATTAATGACTATCACTGTTGACCTATTTGTATCACCAACATTCGAGTTTAATGCCAGTTTCGAATCTACTGACAGATTCGAGCCCTGCTATTTTCGAGTTTAGCTTAAACTCGAATTCTCCCTGAAACTTTGAAAATTTCGAAAACTTTTCAAATAAATTCAACTTTTTCAACCTTTTCAACCTTATTGTGTAACGGAATAAACTATGCCAAATCTTTTACCCTAAGCACAAGATTTTCACGCAATGTTTATTTTATTCAACTATGAATGCACCCTCAGTAATTTTTGACCATTTTCCTAAGTAAATAAAATAAAATAAAAAATAAAAATAAAAATAAAAATTTTAAAATTTTGACCAAAACTTTAACTTAGACTTAAACTACATTTATTAAAATTTACACCCTATGCTAAACACTTAACAAATTATTTTTGACGAGCATAGTCAAAGAAAGGTTCAATCAGATAGCGATGTCAGATACTCACTTTCAGTACTTAAACTTTCACACTTAGGAATTTTTGATTCCTTTGATTGTTTGGCGTGACATACTTGTTTTGCCGATTGTTGGTAATTACCCCTTTAAACATGCTACATTTCGGAATATCCCTTGGCATTTTTATTTATCATGCAATTATCTTACGTGACTCAGACATAGACATACTTTTATGATCGAGGCATACAGACAATGATTCTAACTTGTTGGTATTTGCAAACTTTCTTTAAAAGACAAACATCGGACACAGGTCTGTATCCTATTTTTAGTAAGTTAGTAGGTTATATTCTTTATTGCTATTTCTTAGAGAAAACCATAAAAAATTTAAAAAAAGAGAATATCAGAAAAAGAGTTAAGTCTTACATGCATAGGTTCAAAGTGACGAAAATTAGCACAGTCGTTACAAATTCTAAGTGTTTAGGCTTTCACACATAATGCATCTAAAATTCTAAGTGTTATACTTTATTTTAGTTTGATGTGTTGGTAGGCATAATACATATAGGGAATCTCAAGGCTAATAAAATATTCAAGAAAAAGTCAAACGTGTCGCTAACTTAGATGTATGACCAATCGGTCTTAATTTTTATGTACGAGACATACAAACTTTGAGTATAAATGAGGTATGCAAACTTTCTGGGGATGTATAGCAACATCAAATACATCTTAAAATGGAAAGAATAGTAAAATCATACAGAATTGAGAGTCAAAAACACGTAACTCTATTGTACGTAAGTACAGACCTGTTGCCTCTGTTTTGATTCGGGTTGGCATGATAAGTCGCTTTGTTGTACGTCGGTACAAACCTGTCACCGCTGTCTTGCTAGCTTTAAAAATAAACCTTAAGTCAAACTAAGACACTTTGTTGTATGTAAATACAGCTATAAAAGGAAATAAAACTTCTACTAAGGTCAATTTACTCTAGGTTGCGCATTCCATTTAGTTGAATCAAATATTCAAACCGTGACTTATCAAAAGCTTTGGTAAATAAATCAGCATTATTATCGTCCGTTGCCACTTTTACCAATTTGATTAAGTTCTTTTCAGCACAATCACAAATAAAATGATGCCTTATGTCTATGTGCTTTGTTTTACTATGTTTAACTGGATAATTTGTTATAGCAATTGTAGACTGATTGTCTATCCTAATGAGAGTTTGAGTGTAAGCCAAACCGTAATCCAGCAATTGTTGTTGTATCCATAGAACCTGTGAGCAGCAACTACCAGCAGCAACATACTCGGCCTCGCACGTTGACACGGCTACCGACGTCTGTTTCATGCATTGCCAGGAAACCAGTCTCCCTCCTAGGAATTGACAGCCTCCAGTTGTTGACTTGCGCATCAAGCTGCATCCTCCGTAGTCAGAATCCGTGAACGCCTCCAACTCTAGATCTCCCTCCGCGTGATACCAAAGTCCCAGCTTCGGTTTCGACTTGGCTTCACAGCTTTCATGTGCATCTCTTTCGGATTAGCTTGAAACCTAGCACAAATACACACAGCAAACATGATGTCAGGTCTTGAAGCAGTTAAATACATAAGTGATCCAATCATGGCCCGATATAACGTCGGATCCACATCGGTATCACTTTCAGTACCCGGTCCGAGATTGTGATTCACTTGAATCGGCGTGCTGAAATGGGCTGTCAGTTTCGTCCCTTCCATCCCGAAGCGTTCTAATATGTCGTAAACATACTTCGTCTGATGGATAAACATTCCTTCCTTCTTCTGGTCAACTTGCATGTAACAACCTAACTTTGGTCGTTTATGTAAAATGTGATTTTGAGATAACCATGTAATTTTATTACATTATTATGGGGCAATTTGATTAATTATGAAATTATAAATTAATTTATATTTGAGTTATAAGTTAGTAAAGATGATTAAATTAAAAGATATGTAAAATACAAAAGTTTAGTGGGTTAAATAGCAAAAATGATATATTGATATATAAAAACTAAGTTAATGATCAATTAAGATCATTAACCCCAAAATAACTCTCTCTCTCTGTAATCTCTCTCTATCTCACGGATACTTCACAAAAATCACAAGAATTTCATTAACTTGCAATTAAACGAAGAATTAATTGAAAGGAAGGTTACAGCATCATCAAAGCATCATCAAACTACAAGATATTAAGGTAATATTTCGTTTAAATTCGAAATTTTTAAGTATATTGTTTCGGTTTCATGAAAACCGAAATTGCAAGAATTATAACCCAAATTTGTTGTTGCATGTGTATATAATTTATATATAATGATGTAATTAAGTATATAAAATTAATAGAAACAAGAATTGGTGGTTAGATTATCCAAAAAGGAATAAAAATCGGAATTTTGATGAAAAAGGATGTTCTTGACAAAAATGATGAGTTTTGGATGATCTTGACCAATTGATGATGTTATTGATAGGGAAAAATGAATAAAAACACTCAAATAATGATATTACACCAATATATAACATTGCATGTTACTAAAAAGTATTTTTGGGAATTATTATGAAAAATCCGTATGAATACAAGTATGAACATGAAGAACAAAATCTGGAAATTTATGAACATGAAGGATCCGAACCCGGATAAGTCCGAATTCGGATGAAACCATTCTCGGATAGTCCTAATTCGGTTCAAATGATTCAATTCGGATCCTTGTATTTCGGATGTAGCAATTCCGATTCTGAATAATCCGAATTCGGTGCCATTTCGATTTTGATCCTAATTCGGACTTATGCTCAATTCGGATATCTTGGTCCGAATCCGGATGAACCATTTCGGATGGGTCCGAATCCGGGCTAATCTGAATCCGGGTCCTCAATCCGGATGGATCCGAATTTGGATGGTCCGAAACCCAATTTTATGTATTTTGATATTTCAATTAAATAAATGATTATATGCATATGCTTTTAGTTAAATATATATGATACATATATTTAGAAAGCTTTTGAGGATTTAATGAAACAGAGAATATAAATAAATGAAAGATTGATAAGATTATCAGTTATCAGAATCAGATAGAATTAAAGATTTTAATGACCAAAAGATGACGAAATTCCATGATAATGACATGATATGAATGATTTTGAACAGGTTCAGTATATTCTGAACAAAGATTTAAAGAATAAAGAGATCAAAAGCGGGTCATTGATTTGAAAAGAAATTGCCAGAGATCTGAAAGACAAAAGATTAAAGATAAAACCCTGAGATAACTCAGGTGGCAGATTTTCATATCTGTTTGATAAAGACCCAGACCAGTGAGTTATAGATATTCAGATTGAACATGTTTAAATTACAGTTGAGATATATTGTTGATGTTAGATTTATTGACATTCATTGTATTAGCTGGATTGAGACTTGTGCACACCATGGTTCGGTGTTGCCTAGTGGATCATGATAGCTATTTGATTATCATTTCATATTGCATTTATGACTTCTTCAGACATTACTTCATGATTCATTGCTATCATGACTTCTATGACTTAAGCTTTCATTATTGATCAGACACTTGATAGATTTATTCAGCTTGATTAGCCTTGATGGTCTATTGTTCTAGACCTGGCTATTTCACCAGTTCTTATGAACTTGGTAATGACCTCTGATGTTCTGCCATATTGACTTACTGGTAGCTAGCCCAGTATGTGGTTGATCCCCACGATTTAAGCGTGACTGTGGCCTGAACATCATCCAATTCTATGATTCTATGTCTCAATCATGAGGGATGTAGCGGCAGCCAAGACATATCACGCTAAGACTGATGATCCGCTTGACCCGCATGTTAATATTGAAAATCTATAAACTCACTAAGCATTGCTTACAGTTGCTGCATTATAATTTTTACAGGAAAAAGCAAAGGAAAGTCACCTGCTGGACCTAGTTCTTAGGTCTAATAAAGATCAAGACAGAAGTATCATAGACCACTACACAACAAAACTTTTCGGTACTGATTGGAAGACAGCAATTGTTGTGGATTTTGGGTAGATTTGATATGATTCTATGATGTAATGATTAGATTAGATGGTACCCTTTTATAACTTTAATTTGAAATATGTAATCTGTATAAGTTAAATCCTAATATGATTGTACATGTAATTTAATATTCCGCAATTTAATTACCCTATCTTAGTATGATTGATATCGTATTGAAACCTATAAAGGACCTAGACTCTGAGGACTGCCCCGTAAGGGGAGGTCTTCACAGGATGGTATCAGAGCCCATAGTTTGAGTGAATCAAGTATTATGTGAGTATACTTGGTCTCAAACTGAAGCAATACATATGTATCAATCATTTAGGTGGTTTGAACTGAGATAGGATGTACAGACTATTAGGATGGGAAAAAGGGTACATAGATCTAAGTTTATAAATTGATAGTTAAATGCTTTTAATTTTCAGAAAAGATGTCAAGATCAGGTGACATACCAAACAACATGACCCCACAACAGATGTTTGAAATGATGCAACAATTGTTAGCCCAACATTCAGAACAACAAAATAAGACAATGCAAGAACAGTTTCAGGCCAGAGATGAGGCCGAAGCTAAAAGACGTGAAGATAAGAAAAATAAGAGAAAAGATAAACAAGTCCAGAACTTCGAGGGTACAGTGAATCCAATTCAGGCGATGGATTGGATCAGTCATACTGAAGTGATCTTTAGAATCTCTGACTGCTTAGATTCAAAGAAAGTGAGCTATGCGTCTGCGTTGTTTGTCGGCGCTGCCCGTGCCTGGTGGAAAACCCAGAGAAGCATATACGGTGAAGAAATTATTCAGACTCTAGAGTGGAACCAGTTTCTAGATATGTTCAATGCAAAATATTGTCCGATCGACCAACAAGATAAGATGGAGGTTCAACTGATGCAGCTGATTCAAGGAACAAAGACTGTTGATGAATACGAGCATGAATTCTCGAGATTATGCGGCTACTCTTCGTATCAAGTAGCTACCGAGGAGAGAAAGATGAATAGATTTCGCGTAGGACTCAATCCTAGATATCGACATCCGATGAGTGCGATCAAATACAAAAGTTACTTGGAAATGGTAGAAGCAGTTAGACAGATCGAGCGAGGTTATTTAGAGTACGGCGATCAGCTTTATGCTCCGTCTACTAACCCGACATGTCCTTCTCCTCCCAAGAAACAGAGATTTGGCAGATTCTTCAAGCCAAATAAGTCACAATCTCAGCAATCGCATCAGCATAGTTCACAGCTGAAAGCTCAAGTTTATTCCCTTACGAACGAGCCACGATTCTGCAAGCGATGCAGAAAGTCACACATGGGGTTGTGCAAACCAGAGGATGTTACTTGTTTTGCGTGCAACATGATCGGTCACAGCAGTGAAGAATGCCCACAGCAGGGACGAGGATATGCAAAGTGCGGGAAAAGAGGACACTTTATGTATCAGTGTCGCAGCGGGCAACGTTATCAATCACAGTCGTCGGCTGGAGGGTCTACAGTGAAGAGTTCTGCTGCAACACCAACCACAAGGACACGTGCGTTTCAGATAACGGCCGAAGAAGCGAGAGAAACACCTGACGTAGTTACCGGTAAGTTTCTGTTAAATACGATACCTGCTCGCGTACTATTTGATTCTGGCGCTTGTCGTTCCTTTATATCGACTTCTTTTGCATCGAGACTATCTAAATCCCCGTCAAAGCTTCCTGTTATACTTGATATTGAGACGGCCAGTAACAACTATGTTATGGCTGATTCTGTTTATCGAAACTGCACACTGCTTGTCGATAATATCGTATTCAACCTCGACCTTATTCTGATTCCGTTGAAAGAGTTCGACGTCATTGTCGGCATGGACTGGCTAATGAATAACGAGGCTACGATCGTCTGCAACCGCAGCCTCATCAGAATTAAGTCTTCAAACGGCCGAGTGTTGGAAATTAAAGGCGAGAAGCGTAAAGGTGCTCACTGCTTCATTTTTGTAGAGAAAGCTTACAAATATTTATCTATGGGTCACGAATCCTATCTGTGCTATGCCTTATCTGAATCTAACTCTGAGAAGAAATCTTTATCTGATATCTCGATCGTCTATGAGTTCCCAGACGTATTCCCTGATGACATTTCCGGAGTGCCACCAGAACGTCAAGTTGAGTTCGGAATTGATTTGGTTCCTGGTGCGGCTCCCATTGCAAAAGCCCCCTACAGACTTGCACCTGCAGAAATGCAGGAAATGTCAAAGCAATTGCAAGAGCTGTTAGAAAAGGGGTTTATCCGACCGAGTTCATCTCCATGGGGTGCACCTGTCTTATTTGTCAAAAAGAAAGACGGAACTTTCCGTATGTGCATCGACTACCGCGAGCTGAACAAAGTCACAATAAAGAACAAGTATCCTCTGCCCAGAATCGATGATCTGTTTGATCAGCTACAAGGAGCCAGCTACTTTTCGAAAATAGATCTTCGTTCTGGGTATCATCAATTAAAAGTCAGAGATGAGGATGTTCCAAAGACAGCCTTCCGTACAAGATACGGTCATTACGAATTTCTCGTGATGCCGTTTGGCTTAACAAATGCACCAGCGGCGTTCATGGATCTCATAAATCGTGTGTGCAGACCAATGTTGGATAAATCAGTTATCGTGTTCATAGACGATATTCTGATTTACTCCAAAACGGAGGCTGATCATTCTATTCATCTGCGGCAATTGCTAGAGTTATTAAGAAAAGAAAGACTCTACGCAAAATTTTCTAAGTGCGAATTTTGGCTCAGACAGGTATAATATCTATTATATATGTCTTGAGCTATTTCCTAAGTATTCATTAATTTACATCAGAACTTGAATTTCTACTTTGATTCTTATAGATTCAGTTCCTTGGCCATGTTGTTTCTGGCGAAGGGATTTCCGTCGATCCTTCTAAAGTCGAGGCCGTTCAGAAATGGCAAACGCCTCGTAACGCCTCCGAAATAAGAAGTTTCCTTGGATTGGCCGGTTATTATCGGCGATTCATAAAGGACTTCTCGAAGATTCCTGTGCCACTTACAATGTTAACACGAAAGAATACTCCTTTCATATGGGCTGATAAACAGCAAGAGGCATTCGAAATTCTAAAGCAAAAGCTCATTCAAGCGCCGATCCTAGCTTTACCAGAAGGCAATGATGATTTTGTCATTTACAGCGACGCTTCTGGTACTGGCTTAGGATGTGTTCTCATGCAAAGGGGAAAAGTAATTGGCTACGCTTCAAGGAAATTAAAGGATTACGAGAAAAGTGCACCAACTCATGATCTTGAGTTGGCTGCCGTTACCTTTGCTCTGAAAATCTGGCGTCACTATCTTTATGGGACTCGGTGTCAGCTTTAGACCGATCATAAGAGTCTCAAACATCTCTTTACTCCAAAGGATCTAAACATGAAACAGCGTCGGTCCTTGGAGCTTATCAAGGACTACGATTGCGAGATCTTATATCATCCCGGCAAAGCTAATGTTGTCGCGGATGCTTTGAGTAGAAAAGTTTATCCAGAAAAGTGCTGCTATGCCCTGACTCCTGTGGTATTCTCTTCTGATCTTATTGAAGACATCAGAGTTGCTCAACCTGAAGCACTGAAAGAAGAGAATATCGGTTCTGAAAATCTTAAAGGGCAGCTACAATTTCTAACTCTGAATCATTTGGGACTTCACTGTCTCAAGGGAAACCGAATCTGGATCCCTAAGTATGATTCAATCCGTAGCACTCTTCTCTCAGAAGCTCACAAGTCCAAATTATCTGTTCATCCTGGCAGCTCAAAGATGTATTTTGATCTAAAAGCCGATTATTGGTGGCCAGGAATGAAGAAAGACATCGGTCGATATGTTGAAAGCTGCAGAATCTGTCAGATGGTTAACGCAGAACATCAGAAACCCTTCGGGGATATGCGACCACTGCCAGTTCCTGAATGGAAGTGGGAGCATATAACCATTGACTTCGTCACTAAACTGCCAAAGACCAAGAGACAGCACGACTCCATCTGGGTAGGCGTGGATCGATTAACGAAGTCAACTCACTTCATACCGATGAAAGAAACATACTCCCTAGATAGATTGGCACAGATGTACATCACCGAAATAATTTCTCGTCACGGTGTGCCAAAGTCTATCGTATCTGATCGTGATAGTCGTTTCACATCTAGATTCTGGCAAGCTCTACAAGACGGGATGGGTACTCGGATTTCTATGAGTACTGCTTATCATCCAAGTGCAGATGGCCAGAGTGAGCGTACTATCCTAACTCTGGAAGATATGCTTCGTGCTTGCATTCTTGATCTAGGTGGCAACTGGAATGACCACTTGCCGTTGGTCGAATTCTCATATAATAACAGTTATCATTCAACAATCAAGATGGCTCCTTTTGAAGCTTTATACGGAAGAAAATGCAGAACTCCCACCTGTTGGCGCGAAACAGGTGAATCGCCAATAGCAGGATCTGCCCTTCTACAGTTGACTCATGAGAAGATTCAACTAGTTAGAAGAAATATTCTTGAAGCTCAAAGCAGGCAGAAGTCATATTATGACAATCGACACAGATCTATCAGCTTTGCGGTTAACGATTGGGTGATGCTGAAAGTATCCCCAATGAAGAATGTGGTTCAGTTCATTAAGCGAAACATGCTAGCTCCGGCCCGTTCAAGATTGTTGAAAAGATTGGAAACCAATCTTATCGTCTTGAACTGCCAGCGGACTTATATGGAATACATCCTGTATTCCATGTCATTCATCTGAGAAAGAATTTAGCAGACGAAAGAGAAGTGCAGATACCACACGTAAACTTGCAGATTGATGAGAAGCTTCGAGTGGTCGAAGAGCCGGAGTGTATTCTGGACTCGAAGACCAAAAAGCTTCGAAATAGAGATATACAGATGGTGCTTGTCCAGTGGAAACACCACAAAGGTTCGCATCAGTCTTGGGAATCGAGAGATGATATGAAAGCAACATATCCCAGTCTGTTCGAACATAGCTAACTTCGGGGACGCAGTTTGTGCGTGGTGGAGCCCATTCTACAACAACCTAACTTTGGTCGATTATGTAAAATGTGATTTTGAGATAACAATGTAATTTTATTACGTTATTATGGGGCAATTTGATTAATTATGAAATTATAAATTAATTTATTTTTGAGTTATAAGTTAGTAAAGATGATTAAATTAAAAGATATGTGAAATACAAAAGTTTAGTGGGTTAAATAGCAAAAATGATATATTGATATATAAAAACTAAGTTAATGATCAATTAAGATCATTAACCCCAAAATAACTCTCTCTCTCTAATCTGTCTCTATCTCACGGATACTTCACAAAAATCACAAGAATTTCATTAACTTGCAATTAAATGAAGAATTAATTCAAAGGAAGGTTACAACATCATCAAAGCATCATCAAACTACAAGATATTAAGGTAATATTTCGTTTAAATTCGAAATTTTTAGGTATATTGGTTCGGTTTCATGAAAACCAAAAATGCAAGAATTATAACCCAAATTTGTTGTTGCATGTGTATATAATTTATATATAATGATGTAATTAAGTATATAAAAGTAATAGAAACAAGAATTGGTGGTTAGATTATCCAAAAAGGAATAAAAATCGGAATTTTGATGAAAAAGGCTGTTCTTGACAAAAATGATGAGTTTTGGATGATCTTGACCAATTGATGATGTTATTGATAGGGAAAAATGAATAAAAACACTCAAATAATGATATTACACCAATATATAACATTGCATGTTACTAAAAAGTGTTTTTGGGAATTATTATGAAAAATCCGTATGAATACAAGTATGAACATGAAGAACAAAATCTGGAAATTTATGAACATGAAGGATCCGAACCCGGATAAGTCCGAATTCGGATGAAACCATTCTCGGATAGTCCTAATTCGGTTCAAATGATTCAATTCGGATCCTTGTATTTCGGATGTAGCAATTCGGATTCTGAATAATCCGAATTCGGTGCCATTTCGATTTTGATCCTAATTCGGACTTATGCTCAATTCGGATATCTTGGTCCGAATCCGGATGAACCATTTCGGATGGGTCCGAATCCGGGCTAATCCGAATCTGGGTCCCCAATCCGGATGGATCCGAATCTGGATGGTCCGAAACCCAATTTTATGTATTTTGATATTTCAATTAAATAAAAGATTATATGCATAAGCTTTTAGTTATATATATATGATATATATATTTAGAAAGCTTTTGAGGATTTAATAAAACAGAGAATATAAATAAATGAAAGATTGATAAGATTATCAGTTATCAAAATCAGATAGAATAAAGATTTTAATGACCAAAAGATGACGATAATTCCATGATAATGATATGATATGAATGATTTTGAACAGGTTCAGTATAATCTGAACAAAGATTTAAAGAATAAAGAGATCAAAAGCGGGTCATTGATTTGAAAAGAAATTGCCAGAGATCTGAAAGACAAAAGATTAAAGATAAAACCCTGAGATAACTCAGGTGGCAGATTTTTATATCTGTTTGATAAAGACCCAGACCAGTGAGTTATAGATATTCAGATTGAACATGTTTAAATTCCGGTTGAGATATATTGTTGATGTTAGATTTATTGACATTCATTGTATCAGCTGGATTGAGACCTGTGCACACCATGGTTCGGTGTTGCCCAGTGGATCATGATAGCTATTTGATTATCATTTCATATTGCATTTAAGACTTCTTCAGACATTACTTTATGATTCATTGCTATCACGACTTCTATGACTTAAGCTTTCATTATTGATCAGACACTTGATAGATTTATTCAGCTTGATTAGCCTTGATGGTCTATTTTTCTAGACCTGGCTATTTCACCAGTTCTTATGAACTTGGTAATGACCTCCGATGTTCTGCCATATTGACTTACTGGTAGCTAGCCCAGTATGTGGCTGATCCCCACGATTTAAGCGTGAGTGTGGCCTGAACATCATCCAATTCTATGATTCTATGTCTCAATCATGAGGGATGTAGCGGCAGCCAAGACATATCACGCTAAGACTGATGATCCGCTTGACACGCATGTTAATATTGAAAATCTATAAACTCACTAAGCATTGCTTGCAGTTGCTGCATTATAATTTTTACAGGAAAAAGCAAAGGAATGTCACCTGCTGGACCTAGTTCTTAGGTCTAATAAAGATCAAGACAGAAGTATCATAGACCACTACACAACAAAACTTTTCGGTACTGATTGGAAGACAGCAATTGTTGTGGATTTTGGGTAGATTTGATATGATTCTATGATGTAATGATTAGATTAGATGGTACCCTTTTATAACTTTAATTTGAAATATGTAATCTGTATAACTTAAATCCTAATATGATTGTACATGTAATTTAATATTCCGCAATTTAATTACCCTATCTTAGTATGATTGATATCGTATTGAAACCTATAAAGGACCTAGACTCTGAGGACTGCCCCGTAAGGGGAGGTCTTCACATTGCAACCCCAAAAAGAAATTCAACTCACCCATTTTATTCATCTCGAATTTCGACTTCATCACCTTCTCAAAATCCTTGCACATTTGTTCGTCTGATGATCCAAAGATGATATCATCGACGTACACTTGTACCAAGATGAAGTGTTCTCCCATTCGCTTAACGAACAGCGAACTATCTATCCTACCCCTTTCAAACCCGTTCTCTAACAGATGGTTGGATAAAGTCTCGTATCACGCCCTTGGTGCTTGATGCAATCCATACAGAGCCTTATCTAATCGATATACTCTGTCTGGATATTTTGGATCTGTAAATCCGGGCGGCTGTTCTACATATACCAGTTCCTTCACTTTCCCATAGAGGAAAGCACTCTTAACATCTAGCTGATATACCTTAAAGCCCTTGAAGGAAGCTAAAGTCAGAAACAACCTAATGGCTTCCAACCTTGCTACTGGCGCAAACACCTCAGTGTAATCGATTCCCTCCTCTTGGTTGAAACCCTTTACAACTAACCTAGCCTTGTTGCGAGTGACTATACCCCGATCGTCTCTTTTGCACTTAAAAACCCATTTGGTTCCTATGGCAATTTCCCCTCGAGGTAATGGAACTAACTCCCACACTGCTTTTTCTAAACTGAGAGAGTTCTTCCTGCATCGCTTCAACCCAGGAGTTATCCTTTAGGGCCTTTTGCACATTTTTCGGCTCTACTTGAGAGATGAAACATGAATAGAGGCAGGTATGAAAGGCCTCGGAGTCATTTATCATCGACAACAACATAGTGTTGTTATTTAAACTACTCCTAGTCCTCACACCCTCATTAGGATTTCCTATGATGCTTTCTATAGGATGGTTCTTGTTGATCCTAGAGGTCTCTATCTCGTCAACTCTCAGATTATCTCCAAAGTTAGATCCTATTTCACCTAATGGTGGAACATCCTCAGATTCCACATTTTCCTCCTCGTGGACAGTTTCCTCAGAGTTGGAATTTGTTGTCTGAGTTTGATTCTCAGTTGATGGTGCTTCTGGATCAGTAATTTCTGGAGATCCATCTTCAGTCAAAGTAGGCTCAGATGTGGATTGAAATGTAGTCCTCGGAAAGGTATGACATTCGTCATTCAGATTCAACGTCGCCATCTGCTTTTCGATCGTACCTGCATTTTCAACCAAAGGAATGTTAAATGACTCAAACATTTTATGATACTCAAATATCCATTACGGACCTGTTTGGGGTTCATGTGTATAACTTGTGACTTCAATGTTATACACAATCTCTACTGTACCATTCGTTTTGTTAAAAACCCGTTTGTTTGGTGAGTTCGGCACATAACCTAGGAAGTATCCTTCGTCATCCTTTTCACCAAACTTAGGTTGATGTTTTGTTCGCAATAAAGTACATGGTACCCCAAACGGTTCGAAGCCAGTTAAATTAGGTGGCCGTTTATTTAAAATTTCATAACAGGTTTTGTTCAAATATTTGACGGTTAGGACCCGGTTTAAAATATGACATGCGGTATTCACTGCCACCACCCAAAACATGGTAGGAAGCTTTGAATCCGAAAGCATAGTCCTAGCTGCCTCAATCAATGTTCTCTTCTTTCGTTCGGCCACCCCATTTTGTTGTGGCTCGTAGGGTGCACTGAATTGATGCACTATGGCCTTTGATAGGCAATATACACCAATTATAGTGTTTTTAATTTCAGTTCCATTATCACTACGAATCCGTTTAACTCGGGTTCCATAGGAATTCTCCACTTGGTCTAAGAACCCGATGAGCTTGGAAGTCGTCTCGTCCTTTGTACCTAAAAAGAAAACCCAAGAAAATCATGAGTAATCGTCAGTGATAACTAAACAATACCAACTACCACCTATACTCCTTTTCTTGATTGGTCCAAAGAGGTCCATATGCAGCAAATCGAATGTGGTAGTTATGGAGTTCTGAGTCTTGGACTTGTGTGCCTTCTTATGTTGTTTGCCCTTCTTGCATGGTAGACACTTGTCCTCGAACTGAAAACTCTTCATAGGCAAACCTTGCACCAACCCATTTTTTGTTATATAGTTCATTTTTCTTAGGTGCAAGTGTGCTATGCGTCTATGCCACAAAACTGATTCAGTCTCCGAAGCTTTAGACAGTAAGCAGATCGGACCCATCGAAGATTCCGGCTTGTTCATATCGAGCATGTACAAGTCATTCTTCCTTGGTGCCCGCATTAATATCCACTCTTCAGGAATCTTGAATCCCGGTTTTAGCACTAACGCTTCAGTGTCAGTGAACAGCACTGAATTCTTCTTGTCACAGATTTGAGATACACTAATGAGATTGTGAACCAGTTTATCAACGTGATAAACTTGATCCAACTTGATCGTCCCATTAGTGACCACTCCAGTACCCGTGATGTTTCCTCCTTTATTTCCCGCGAATGATACAAATCCCCGATTCCCGCCCTTGAAGTCTGTAAGGAGACTTCTTTCACCTGTCATGTGCCTGGAGCATCCACTGTCGATGAACCATTTGTTGTTTGGACCTGTGGTTATCTCCTGCACATGAAAGAAAATAGGTTAGTTATCACGGGGAACCCAAGCCATAACTGACTTGGTTATACCATTCTCGTCCACATATTTAAACTCTTTCATATACCCATCTCGCCTTTCAGGTGACTTGGGTCGTTGAACAGGAGTTTGTTGTGGTGCCGAGTGATGTAAATTCACTCTTTGCCTTTGAGTAGGCATTTGTTGTGGAGCTCTTGGATAATTCCGATTATATTGCATTTCAGATTGAGATCCATGAGCTCTAGCCGGTGTGTGATGTCTAACAGGAGTATGTGACCTAACCGGAGTGTATGCTCTGCTAGGTGTTGTGCTCCTATATTGTTGTTGAGGACCAGACCTAGATTGATTAACGACTCGATTCGATGAATTAGTCCTAACCACTTCTTTTGGTCCACCTTTTACCGGTATTTGTTTCACAACTTGTTTTGGTGCAGCCTGCATAGTTTTCTCGGTACTCTGAGAACTACTAGTGCTTGCCACACTTGTTGAAGGCTTAACTTGTGTTGGCTTCCCTGTCTTAGGTGTAACTTCAATTTTCCTAAGCGGACAGTTAGAAGCAACATGCCCCTTTTCATGACATCTAAAGCAAGACATCTTGTCAATGGACTTCTTGTGTGTGCCCTTAGACTTAGGTGTCTCACTAGTGTCTGGTTCTTTTTGTGTATCTATAGTGACTGGTTCATCTTCCTGATCATTAAAATCAATTTTATGTTTTCCTACTGGTGTTTCACTGGAGGAGGACACGAATTTGACTTTCTTAATCTTGACAGTTGCATCAGTCACCTTTGATGTATTTTCTTTTATAGGCTCAGACACTGGTTCAGATATGTCCTCTATGTCTGCTGATTTCTCAGTTTTCTCCTGAGGTTGAGGCACATAGTTGGCATTAAAAGGTGGAGGAATCTCATGAAATCCAAGACCTACAGGCTTTTTAGATTGGCGTTGAGCATCTAAAACTTTCCCTAGGTTCAGACTTGAGTTCCTAAACTTTTCTAGCTTACTATTAGCCTCTGCTACCTTCACCTTAGTTTCAGCTAACTCTACTTCTTTGATCTTAAGATCTTAGGTCAAGGCCTCTACATGCTCATACATCAGTTCTAATCTAACACACTGCTCACTCAGCTTGTCTTTTAGAACTATGACATCCTGTGCATCAGCTTTAAGTTTATCCCTAAGATTTTGCTTAATGTCAGTCAGGCTAGCATTATCTGTCTTTAAAGACTCATTTTGAGCAGATATAATTTTATGTGACTTTAATACTAGATTCTACCTGTCGTTAGAAGTAACACATAAAACACATAATTCATGGAAAAGTGAGTAATTCAGACTTACCTTTGTGTGATCTGATTCGACCTTGGCCATTTGAGCGGCAAACTCAAGAAGCGTATGATCATTCGACTTCTCCACCCACATCGGACTGCTTTCTTGTTGACTACTATCCCTTGTGTTCTGCTCTGCCCCTTCACATCCACTCTCAGTGACTTCAGCCATAAAGGCTCTAGCGTTAGAGTCCGGATGTGAGCTCCAGTCGTAAGTACCATCCAGCTGTCTGTCTGATGCGACGTTTGATAACAGACCAGCTATGTTGGCTTGACTGGATGATGAACTCGGAAAATATCTCTGTTGAGATTGGTTCGGATACTGTCCCTGATTCTGATTCTGCCCTTGGTAATTATCTACCTTCGGTCTCCGGCACTCTTTTGCAAAGTGTCCCAAGCCTTGACAGTTATAGCATTTGACCTTGGACTTATCAAAGCCAATCCCCTTATTATTCATGTTCAGATTTCTTTCCGTGTGCTTGATGAATCGTTTAACCCGTTGGGTTACCATGGCCAGTTGCCATTTGAGATCCATCTCCTCAAGTTTGTCAGGGTCTACCTGATCGTAATCTTCATCCCAGAGTGCAGGATCGTTTATTTTCCCTTGAACGCAGTTCCCATATGCAGCCACAAATGACGCCAACAAATTCAAATGTTGTTCGGCCGATTTAGCGCTCATGGGCATCTTAGAGTAGCCCTGAGATGTTGATGCCTGTGTTGCCTGAGGTTGCTGTTCTTCCAGTCTCCCAAACCCTAAGAACGCTCTATTTTGCGCGTCGTCAGTCTCTGTCGGTGACGACGTTTCTCCGGTGAAGAACGCTGTAGCAGTCTTCATATCAGCTGCCGCTGAAGGTTTTGATTTTCCAAAATACATGGCTGGATTTTGGACTTGTTCATAATCTGTTTCGGCCTTCAGTAGCTCGAAATGATAAGCCGTCAGCGTTCCCACTACATCCTCCAACGATTGAGTATAATACTTATCCTCATCAAGCTTAATCAGTGCCACGTACATCGCCCATTTGGCTGGTAAGGCATCAAGAAGCTTATTGTTCTTTTCTGTATCGCTATACTCAATGCCATTACTCTCAAGCTCTGTCAGCAGATGATAAAAGCGGGTGATGGTGTCGTCCAGCTTTTCATCCTTCAAAGCCTTGAAAATCGCAAATTGTTGTTTCAACAACTCCATACGCTTCCTCCGAACCCTCGGATTACCCTCACACCTCTTTTCCAGCGTCTCCCAAAGCTCCTTAGATGTCTGTAAGGTCTACCACTACGAGATCTATCTAGACGCGGAACCGTCAACGAGTGCGGAATCCTCGTTAACGGGATGACGGAAACAACTCTCACACACGAAACACGGAGACTATCAGAGGCTGAACGATAGCTTCTAAGACTTCACACATTTGATTACGAACTTTGTTTATTATTTATTCAAAATACTTCCAGCATACAAGCCTTTTTCAACACATACTTTGACTACTTTCTCATATTTCCTAGCTTCACTATCCATATGTGCATCACTAGAAATCTTACAAGCATGCAAAATATGAAGATCATCTCTAGAAAGGTTTACCAGGTGAAGAGGATCGTAGACTCTAAGAATAACTTTTTCTTCAAAATCTTCCATGACCGCTTCTCCAGTCTCACTCTCAGCATACCACCAATGCAAATTCTTCAAGACATCCTGTGGCATGGGCTTGAGAGGCACCTTCCTAAGACATCTCACTGGTTTGTAATGGATCCTCATCCAAGGTCGCCCAGTTAGAGGATCAATACGTGAAGGATCTTCTACTCTTTTTCCAACCCTTGGATTCAGGCGTTCAAACTTTCTTGATCTTCCCTCTTTTCTTATGATTCTTGCAATTACGTCTGCGTAGGGATCATTGCCAATATTAATCAGATCTTTCCATGCTAACGCTGTGATCTCGATCTTTGGCAGTGAATTGAAAGCTTTCAGAGTTCACCTCAGGTACTGGAGCCCGTCTTTCCTCTTAATTATGAATAGCTGCGGTTCTCGATCAAAGAACCAGCTTAATATGCGTGCAGACAACTTCCCAGTACCCGGAACCCTCATTTTCCTATTAAGCTCTAACTCCTTCTTTTCAGCTCTGAACCACAATTTTCTCTTCTCTTCATTTGTTAGTTCTCTGGCAGGTTCCTCTATTGATGGCTCAACATTTAACGCAACATTCACTACTTCTACGTTAACAATATCATTCCCATCTATCACGTATGTATCAGTGATAGGATTCTGCTGTACGACGATCTCATCAGCTTCATCGTCCTCATCAGCACATACCTCGTCATCTGATTTCTAGTCAACTATCTCTTCTGGTATAAACTCACCCTCTTCCAGCTCTTCATCTTCAACATCAAAACATAAATCCTTCGGATCATCATCAAGATCCATAAAAGCATCGATCATCTCACTAATCTCAAAATCTGTAGGCTTAGATGAACTCGCTTCTCCTACTTCTCCTCCTGCTAGACTAGGCTCCCCCTGAGATTGAGCAGTCTGAGCAGCAGAAAAATCTACTGGCTCATTTTGACTTTTAGGGCTGGGATCATTGCCTTGGTTGTCTTCATCATCATCATCTCTCGGCCTCTGTAAATTCTGATCACGGCACGACGTCTCCCCCTGAGCCTGTAAATTATACATTAACTGCTCTATTAGGGAGCGCATCGTCCTTATCTCAGCGGCCTGATCTGCTACAAACGATTTTAGCTCTGTGTTCTCTTCCTGGACTTTCTCCACAATCTTTTTCAATTCGGTATTCTCCTTATCAATATCTGCGTTATGCTTCTGAAGCTCACCGATTGCCGTTGTTAGCCCAAGGATTTGGATTTCCTGGAAGTCAACTCGATCTTTTAAGCGCAGAAACCTTTGATTTTCATCATATGTGGATGAGGTTGATGGAATGGACTGAATTGGCGTTGGAATGATTGGCGATGGGATATACGGTTCATCTTGAGGTGGTGGAGGTGGAATGGTGGTTTGAGGTTCTTGAGGTTGAGGAGTTTGAGTTTGCTGAATTTCTGGTTGATTTGTTGATGCAGAAGATGATCCTTGCATGAATCGATGACGCTTGGCCCGTTGCCTCGTCACTAAAGGAGCAATCTCTTCTTCTTCAAAATCTGATTCATCAGCCTCTCTTATTACTCGCCTCCTTGAAGCTTCTTCGTTAACTACCAACCTTGATCCATATGTTCCTATTTGAACATGAGGTTCAGTAGACACTGATTCTGGAGCTTCTACTTCAATTTCTTCCATTTCCTCTGATTCGGTTGCAGATGATGACTCATCAATATCAGTCTGCTCTGGCACATATTCGTCCACATCTCTCAACACATCTTCTTCTCCCTCTGGAGGCTCAAGTAATTCACCCACCAATGCTGCAGCTATATCTTCATTAGCATGAGGACCTGCCTCCCAAATTTCGTTTAGAGTTTGGCATAACTGATCAGCTTCGCTTGGAACATTTGAAGGCCCTGCTTCTTGTATTTCTGGCTGCTGACTGGTGGAAGGCCTAGACGCCTGAGTTTGACTCGCAGAGGTTCTTTGTCTTCGCCTTTGTGCACGCGGTGGCTGTGGTTGTTGTTGTTGTAGTGGCTGTGGTTGTCTCGGTTGAACTACAACTTCCCCTGCCCAGTTGGCAACATCTGCGGCTTCAAAATTCCTATCCAAGACGGCTCCAAACAACGGACGCTCAACTGGAACAGCCAATCTTCCTCTGTGCGAGGAACAATAAGCAAAGATCCTCTTATCCATTACAGCTACGCTTTGAATTTCATTCGACTGAGGCAGATTTGGCAAGAAATGCCTGATAAGCATCATGATGAACCGTGGATACAGCAGGAATTGTTGATTTTCTGGAGCGGTGATCTGATGAACAAATTCAGAGAAAAACATTTCCGAGAAACTGTATGGTCGATTATACACTATCGCGATAATCCCAGACTGGATCTTCGAGACCATATAGTCAAAACCGGCTTTCTTTGGTGCAAAGCAGACCATAAAGACATGAGCCAGAAATCTCCATTGGCCGATTAACCCGCTCTTCATATAAGAAACCTTCGTCACATCAAGACTATAACCCATTCTCTGAAAGGCCGCTTGCCTAATACTCAGAGGAAAATCGATCGGCCTAGATTCTTCTTCTTGAGAGCCTAGCTGCAGAACCTGGCGCAGCATATCGGCAGAGAACACCAACGGTTGCCCTGCTATTCTTGTCCTTAGCACTGTCGGGGTGACAGAACAGTCTACCTGAAGATGATCATAAAATTGACGAATATATGGTAGAACAATCTGAACATTATGGGACAAAGCAAAACCGATCCTAGATTCTACTAGGAAATCCTGTGAGACCCGAGATTTCTCAAAGGTCTCAAGTCAAGGCCCAGTAGCAACGCAATATCAATCAGGAAACTAAGATAAAATTAACAGTTGCGGAATAAAAGTTAATTACAATCAGAGATAATTATTAAGTAATAGGGGCAGACTTCTAAACTATTTCATCAAAGCACAAATGTAAACTAGCCCAAACCCCAAAGCTCAATCATCAGCTAAGTACCAAGGTATTGGAACAGGTTCTAATGCACTTCAAGCTCTTTCAAAGTCCTGACCTATGAACTAGGTCCAGCCAATCCTTTGCCTTTACCTGAAAAATAATGCAACAACGGGGTAAGCTTAATTGCTTAGTGAGAATGTAGAATTTCACATTTAACATGCAATTATGAACGCGGAAGCACATGCACTGCACTCGGCTCATGCACGGCTCAGCTCTATATGCACTGCACTAGGCTCATGCACAGCTCAATCTCGAAGGGTCATTGGCCAATTAATGCTCTTTTGATGCGCGACTTTGCTCAGCTCCCAGTTATAAAACTGTTGTTGCTCTTGAGACTTTTAGACAAATTCATAAGGAATGCTCGGATGATGATAAATCCATACACACGCATCATTAGTGGGGATCAGCCACGTACTGGGCTAGCTACCAGTAAAAGCTCTATATGGATATCATCGGAATGCTCAGCTCTAGCTACCCTCTGTGCTTTCATCACGTAAATCAGCACATCATAAGCCTAACATTAACCCAACACTGAGCAATAGTGATGGAGTTAAGCTTAACAATCGAATGACTCATCAATGAAATAGATTCTGGTAGAATAAATGCTCAGCTCAACAAATCATAGTAAATATACTATGATAATATAAATCAATAAGCTCAAGATCAGAATGCCAATAAAATAAGGATCATGCAACAAAAGTCTCAATTCACATAATATGCAGTTAAAGTGAAATCTACAACTCACTGTTACTGGCTATTTGTGCTCTTTTAGTTTCTGGCTCTGGCTCTGTTGCTCACAATCTGTAGTGGATTAGAACCACTATCTGACTTATATCAGACTTTCAGATGCTCGCCATTTTGCTCGTTGCTCAATCTGTTATTAATATCATTTCTGATATTTATTAGCTCTTATATCATCTGAATAATATATATATTCAGTGTTCATTCAATTCAATAAGCTCAAGGTTCTTTCGTTGGTCTTTTAATCTCAATATCTCATTCTTGATCATATGATCATTAATCTCATTAGAACCTTTCTTAGTTTTCATTTGCTCAATATAATTCTTAAGAAAGCATGTCTAATCATGTCATATACTTACTTGATGTTTATATGCTCATAAAGTTGCATTTTCGGAATCTAATCATATGTGATCATGCATATATTCATATGTTTTCTAATTGATAGTATTTCTTAAGTTTATAGATCTTTGATTTTAATGATTAATCATTCATATTTATATATGGAAATCTGTTGTGTATTTTGAATTATAAAATCACATCCGGATTAGGACCAACCGAATTCGGATCATCCGGATTCGGTTCTAGGTCATCCGAAATGGCATATCCGAAATGGTGTATTTGATCCGAAGTGATACAAGATCCGAATTAGAAAATCTGAATTATGTTTGAGTTGAGATCCGAAATTGGTCCGAAATGGGGTCATCCGAATTAGCATCATCCGAAATGGGCCATCCGAATTAGATATTTTATCCGAAGTAGGGCTTCATCCGAATTCGGTCTCATCCGAATTCGGATCCCATGACTTCATAATTTTTTTCCAGAAATTGTTCTTGGTGTTCATCTTTTATACTTACGGATTTTTCATAAAATTTCCCAAAAATCCATTTTATCAACATGCAACTTAACATAAAGTTGTATTATCATTATTTGGTTGATTTTATACTATTTTCCTTATCATTAACACCTTATTTTGATCAAGATTGTCCAAAATAGGCACCTTTTGCCAAGAACACTATTTTATCAAAAATTTACATTTTCTTGCTTATTTTGGACAATCCGACTCATGATTTCTGTTTCTATAACTCCAAATTACTTAATTACATGATTTCAATTCATTTATTATAACATGCAACACAATTTCATGTTATAATTCTTTTGATTTTCGGTTTTTCTTTAAAACCGAACTAAACTCATAAAATACCGAAATTTAGATGAGTTTTACCTTGAAATCTTGTAGATAATTGTTGTTTGATGTTTGTTGTAACCTTCTTTGGTCTTGAATCTTCAATTAATACAAGAATTAAAGAAATTTCTTGACAATTTCTTGAGAAACCGGTTTGTAGAGAGAGAAAGAAGAGAGAGAGTGGTTTTTGTGATAATGATCTTAAGTGATCATTAATTTGGCTTTTATATATCAAATTGGTCATATTTGAATTTAACCCACTATACTTTTGTATTTTATCTCTCTTTTAGCTTTTTGATCATCTAAATAATTTAAAACAATTATATAATTTAATTAAATAAATTCATTACTTAATTAAATTATAAATCAAATAATATAATAAAATTACATTATTAGCTTAAGATCAAGTATTATGTATTTGGTCAAAAGTTAGGTTGTTACAGAATGGGCTCCACCACGCACAAACGTCGTCCTCGAAGTTAGATATGTTCGAACAGACTTGGGCAGATAGCTTTTATGATATCACTTAATTCCCAAGACTGATGCGAACTTTTGTGGTGTTTCCACGGAACGAGCACCATCTGTATTTCATATCTTCTTTTCTTTTTTATTTCTTTGAGATTTACAAGAACAAAACTCAAGTTTCTTTTCAGAATTGTCGTTTGATCATTTTAGGAATTCTGATTTATTATTCATATTCTTAATATATATGAGCTTTAAGTCTTAATCATTTCAGATAATTACTCAATACATGAGTTAGCTCATATATCTCCTTCGTTCGATCTTGAGTCAGTTATGGCTTTTAAATCTCTCATCTGTATTGTAAAATTTTCATTAGCTATCTTATGCGATCACATAGGAGATTTTTAAGATTTCTGATTATCAGTGATATAGTCACTTTGTGGGCTTATGAGATTTAACTTTATATCTCTTTCAATTTAGCTTGCTGCTCAATTTATATCAATTAGCTCATATTTCTCTTTCATTTGTTCTTGAAATAGATACAGAGCTTTTTCGGGAGTCTGATATCTGTACTTTATGTTTCTTTTATTGATGATGTTACAATCATCAATCGCTTAGCCGATTTCTGATTTATGATGTTTTGTTATGAAGACTTATAATTTTCTTCGCTCTATCAAACAAATGAAACCTATCCTCAGGCGCAACAATCGGAGTCAACTCTTCGTGTAACGACTCCACCTCACCTACCTTGGTCTCCAATTGTGCTGTTATATCCACCAAATCTTTTTTGTAAGCAGCCTCTCGAGAAGCAAAATCCTCCAAGAAGATCGAGCGTTTAGAAGTTAAGAAAAAGAGATTGAAACAAAAATGTTGAAATGTTGTATAAAAACTTGTCGAACAAAACAGGAGTTCGAACAGAGAATTAAAGTTTGGAGTTACAATCGTCCTTATCTTCTTCGCAACGGCTTCAGCGGTTGATGGATATTTCAGACAAGTCAAATATGATCCCGAGCTCGAAGAGATCATACGCTTTCAAATCTTCCAGCGAGTAGGAATATTAACGATATAGAAAACAAACACTATATCGAATCGAATTCCAAGGAAAATTTTGATAGAAATCGACAATTGACTTAGGCTTTCTCAGTGTGATTCGTTAGATAAGACGGCAGATTCTGTTATTGAAGTCAAATCTCGAGTTACCAGAGTTCCAACACCGTCTCCATGACCATTTACATCATCTTCTACTTTATCGTCATCACCTTCCTCTATTAGTTCACTGTGCAATTCGGTCAAAAGGGCTTTGACAAAGCAATATCCGTTTGGTTCTGTTTAATTATATGTATAGACTTATGTTTAACTTTTCATTTTATATGCAATTAAGTGGAATAAATATTCTATATTGGACATCTCACTAGTCTCGCATCGACATAATGAGGATCCATCAATTCATTTATTTTGACATATACGGGTATTTCATTGGCCATTTATGACTAATTGCTTGACTTAACAAAATTTCAGTTTATTCCCTTGCAACTCTCGCTTTGTGCTTCTGAATTCTTTGATTTCAATTCAAGTTGTCATTGGGTGCTTAATTACTTGATTGAAATACTATTCTCATTAATTATTTATTGGATCAGCAACTTCTACCTCTCTCTCATTGTAAGACATGCTGTAATCATTCAGATTACAAGGATTTACGACGTAGCTTGTGTTTAGGATTAAATTTCAATTTCTCTCGGGTTTTGAATCATACATGATTCAGATTACAATACCTATATTGTTTATAGGTATAATTTCTGATTGGAAATGTATTAGTATATAACTTCAACTGATACAACCCATATGTCATCCGCATTATTCACTATCGATGACAGGGTTGCACAGTTAACTCATTACTTACTTTGGAATTGAAATTCAGATGGTAACGGAATTAAATCATTTTATCATTTAAGAAACTTATAATTAGTTACCATTGTGGTCTTTTGGCGTTTCTGGTGTCTCCTCGGCATCCTCAGCAGTTATATGGAAAGCTCGCACCTTTGCTGTAGGTATCATTGTAGTACTCTGTTGGATTGCTCAGCCAACTGGTTGTTCCTGATTAGTAAGCACGCGTGCATTTGGGCAATGTTTGGCATAATGTCCACACTCACCACAGTTGTAGCATACGTCGTTTCTTTCTGGGCACTCATCGCTTCCATGTCCAATTCGGTTACAAGTGTAACAGGTCACATCTATAGGGTTGCAGCGTCCGCTATGAAATTTGTTACAGCGTTTACACGATCGTGCTCCTGACTGTATGGAATAGACTCTTGTCTTCTGAGGTGTAGAGGATGCTTGTGACTGCTGCTGACTGGACTTTGATGAACCGAAGAATCTACTGGATTTTTGTTTCTTAGGTGGAGATGGACATGTAGGACTTATAGCCATCATAACGGGTTCACAACTAGAATCTGTGAATTCCCGCTCCACCATTCTTGCTGCTTCCACTATACTGTGATACGTCGTGAACTTTATGCTGCTCATTTGTCTTCTATATATTGGATTCAGACCCAGTCTGAATCGGTTTATCTTACGCTCTTCTGTTGCTACTTGATATGACGAGTAGCCGCAAAGTCTCGAGAACTCATGCTCGTATTCATCAACGGTCTTGGTTCCTTGTTTCAATTGCATCAATTGCATCTCGAGTTCGTCTTGTTTGTCTGTTGGACAGTATTTGGCGTTGAACATCTCCAAGAACTGCTCCCAGTCCAATGTCATAATCGCTTCTTCACCATAGATGCTCTTTTGTGTTTTCCACCAGGCTCTAGCAGCTCCAACGAACAGTGCTGTTGCAAACTTAACTCTATTGCTGTCCAGACATTCTGAGATACTGAAGATCTCTTCAGTATGACTTATCCAATCTAAAGCTTGTATTGGATCTACTGTGCCTTCAAATGTCATAGCACCACTCGCTTTGAAATCTTTAAATCTACAGCCTTTTGGCTGCACAACTCGTTGGTTGACATGCTCATTATCGGATTCCGATTCGCTTGACTGTTCAGTTTGCTTCTTTTTATGTTTATTTCTCTTTTCAGTTTTCTTTATTGATTCAATTTGCTCTAGCATAAACTTTTTTTGTTGCTCATTATTCTGGGTTATTAGTTGTTGCATCATTTCCAGGACTTGCTCTGGGGTCATGCCACCTAATGGTCCACCTTCTCCAGACATAGCTCTGAAATATAAATCACTAAGTATTTAGATCATTAGTCTAGCATATTGTACCCTTTCATGCCCCGTCCTACTAGTCTCTGAAACCTATCTTAGTTCAAGCCATCCTGTCATGATTGATACTATAGCATTGCACAAGTTTGAGATCATGTATTACATGTAATACAATGATTCACTCAAACTATTGCTCTGATACCATCCTGTGAGACCCAAGATTTCTCAAAGGTCTCAAGTCAAGGCCCAGTAGCAACGCAATATCAATCAGGAAACTAAGATAAAATTAACAGTTGCGGAATAAAAGTTAATTACAAACAGATATATTTTTTTTTAAGTAATAGGGGCAGACTTCTAGACCAATTCATCAAAACACAGTTATAAACTAGCCCAAACCCCAAAGCTCATTCATCAATCAAGTACCAAGGTATTGGAACAGGTTCTAATGCACTTCAAGCTCTTTCAAAGTCCTGACCTATGAACTAGGTCCAGCTAATCCTTTGCCTTTACCTGAAAAATAATGCAACAACGGGGTAAGCTTAATTGCTTAGTGAGAATGTAGAATTTCACATTTAACATGCAATTATGAACGCGGAAGCACATGCACTGCACTCGGCTCATGCACGGCTCAGCTCTATATGCACTGCACTAGGCTCATGCACCGCTCAATCTCGAAGGGACATTGGCCAATTATGCTCTTTTGATGCGCGACTTTGCTCAGCTCCCAGTTATAAAACTGTTTTTGCTCTTGAGACTTTTAGACAAATTCATAAGGAATGCTAGGATGATGATAAATCCATACACACGCATCATTAGTGGGGATCAGCCACGTACTGGGCTAGCTACCAGTAAAAGCTCTATATGGATATCATCGGAATGCTCAGCTCTAGCTACCCTCTGTGCTTTCATCACGTAAATCAGCACATCATAAGCCTAACATTAACCCAACACTGAGCAATAGTGATGGAGTTAAGCTTAACAATCGAATGACTCATCAATGAAATAGATTATGGTAGAATAAATGCTTAGCTCAACAAATCATAGTAAATATACTAAGATAATATAAATCAATAAGCTCAAGATCAGAATGCCAATAAAATAAGATCATGCAACAAAAGTCTCAATTCACATAATATGCAGTTAAAGTGAAATCTACAACTCACTGTTACTGGCTATTTGTGCTCTTTTAGTTTCTGGCTCTGGCTCTGTTGCTCACAATCTGTAGTGGATTAGAACCACTATCTGACTTATATCAGACTTTCAGATGCTCGCCATTTTGCTCGTTGCTCAATCTGTTATTAATATCATTTCTAATATTTATTAGCTCTTATATCATCTGAATAATATATATATTCAGTGTTCATTCAATTCAATAGGCTCAAGGTTCTTTCGTTGGTCTTTTAATCTCAATATCTCATTCTTGATCATATGATCATTAATCTCATTAGAACCTTTCTTAGTTTTCATTTGCTCAATATAATTTTTAAGAAAGCATGTCTAATCATGTCATATACTTACTTGATGTTTATTTGCTCATAAAGTTGCATTTTCGGAATCCAATCATATGTGATCATGCATATATTCATATGTTTTCTAATTGATAGTATTTCTTAAGTTTATAGATCTTTATTTTAATGATTAATCATTCATATTTATATATGGAAATCTGTTGTGTATTTTGAATTATAAAATCACATCCGGATTAGGACCAACCGAATTCGGATCATCCGGATTCGGTTCTACGTCATCCGAAATGGCATATCCGAAATGGTGTATTTGATCCGAAGTGATACAAGATTCGAATTAGAAAATCTGATTTATGTTTGAGTTGAGATCCGAAATTGGTCCGAAATGGGGTCATCCGAATTAGCATCATCCGAAATGGGCCATCCGAATTAGATATTTTATCCGAAGTAGGGCTTCATCCGAATTCGGTCTCATCCGAATTCGGATCCCATGACTTCATAATTTTTTTCCAGAAATTGTTCTTGGTGTTCATCTTTTATACTTACGGATTTTTCATAAAATTTCCCAAAAATCCATTTTATCAACATGCAACTTAACATAAAGTTGTATTATCATTATTTGGTTGATTTTATACTATTTTTCTTATCATTAACACCTTATTTTGATCAAGATTGTCCAAAATATGCACCTTTTGCCAAGAACACTATTTTATCAAAAATTTACATTTTCTTGCTTATTTTGGACAATCCGACTCATGATTTCTGTTTCTATAACTTCAAATTACTTAATTACATGATTTCAATTCATTTATTCTAACATGCAACACAATTTCATGTTATAACTCTTTTGATTTTCGGTTTTTCTTTAAAACCGAACTAAACTCATAAAATACCGAAATTTAGATGAGTTTTACCTTGAAATCTTGTAGATAATTGTTGTTTGATGTTTGTTGTAACCTTCTTTGGTCTTGAATCTTCAATTAATACAAGAATTAAAGAAATTTCTTGACAATTTCTTGAGAAACCGGTTTGTAGAGAGAGAAAGAAGAGAGAGAGTGGTTTTTGTGATAATGATCTTAAGTGATCATTAATTTGGCTTTTATATATCAAATTGGTCATATTTGAATTTAACCCACTATACTTTTGTATTTTATCTTTCTTTTAGCTTTTTGATCATCTAAATAATTTAAAACAATTATATAATTTAATTAAATAAATTCATTAGTTAATTAAATTATAAATCAAATAATATAATAAAATTACATTATTAGCTTAAGATCAGATATTATGTATTTGGTCAAAAGTTAGGTTGTTACAGAATGGGCTCCACCACGCACAAACTTCGTCCTCGAAGTTAGATATGTTCGAACAGACTTGGGCAGATAACTTTTATGATGAGCAAACAACATCAATCACAACTAAGATAGAATTAATAAAATGCGGAATTAAGTCATTACAGAAATTAGGATTAATTTACAATAAGTTTAAAAGTAAACTACAAAAGGCACCAGGACACTAATTTAATACATAATCACAATACGTAGCACTGATCTACCCAAACCACCACCATTATTGTCTTCAATCAATACCAATTACAGATTCAGTAGTGGTCTAATGACTTCGAATTGAGCGTGCAGATCCTAAAGACTTGGGTCAGCTGGACCTTTTCCTTTGATTAAACCTGTAAAAAGATTCAACAACAACTGTAAGCGGGGCTTTGTGAGATTATAGATTTAACAGTTAACATGCCATGACAATTTTTAAGCGGAGACTTGACTTTGACTTTAAGCTCTGACTTTGACTTTAAGCGCGATTTTGACAATGTCTGGCTATCTTGAGAAACCGGTTTGTAGAGAGAGAAAGAAGAGAGAGAGTGGTTTTTGTGATAATGATCTTAAGTGATCATTAATTTGGCTTTTATATATCAAATTGGTCATATTTGAATTTAAACCACTATACTTTTGTATTTTATCTCTCTGTTGGTACACCTTGTGTGACGATAGCAGTCTAATCGATTTGCATTATGATTTAGGTAATATTCTGAGTTAACCAGTATTTTGATATATATGTTTAATATGTGTTTGTCTGTTATTGATTGTATGTATGAACTTGATGTAACATATTACAAGAAGTTCAAACATAAAGGTCAAAGATTATGTCAAGCATAAGTTAAAACATAAGTTTCATCACTTAAGTGTTTAAGTGTATTGGCTAGATTCGAATAGGTTAAGGAAGGCATTCGAATCTGTGATAGATTCGAATGTATCCTTAGATTCGAATGGGCTAGATTCGAATCTGTCAGATGGACAGATTCGAGGTTGGCCCACAACAGACTCGAATCAGGGTCTATAATTAGGGATAGACTCGAATGATTAGTAGACTTTTTGCAGAATTCGTGAGGAATTGAGCATTAAGCGATCTCGAGTTTATCAGCTAGGTGAGTCCCGTTTCGGAGAGAATTAGTACGTAGGATCGTTCGTGTGTCGTTCGTTCAGCGTCTAATAGTCTCCGTGTTTCCGTTGGTTGAGAGTTGTCCGTCTAACCGTCAACGAGGATTCCGCACTCGTTAACGGATCCGCGTCTAGATAGATCTTGCATTGGTAGACCTTACAAGTGGTATCAGAGCCTACGGAGTGTTCGTGGTGTTCTTCGTGTTCATCAGAAACATTCTAGGTTTCTTGACGCTAGTTGGACGGTTTTTCTCTCAAAAACGTGTTTTTGAGCTTAGCAAATTCATATTCGGGAAACACTTTGTCGTTTTTCACGTTTTTGGTCGAAATCATTATTTTTCATTTGAAAAATAGTGATTTAATCTGTAAAACGTCAAAAAATCAAAGTGTTAGCCGTTTTTCGAGTTTGCGGCGCTCGAATCTATAGGGGTAATTAGGGTTTTACTTTATTTTCGAGTTTAACCAAAATACGCTCCTTTCGAGTCAATTTCAGTCAGTTTCGAGTCTGTGGTGTTTCGAATCTGTTACTTCATCCGAATTGGATCTCGAGTCTATATTGTTTCGAGTTTGTTTCGAGTTTGTTACTGTTTCGATTCTGTGCTTCGATTCTGCTGAATTTCGATTCTATTGTGCCTTCGATTCTAAGGGTCTTCGAGTCTAAGGAGTCTTTCGAATCTGACATATCTTCGAATCTAAGGAATTGTTCGAATCTGACATAATTTCGAATCTAATTGAATTAAAAGACTTAATCGAATTTAATACCAAATAAATTGGAATCTAATTACATTCGAATCTATCTAGGTTCGAAAGAGTTAATCCACATTAGTTTCGAATTAAATTAATTAAGTCTAAATTCAATTTGTTTCAGAAAAGATGTCAAATCTTCAGAAATTCCTTGAAATGGATCACGAAGTTGGGAAGGCTAATGCACCGCCAAAGCTGATGAAAGTTGAGGATTATTACTGGTGGAAGGACAGATTTACGGATTTTGTACGATTCAACGATATGCGCATGTGGGTGTGCATAGATGAAGGGTACATTCCGCCAGTATCTGAAGTTGAAGGCCGTCAAAAGGTCTTGTCATATCAGATGATGAAAGAGGATGACAAGAAACTATTTGAAGCTGAAAACAAAGCTTTCTCCATAATCCGTATGGCTTTACCTCAAGATATTTTACACACATTTCGGACTCAAGGACGTCGAAGGAACTTTGGGAGTCTCTCCAGAAAAGGTGTGAAGGTAATCCACGGGTGCGTAGAAAGCGTACAGAGCTGTTGACCCAACAGTTTGCGATTTTCAAGGCTCTTAAGGATGAACAGTTAGATGATATTATCACAAGGTTCTATCATCTGATAACAGAGCTTGAAAGTCATGGCATTGAGTACTCGGACAGTGACAAGAACAACAAGCTTCTTGATGCCCTACTAGCCAAATGGGCTATGTACGTGGCAATGATTAAGCTTAATGAAGACAAATACTATGCTCAATCGCTGGATGACATCGTGGGAACGTTGAGGGCATATCACTTCGAGATGATAAAGGCTGAGACTGATTACGAGCAAGTCCAAAATCCGGCGATGTATTTTGGAAAGACATCTAAATCATCAGTGACAGCTGATCAGAAGAGTGCTACATCGTTTTTCACCGGAGAAACGTCATCGCCACCAGAGTCCGAAGACTCACTGAATCGCGCGTTCTTAGGGTTAGGAAAATCGGAAGAACCGCAACCTCAAGTCCAACAGGCATCGACCAGTCAGAGCTATTCGAAGATGCCCATGAGCGCAAAGTCCGCAGAAGAACATTTGAATCTACTTGCTTCGTTTGTGGCCGCTTATGGAAATTGTGTTCAAGGGAAGATCAATGATCCGGCTCTTTGGGATGAAGATTACGATCAGGTCGACCCTGATGACTTAGAGGAAATGGATCTTAAATGGCAACTGGCCATGGTGACCCAGAGGGTTAAAAGATTCATTAAGAGAACTGGGAGGAATCTGCAAATGAACAACAAAGGGATAGGATTTGATAAGTCTAAGGTCAAATGCTACAACTGTCAGGGATTGGGACATTTCGCCAGGGAGTGTCAAAGACCGAAGGTAGAATCATACCAAGGACAGAATCAGCATCAAGGACGGTACCAAAATCAGTCCCAACAGAGATATCTTCCGAGTTCAAATTCTGGTCAAGCCAATCTAGCGGGTCTAATATCCAATGTCACTTCTGACAGACAGCTAGATGGGACTTATGACTGGAGTTCACATCCGGAGTCCAATGCTAGAGCTTTCATGGCTGAAGTTACGGAGAATGGGTGTGAAGAGGATGAGCAGATCACACGGGACAGCAGTCCGATGTGGGTAGAGAAAGCGAATGATCAGACCGTGCTGGAGTTTGCTGCTCAGATGGCCAACGTGGAATCTGATAACTCTAAGGTTAGTCTTTCTTATTCTCTATTTCATGAATTATGTGCTTTATGTGTTAGTTCTAACGATAGGTTAAATCTAGTTTTAGACTCACATAAGACCATAGCTGCTCAAAATGAAAATTTAAAAATTGAAAATGCTAGCCTAAATGATATAAAACAAGATTTAAAAGAAAAGCTTAAGGCTGATGCTCAAGACGTAATCGTTCTAAACGACAAACTGAGTAAGCAGTGTGTTAGGATAGAGCTTATGTATGAGCACGTAGAGGCCTTGACCAAAAGTCTGAAAGATAAGGACATAGAGCTAGCTGAGACCAAGGTTAAGGTAGCAGAGGCAAATAGCAAGCTGGAAAAGTTTAGGATTCGAGCCTCAACCTAGGAAAGTCTAGGATGACCAAAGTACAGTCTAAGAAGCCTGTAGGTCTAGGTTTTCACGAAATTCCCACCGTTATGCAAACTATGTGTCCTCAGCCTCAGAGAAGAGAAACTGACAACTCAGTTAACTTAGAGGGATCCCTACCCTGAACCGACAGCTGAGCCAACAGTTGAAAATACACCTAGGTGACTGACTCTACTGTCAGGTCAAGAATGAAATTTGTTGCTTCCCCAGTGAAACACCTGCAGTAAAACAGAAAAATTTCATGGGCTGACCAGGTCGAAGAGACAGCACACGGTGAATGTACCAAAAGAAGTAGACACTAGTGAGACACCTAGATCTAAGCGTGACCAACCAAAAAAGGTTCCATGGATAGATGTCTTGCTTTAGATGTCACTAGAAAGGCATGGTGCTTCTCACTGTCCAACTAGTAGAAAGCGAAACTTACACCCTAGACAGTGAACCAACACCTTGTTCAGCCCATCACCAAACTGTGGCAAGCAGCAGTACGTTCTCAAACCTACCGGAGAAACGTGCAGTGCATGCACCAAAAACCTTGTTGTGAAAGCAAACACGGTTTTAAGTGTGGACCAAAAGAAGTGGTTAGGACAATCACCGAATCTGTGCTTAATCATCTAGGGTCAGCATCCTCAACAAGTTCTATAGGAGTCACTCACACACATAGCGGTACACACTGCCAGTTAGGTCACATTACTCTTTAGACATATGCTTCCGGTAAGAGCCAGGGAATCACAAGTCTGAAATGCAGTATAATAAGAGTATTCAGAGCTCCTAACACCAAAGCACTACTCAAGGCAAGAGTGAATCCTAAATGCACTCGGCACCAACACAGAAATTCAGTTCAAAGGCCCAATTGCACCTGAAAGGCGAATGGGTACTTGAAAGAAGGCACGATATGTGGCCAGAGAATGGTATTACCAAGTCCGTCATGGCTTGGGTTCCCCGTGATAACTAACCTATTTTTCTTTCATGTGCAGGAGATAACTACCGGTCCAAACAACAAGTGGTTCGTCGACAGTGGTTGCTCCAGGCACATGACGGGGGAGAGAAGTCTTCTCACAGACTTCAAGGGGGGTAATAGGGGATTTGTATCATTCGCGGGCAACAAAGGTGGAAATATCACTGGAACTGGAGAAGTCACTAATGGGACGATTACATTGGATCAAGTTTATCACGTTGATAAATTGGTTCATAATCTCATTAGTGTATCTCAAATCTGTGATAAGAAGAACTCGGTGTTATTTACTGACACTGAGTCGTTAGTGCTAAAGCCGGGATTCAAAATACCTGAGGATTGGATATTGATGCGGGCTCCAAGGAAGAATGACTTGTACATGCTCGATATGAACAAACCAGATAATTCGATGGGTCCGATCTGCTTACTATCAAAAGCTTCAGAGACAGAATCGGTTTTGTGGCACAGACGCATGGCTCACTTGCACCTAAGGAAAATGAACTACATAACGAAGAATGGTTTGGTGCAAGGTGTGCCTCTGAAGAGCTTTCAGTTTGAAGACAAGTGTCTACCGTGCATGAAGGGCAAGCAACATAAAAAGACACACAAGTCCAAGAAACTGAACTCCATAACCTCGACATTCGATTTGTTGCATATGGACCTTTTCGGCCCTATCAACAAAAGGAGTATAGGAGGTAGTTGGTTTTGCTTAGTTATCACTGACGATTACTCACGGTTTTCATGGGTTTTTTTTTTAGGTACGAAGGACGAGACGGCTACAAAGCTCATCGGGTTCTTAGACCAAGTGGAGAACTCCTACGGAACAAGGGTTAAACATATTCGTAGTGATAATGGGACTGAATTTAAAAACTCTGTAATTGGTGTATATTGCCTATCAAAGGGCATCGTGCATCAATTCAGTGCACCATATGAACCTCAACAGAATGGGGTGGCCGAACGTAAAAACAGAACATTGATTGAGGCTGCAAGGACTATGCTTTCGGATTCATAGCTTCCTACCATGTTTTGGGGGGAGGCAGTGAATACCGCGTGCCATATTTTAAATAGAGTCCTTACAGTCAAATCATTGAACAAAACATGTTATGAAATTTTGAATAAACGACCACCTAACTTAACTGGATTCGAACCGTTTGGAGTACCATGCACACTTTTAAGAACAAAACATCAACCGAAGTTTGGTGAAAAGGCTGACGAAGGATACTTCCTAGGTTATGTGCCAAACTCACCAAACAAACGGGTTTTTAACAAAACGAGTGGTACTGTGGAGATTGTGTATAATATTGGAGTCACAAGTTATACACATGAACCCCAAACTGGTCCGGAATGGATATTTGACTATGATAAGTTATTTGAGTCATTTAACATTCCTTTGGATGATACTGCAGGTACAATCGAAAAAGACATGGCGACGTTGCACCTAAATGACGATGGCCATATTTTTCCGAGGACCACGTTCGAATCTACGTCCGAGCCTACTGCGACTGTAGATAGTTCTCCAGAAGTTGCTGATCAAGAGACACCTAATACTGAGAATCAGACTCAACCTTCAAGTTCCAACTCTGAGGAAAATGTCCGTGAGGAGGAAAATGCAGAAGCTGAGACTATTCCCCCTTTAGGTGAAATAGGATCCAACTTAGGAGATAATCTAAGGGTTGACGAAATAGAGACCTCTAGGATTAACAAGAACCATCCAATAGAAAGCATCATAGGAAATCCTAACGAGGGTGTGAGGACTCGGAGTAGTGTAAATAACAACACCGTGTTGTTGTCGATGATAAACGACTCCGAGGCATATCACACATGTCTATATTCGTGTTTCATATCGCAAGTAGAGCCCAAAAATGTGCAAATGGCACTTAAGGACAACTCCTGGGTTGAAGCGATGCAGGAAGAACTTTCACAATTTAGGAAACTAGAAGTGTGGGAGTTAATTCCGTTACCTCGAGGGGAGATTGCAATAGGAACCAAATGGATTTTTAAGTGCAAAAGAGACGATCGGGGTATAGTCACGCGCAACAAGGCGAGATTAGTTGTAAAGGGTTTCAACCAAGAGGAGGGAATCGATTACAACGAAGTGTTTGCACCTGTAGCAAGGTTAGAAGCAATTAGGTTGTTTTTAGCTTTTGCCTCCTTCAAAGGCTTTAAAGTATATCAACTGGATGTTAAGAGTGCTTTCCTGTATGGGAAAGTGAAGGAGTTGGTGTATGTAGAACAACCGCCCGAGTTTACAGATCCTAAATATCCTGATAGAGTATATCGCTTAGATAAGGCTCTTTATGGATTACATCAGGCACCTAGGGCGTGGTATGAGACTCTATCCAACCATCTGTTAGAAAATGGCTTTGAGAGGGGTAGGATAGATAGTACTCTGTTTGTTAAGAGAAAGGGAGATCACTTTATCTTGGTACAAGTGTACGTCGATGATATCATTTTTGGATCATCAGACGAACAGATGTGCAAAGATTTCGAGAAGCTTATGAAGTCTAAGTTCGAGATGAGTGCTATGGGAGAGTTGAATTTCTTTTTAGGGTTACAAGTTGACCAAAAGAAGGAAGGCATGTTTATCCATCAGACCAAGTATGTCTATGACATATTGGAGCGTTTCGGGATGGAAGGAACTAAGTTGACTGCCCACTTCAGCACGCCGATTCAAGTGAATCACAATCTCGGGCCGAGTACTGAAAGTGATTCCGATGTGGATCCGACTTTATATCGGGCCATGATTGGGTCACTTATGTATTTAACTGCTTCAAGACCTGACATAATGTTTGCTGTGTGTATTTGTGCTAGGTTTCAAGCGAATCCGAAGGAGATGCATATGAAGGCTGTGAAGCGGATTCTACGATACCTCAAGTCGAAACCGAAGTTGGGTCTTTGGTATCACGCGGAGGGAGATCTAGAGTTGGAGGCGTTCACAGATTCAGACTACGGAGGATGCAGCTTGACGCGCAAATCAACGACTGGAGGTTGTCAGTTCCTCGGAGGGAGACTGGTATCCTGGCAATGCAAGAAACAAACATCGGTAGCCGTGTCAACGTGCGAGGCCGAGTATGTAGCTGCTGGTAGTTGCTGTTCACAGGTTCTGTGGATACAACAACAATTGCGGGATTACGGTTTGTCTTACACTCAAACTCCAATTAGGATAGACAATCAATCTACAATTGCGATAACAAATAATCCAGTTAAACACAGTAAAACAAAGCACATAGACATAAGGCATCATTTTATTCGTGATTGTGCTGAAAAGAACTTAATCAAACTGGTAGAAGTGGCAACAGAAGATAATAATGCAGATTTATTTACCAAAGCGTTTGATAAGTCACGGTTTGAGTATTTAATTCAACTGAACGGAATGCGCAATCCAGAGTAATTTGACCTTAGTAGTAGTAACTTTACTTTATTTTATTTTATAGTAGTAGTATTTCTTTCTTAACAGTAGTCTGCTAATTTAGGTAAGTTTCTAATTTAGGAAAGTTTCTATTTTTAGTAAGTTTCTATTTTTAGTAAGTTAGTAGGTTAGCTTAGTTTACTGCTTTTTGCTATGAAAAACAAAAGAAAAAAGAGAGAAAATTACAAAAATACAAAAAAAAAAAGAATATCAGAAAAGGAGTTAAGTCTTAGATACATAGGTTCAAAGTGACGAAAATTAGCACCGTCGTTACAGACTCTAAGTATTTAGGCTTTCACACATAATGCAACTAAACTCTAAGTGTTATACTTTATTTAGTTTGATGTGTTGGTAGGATAATACATATAGGGAATCTCAAGGCTAATAAAATATTCTAGAAAAAGTCAAGCGTGTCTCTAACCTAGATGTACGACCAATCGGTCTTAATTTTTATGTACAAGACATACAAACTTTAAGTCTAAATGAGGTGTGCAAACTTTCTGGGGATGTATGGCAACATCAAATACATCTGAAAATGGAAAGAATAGAAATATCATGAAAAACTGAGAGTCGAAAACATGCAACTCTGTTGTACGTAAGTACAGACCTGTTGTCTCTGTTTAGATTCGGGTTAGCAGACATGTCGCTTTGTTGTACGTCAGTACAGACCTGTCACCGCTATCTGCTAACTTTAAAATAAACCTTAAGTCGAACTAAGACACTTTGTTGTATGAGAATACAGACCTGTGTCCGATGTTTGTCTTTTAAAGAAAGTTTGCAAATACCAACAAGTTAGAATTTTTGTCTGTGTGCCTTGATCATAAAAGTATGTCTATGTCTGAGTCACGTAAGATAATTTCCTGATAAATAAAAAGGCCAAGGGATATTCCGAAATGTAAAATGTTTAACAGGGTAAAATACCAACAATCGGCTAAATGGGTATGTCACGACAAACAATCAAAGGAATTCAAAAAATTCCTAAGTGTGAAAGTTTAAGTACTGAAAGTTAGTATCGGACATCGCTATCTGATTGAACCTTTCTTAGACTATACTCATCAAAAATATGTTGTTTGGTATTTAGCTTAGCTTGTAAATTTATTTTTATAACTTAAGTCTAGATTAAATTTTTTAGTCAAAATTTTATTTTATTTTATTTTATTTTTACCTTAGCTTATTTTATTTTAGTTTAGTTTAATTTTTACTTAGGTAAAAGGTCAAAAATTACTAAGGGTGCATTCGAAGTTGGATAAAATAAACATTGCGTGAAATATCTGTTGCTTAGGGTAAAAGAATTGGCATAGTTTATCTGGTTACACAATACCGTAGAAAAACGTTGGAAAAGTTGAAGTTATTTCAAAATTTCCGAAATTTTTCTAAGTGTTGGTAATTTCGAATCTAAGACAGACTCGAATGTGAAGTTTTTCGAATCTGTCAGTAGACTCGAAACTACACATAGACTCGAAGGTAGGTAGTATATATAGGTCAATAGTGAAGTCATTTATTACTTTACTGTTGTCGAATCTATACTCTCGAATCTATATCAGCGATCTCGAATCTGTTCTCGAGTCTATCGTATTTCCTATAAACGACATTTCATCGAGTCTAAAGCTTTTGTGTTCGATTCTACACTCATATCTAGGTATAATCAACCGGATTGTACAAGATTTTGGTAGTTTTATACACAATTTTGGGCTTAAAACATCACATTTTGAAGTTTTATGGGTCAAAATAGAGTTTTTGCTAAATAACTAAGTTAGGACCTATAAAATATCAAATTGAAAGCATAAATCTATAATTAGAACCTAGTTGAACTAATGTATGTGATTTACTAAGTTCAAAATGGTTAAAATTTTGGGTTTTTGTTGAAACCATGGCCGATGGGGCTTCGAGTCTGTTCATGGACATTCGAATCTGTTCAAGGGTTTCTCGAATCTGTCATTAGATTCGAGATACCCATGATCCTCGAATCTGTCCATTAGACTCGAATAGGGACACTTCGAATCTGTCCATTACACTCGAATATGGACACTTCGAATCTGTTACTTTCGAATCTGCACTTTATTTATTTTTGTCTAATTTAAATTTTATTAAACTTGTGGAAATTTAATTGTGTTAGATTTTGTATTTAATAAAGTACAAAATAAAACAAATTTGAATTTAAACAAGTTTATTGATTTTTAATAAGTCTAACAGTTTTATTTATTGTGCAGATATGGCAGTTCGTGCGTTTGTTCCTAAGCACAATATGGTGCTTCATCCGGATCATCACCTCCCTGAGGCGCAGGGATACAGGCAGATGCTAGAATTTCTTGTGGAATCTAGGATAGGATTTGCACTATCTCATAATGTTCAGCTTATATTGCCTTATATCCGTCAATTTTACGATCATCTTCAAGTAGACTGCTCGGTCACTCCGACAGTGCTACGAACTCGCATTGCTGGACAACCGCTAGTATTTTCAGCGGATATGCTGCGTCAAGTGTTGCAGCTGGGCACTCAAGAAGAAGAGTCTGGACCGATCGAATTTCCTCTGAACATCAGGCAAGCGGCCTTTCAGAGAATGGGATATAGTCTAGACGTGTCGAAAGTGTCCTATATGAAGAGCGGGTTAATTGGCCAATGGAGGTTTTTGGCTCATGTCTTCATGGTATGCTTTGCACCAAAGAAAGCTGGGTTTGACTATATAGTTGCGAAGATCCAGTCTGGGATAGTCGCGATGGTGTACAATCGACCATACAGTTTCTCGGAAATGTTTTTCTCCGAATTTGTTCACCAGATCACCGCTCCTGAAAATCAACAATTCCTGCTATATCCGCGGTTCATCATGATGTTGATCAGGCACTTCTTGCCAAATCTGCCGCCATCAAATGACGTTCAGAACGTAGCGATTATGGACAAAAGGATATTCGCTGATTGTTCCTCACATCGAGGAAGATTGGCTATTCCGATCGAGCGACCGTTGTTTGGAGCTGTTTTAGACAGGAACTTTGTGGCACCAGATAATGCCAACTGGGCAGGTGAAGTAGAAGTTCAGCCTCAGCAGCAACAGCAACAGCAACAGCAACCGCATCAACAACAACAAGAACGACGTGCACAGCCACAAAGGCGAAGACCAAGAGCTACTGCGAGTCAGACTCAGGCGTCTAGGCCTTCCACAAGTCAACAGCCATAGCCAGAGGTACAGGAAGCAGGGCCTTCAAGTGCCGTTCCAGAAACCGAGCAAATAGCCCAAACCTTGGAAGAAATCTGGGCGTCTGGACCTCATGCCAATGAGGAAATAACTGCAGAGTTAGTTGATCAGTTGTTACAGCCTCCGGAAGGAGCAGAAGATGTGTTTAGACAAGTTGAGGATTATGAGCCAGAGCAGGCTGAGGACGTTTTGTCATCTTCAGCAACTGAGTCAGAAGAGATGGAGGAGGTAGAAGCTGAAGCTCCAGAGTCAAGGTCTGCCGTTCCTGAAGTTCAAATTGGAACTTATGGTTCGCGACTGATTATAAATGAAGGTGGTTCTAGGAGACGATTTGACAGGGAATTGGAGGAGTCGGATTTCGAAGAAGAAGAAGTTTCTCACCTTGTGACGAGGCAACGGGCCAAACGTCACAGGTTCATGCAAGGATCCTCTTCAGCTGCCGCAGAACAACCAGAAATCTCTCAACCTGAAATTCCTCAACCACAGGACCCTCAAACCACCATTCCACCATCACCACCTCATGATGAACCATACATCCCATCACCAATCATTCCAACTCCAATTCAGTCCATCCCATCAACCTCATCCTCATACGCCGACAATCAAAGGTTTCAGCAGCTAAAAGCGCGAGTCGACTTCCAAAATATCCAGATCTTAGGCCTAACAAAGGCAGTCGGCGAGATTCAGACTCATAATGCCGATCTAAAAAAGATTGTGGACACAGTTCAGGAAGAGAACTTAGAGCTAAAAGCCTTTGTTTGTGATCAGTCAGCCGAGATAAGGTCGATGCGCTCCCTAATTGAGCAGTTAATGAAAAATTTACAGGCTCAGGGGGAGACATCGTGCCGTGATCAGGAAGCACAGAGGCCGAGAGATGATGATGATGAAGACAACCAAGGCAATGATCCCAGCCCACAAAGACAGAATGAGCCAGTAGATTTTTCTGCAGCTCAGACTGCTCAATCTCAGGGGGAGCCTAGTCCAGGAGGAACAGGAGGAGAAGCAAGTTCTTCAAAGACTTTAGATAGCGGCATGATAGATGCGCTAAAAGATATTGAAGAAGAGCTGATGGAATTTGATTTTGAAGAGGATATTGAAGAATTAGAGGAAGGAGAGTTTATTCCAGAGGACGTCGTCGACTGGAAATCAGATGATGAGGTGTTCGATGATGAAGACGATCAAGTCAATGAGGTTATTGTCAATTCACAACCTGTCACGGAGCTATATGAAGGACAAAATCATAATGTGATTGACATTGACTATATCAAGGTAGCCTCAGTCGAGGATAAAGAACTTGAAGAGGCCGAGAAGGAGCCATCTAGGACTGACTTGATAAATCGTTGGTTCAAGAAAGAGGAAAAGAAAGAGAGTTTGAAGATGAAGAAGAAAATGAGAGTTCCAGGTGCTGGAAACTTCTCAGGAGGCATTATAAGCTGGTTCTTTGACAAAGAACTGCAGCTGTTTATTTTGAAAAGAAGAGATGGCCTTCAATACTTGAGGCGGACACTGAAAGCTTTTAATTCATTGCCCAAGATTGAAGTTAAAGAGTTAGCCTGGAAGGAGCTGATCAATATTGGAGATGATCCCTACGCGAACGTTATTGAAAGAATTATAAGGAAAGAAGGGCGATCAGGCAAATTTGAGAGGCTTAAGCCGAGATCAGGCAAAAGGGTCGAGGATGGATCAAGGATAGATCCTCATACTGGAAGACCTTGGGCCAGAATGGTGTATAAGCCAGTCAAATGTCTGAAGAAAGTACCTATGAAACCAATGCCACAGAACGTTTTGAGCAACATGAAGTGGTGGTACCTAGAGATTGACACTGCTGAAGCTATCATGGAAGATCAAGACGAGCAGGTCATTTTGAAAGTATATGATCCTCTGCATTTGATAAACCTATCAAAGGACGACCTGAAGAAGCTTCACGATCAGCCTATCTTCTTCACTGAACCATGGAGATCTGAAGCCAGGAAGTTCCAAAAGGTAGTTAAAGTTTGTATAGAGGCGGGATTATTTGCAGGTAGTAATATATATAGCTCTAGTACTTAAATTTGATGTCATGTAAATAATTAGAAGCTATCGTCAAGGGGGAGTCTGTTGGTACACCCTGTGTGACGATAGCAGTCTAATCGATTTGCATTATGATTTAGGTAATATTCTGAGTTAACCAGTATTTTGATATATATGTTTAATATGTGTTTGTCTGTTATTGATTGTATGTATGAACTTGATGTAACATATTACAAGAAGTTCAAACATAAAGGTCAAAGATTATGTCAAGCATAAGTTAAAACATAAGTTTCATCACTTAAGTGTTTAAGTGTATTGGCTAGATTCGAATAGGTTAAGGAAGGCATTCGAATCTGTGATAGATTCGAATGTATCCTTAGATTCGAATGGGCTAGATTCGAATCTGTCAGATGGACAGATTCGAATGGGCCTTAGGCCAGATTCGAGGTTGGCCCACAACAGACTCGAATCAGGGTCTATAATTAGGGATAGACTCGAATGATTAGTAGACTTTTTGCAGAATTCGTGAGGAATTGAGCATTAAGCGATCTCGAGTTTATCAGCTAGGTGAGTCCCGTTTCGGAGAGAATTAGTACGTAGGATCGTTCGTGTGTCGTTCGTTCAGCGTCTAATAGTCTCCGTGTTTCCGTTGGTTGAGAGTTGTCCGTCTGACCGTCAACGAGGATTCCGCACTCGTTAACGGATCCGCGTCTAGATAGATCTTGCATTGGTAGACCTTACACTCTCTTTTAGCTTTTTGATCATCTAAATAATTTAAAACAATTATATAATTTAATTAAATAAATTCATTACTTAATTAAATTATAAATCAAATAATATAATAAAATTACATTATTAGCTTAAGATCAGATATTATGTATTTGGTCAAAAGTTAGGTTGTTACAGAAGATCATGGAGATCCGTTGGAGGCTCCAAGATTTCATGAATTAGTTCTACCACAATGTCTTGCTGGGCTTGAGTTCCTTGAGCCCGTATTTCAACAAGGGTCAGTGCCCTCTGATCAAATTCTGTGACGGAACTCGACGGGCCTGCAGCGTCCGTTGATGGACCTGCTGTCGTAGACTCTGAAAGTCTGCTGCAGGATGGCCTTGATGCCGGAATTTGTCTCGCTGGAGCTCTTTGCCTCTTGCGCGGTTGCTGTTGTGGTTGTTGTTGTTGTGGTGGCTGTTGCTGCTGTTGCTGCGGTTGAGGAGCTTCACCTGCCCAGTTATCTCCTGCCGGAGCCACAAAATCTAGGTCAATGTCTGCTCCGAACAACGGTGCCACCTGTGGCCTGACATGCTCAGCCCTGCGTGCATTGTGCGACTGGCAGTCATCGAATATTCTCTTATTTATAATAGCCACGCCATGAGTATCTGGAAGTTGAGGTAGATTCGGCAAAAAGTGGCGTATTATCATCATCTCGAAGCGTGGGTACATCAAAAATCTTTCTCGGACTGGAGCTGTGATTTGATGCACAAACTCAGCAAAGAACATCTCTGAAAAACTAAAGCGCTTGTTATATACCAAGGCTATTACTGCTGATTGCATCTTGGACACGATGTAGTCAAAACCTGCCTTTTGCGGTGCAAAACAAACCATAAAGACATTCACCAAATAACTCCATTGCCCGATTAAGCCACTCTTCACATACGAGGCTTTGGTGATATCCTGGGCGTATCCCATTCGCAGAAAGGCTGCTTGCCTAATATGAACTGGAAAGTCAACAGGCCCTGCCTCCCGGTCCTCTGTTCCTAGCTGTAGTATCTGACAAAGCATAGAAGCTGAGAATACAATAGGCTGCCCCCCAACTCTTGTACGCAATATTGTTGGCGTCACTGAACAGTCTACCTGGAGATGCTCCCAGAATTGTCGTACATACGGCAAGATTATCTGCAGATTATGGGTCAATGCATAAGCAACCCTTGAGTGCGTCAAAAATTCAACCATTTGTCGGATTGGTGGAGCTTCAAGTAGCTCTCGATCTACTGACATATCCATGTTACGTTTATAGAAAAATGCACGACCACCCATATCTGCACATAAAACAACAACCAATATTAGAAATGAAAAATAAAAATGAAACTTGTTTAAATTCGAATTTGCCTTATTTCGAACTACATAAGATCGAAATCAAAAACATTCGAATTTCTACAAGTTTGAATTTATTTTATAAAGATATTCGAATTTAAACCAAATTCGAACATTATGTTCGAATTTGACTGACTTCGAATTTAAATCAAATTCGAAGGTTATGTTCGAATTTGACTGACTTCGAATTTGTAGATATTTTAACAAATTCGAACTTTCGGACAAGTTCGAACATGATGAACATGTACCAAGTCGGTCCTTTTCAAACAAAACTCCAAGATTTTAACCCCATTTGACTTAACAAATAGTACAGTCTAGTCCTATTGGGTTCTAATCGAAGGTTAATGTGTTTTATTTGAAGTTTCACCAGTTAAAACTTGTGATATTGAAACACATAGTTTAAACTCAAAAAGCTTCAAATAAACTCGATTTTTGTCCACAAAAGAATCCTAAAACACTCAAACTTTGTATAATAGTGACTACTATACCTAAGGATGTGATTAGATTCGAGAAAGATGAATAAAAACTTCGAGGAATAGGAATAAAATCGAAACGGTAATTTCGAAGAACAAACTCGAAATCGCGAGGTCAAAAGTTCGAAGAGATAAAATCGAAGGTTGGTGAAATTAATGGTCCACTGTTGACCTATTTATACAAACTCATTCGAACTTGACATAAATTCGAAGATACTGACAAATTCGAAGGATACTTCGAATATTTCTTAAATTCGAATTTATTTGAAAATTTTGAAAATCCATGAATAAAATTCAACTTTTTCGTGTAACGGAATTTTACAAACCGTGCAAACTTATTCACACCAAGCAATAGATTTTCAAGTAAAATTTGTTTATTCAACCAATCATGCATCCTAATAACTTTGACCTTTTTCCTACTTAGAATAAAATAAATAAAATTAAATAAAGTGAAAATAAACTAAAATAAAATAAATTAAAGTAAAATAAAGTTTGAATAAAATTTAAACTTAAGCTACTCATAAATATATTTACAGAGTTTACGACATACACTAACAGAATATTTTAGGCGAGAAGTTCAAAGAAGGTTCAATCAGATAGGGGTGTCAATACGCACTTTCATTATTTCACTTTCACACTTAGGAATTTTTTGATTCCGTTGATTGTTTGTCGTGATACACATTCCAAGGCGATTGTTGGTATTATTTTCCCTTTAAACATGTTACACTTTGGAATATCCCTTGGCCTTTTTATTTATCAAGAAACTACCTTATGTGTGTCATAGTTAGATATACTTCTATGATCAAGGCATACATACAACGATTATAACTTTTCGGTATTGCAAATATTCTTTAAAAGGCAAACATCGGACACAGTTTTGTATTTACATACAACAGAGTGTCTTAGTTTGTCTTAAAGTTTATTTAAAGCTAGCAAGACAGCGGTGACAGGTTTGTACTGGCGTACAACAAAGCGATTTATCTTGCTAACTCGAGTAAAACCAGAGGTAACAGATTTTTAATTACGTACAACAAAGTGACTTGTTTTGACTCTATCCTCACTATCATAATTTTTTCTTTTCTTTTCTTTTCGTTAAGATGTATTTCATGTGGCTATACATCCCCCCATAAAATTTGCATACCTCATTTAGAATCATTGTCTGTATGTCTCTAACATAAAAATTAAGACCGTTTGGTCTTACATCTAAGTTAGTTACACATTGACTTTTTCTTGAATATTTTATTAGCTTTTGAGATTCCCTTTGTGTATTGTGCCTACCAACACATCAAACGAGAAAATGTTCATCACTTAGAGTTTAAGGTGCATTTTGTGTGAAAGCTTAACACTTAGAGATTGTATCGACTGTGTTCGTCACTTTGAACCTATGTCTCTAGGACTTAACTCATTTTTCTAATATTGTGTTTTTTTGAGCTTTTTATGGTTTTCTCTCTTTTTTATTTTGTTTTTCATAAAAAAGAATAAGCTAATAAAGTAACCTACCAACTTACTATAAAAGGAAATAGATTCTACGTAACTACTAACTTACTATAAAAAGAAAGAAAATATATACTAAGGTCACGTTACTCTGGATTATGCATACCATTCAGTTGAACTAACAATTCAAAGCGTGACTTATCAAAAGCTTTAGTGAATAAATCAGCATTGTTATCTTCCATTGCATCTTGGACCAGTTTTATCAAGTTCTTTTCAGCACAATCACGTATAAAATGATGTCTTATGTCTATGTGCTTCGTTTTACTGTGTTTAACTGGATTATTAGTTATAGCAATAGTAGATTGGTTATCTATCCTAATGGGAGTATGAGTGTAACTCAAACTGTAATCTCGCAATTGTTGTTGTATTCACAAAACCTGTGAACAACAACTAGCAGCAGCTACATATTCGGCCTCGCACGTTGACATGACTACCGATGTTTGTTTATTGCATTGCCAGGATACGAGCCTCCCTCCAAGGAACTTACAACCTCTAGTTGTTAACTTTCGATTCAAGCTGCAACCTCCATAGTCTGAATCCGTGAATGCTTCCAATTCCAGATCACCATCCGCGTGATACCAAAGTCCAATCTTCGGTTTCGACTTGAGGTATCTCAGAATCCGCTTCACAGCTTTCATATGCATTTCTTTCGGATTGGCTTGAAACCTAGCACAAATACACACAGCAAACATAATGTCAGGTCTAGAAGCAGTTAAATACTTAAGTGATCCGATCATGGCCCGATATAGAGTCGGATCCACATCAGTATCACTTTCTGTACCCGGTCCGACATTGTGATTCACTTGAATCGGTGTGCTAAAGTGAGCAGTCAACTTTGTTCCTTCCATCCCGAAGCGCTCTAGAATGTCGTAGACATACTTCGTCCGATGGATAAACATTCCCTCCTTCCTTTGTTCAACTTGCAAACCCAGAAAGAAGTTCAACTCTCCCATAGCACTCATCTCATACTTAGACTTCATCACCTTCTCGAAATCTTTGCACATCTGCTCGTCTGATGACCCGAAAATAATGTCATCGACGTACACTTGTACCAAGATAAAATGTTCACATTTTCTTTTCACAAACAGTGTATTATCAATTCTCCTTCTTTCAAACCTGTTGGCTAAAAGATGAGTTGATAGTGTCTCATACCATGCCCTGGGTGCTTGATGCAATCCTTACAGAGCCTTATCAAAATGATACACTCTGTCTGGATACCTTAGATCCGTAAACCCGGGCGGTTGTTCAACGTACACCAGCTCCTTCACCTTTCCATATAGAAAGGCACTCTTTACATCAAGTTGATAAACTTTAAAGCCTTTGAAGGATGCAAAGGCCAGAAATAAATGGATTGCCTCAAGCCTTGCCACTGGCGCGAACACTTCGTTGTAATCGATTCCCTCTCCTTGGTTGAAACCCTTTACTACAAGTATTGCCTTGTTGCGAGTCACAATACCTCGATCATATCTCTTGCACTTAAAAACCCACTTGGTTCCTATTGCAACTTCTCCTCGAGGTAATGGAACTAACTCCCACACTTCAAGTTTTCTGAATTGTGACAGTTCTTCTTGCATCGCTTAAACCCAAGAGTTGTCTTTCAGTGCCATTTGCACATTCTTCGGCTCTACTTGCGAGATGAAACATGAATATAGGCAAGTGTGAAAAGCCTCAGAGTCATAAATCATTAGTAGTCTGATTCTCGCGTGTAGGTAACTCAGAATCATTCTCTGTTGGAGATCCATATTCTGTCGTTGTAGGCTCAGAAGTTGATGGAATGCTCGTCTTTGGAAAACCTTGACCGTTGTCATTCAGATTTAATGACGACAAGTCATGTTCAATTATACCTGCATTTCCAACCAAAGGAATGTTAAATGCTTTAAACAATGAATCATAATCAAATATCCATTCCGGACCTGTTTGGGGTTCATGTGTATAACTTGTTACATCAATGTTATACACAATTTCTACCGTATCGTTAGTTTTGTTAAAAACCCGTTTGTTTGGTGAGTTAGGCACATAACCTAGGAAATAACCTTCGTCATCCTTTTCACTAATCTTAGGTTGATGTTTTGTTCTCATTAAAGTACACGGCACCCTAAACGGTTCGAAGCCAGTTAAATTTGGTGGTCTTTTATTCAGAACGTCATAACAGGTTTTGTTCAATGATTTGACAGTAAGGACTTGATTTAAAACATGACAAGCGGTATTCACTGCCTCCCCCCAAAACATGGTAGAAAGCTTTGAATCCGAGAGCATGGTCCTTGCTACCTCAATCAAGGTCATGTACTTCCGTTCTGCCACCCCATTTTGTTGTGGCTCATAAGGTGCACTAAATTGATGCACTATGCCTTTAGATAGGCAATATACACCAATTACTATGTTTTTAAACTCTGTTCCATTATCACTCCTGATATGTTTTACCCTCGTCCCATAGGAGTTTTTGACTTGGTCTAAGAACCCAATCAACTTTCCAGCTGTTTCGTCCTTCGTACCTAAAAAGAAAACCCATGAAAAACGTGAGTAATCATTAGTAATAACTAAACAATACCAACTACCACCTATACTTGTAAGGTCGCCTAGCTACGAATCCTATCTCGACGCGACACCGTCCAACGAGTGCGGAATCCTCGTTAGCGGCTTGACGGATAGACCACGCACAAGAAACACGGAGACACACACTGTGATAGACGAACAACGGAACGTCCCAACACGTGATTCTCTCCAAGAACAAACACTCTGAAACTTGCAAGTTCGAGATCGCCTTTTGCCTAAGCTCTGATTAACTTCTCCAAAAAAACATGTTAATTAATCGAATTAACCCTTAATTATAACACCCAGTTCGAATATGCCTAGGACAAGTTCGAATAAGCCCAAGCCCTTTCGAACTTGTCCTCTACAAATTCGAATCTAATACTTCAAACTTATATTTGAACTTATCTTTGAACTTATGTTTGAACTTATCTTTGAACTTATGTTTGAACATATTGTAACACATTACACCAAGTTCAAACATACAAACAATCAATATCAAACATACATAATCAAACGAATATCAAACACTTGTTAATATGCAGTAGCAATCAAATTGACTTTTACAAAATATGTCTATACTTAGATTGCTATCGTCACACATGGTGCACTAACAGACTCCCCCTTGACGATGGCTTCTAACTATTTATATTTTGTCTGTGTTAGAACTATATAAGCTACAACCTGCATATAATCCCTGATCAATACAAACTCTAACTATCTTTTCGAACTTCCTACCTTCAGATCTCCAGCCTTCATGGAAGAAAATTGGTTGATATGAAAATTTTGCATGTCATCCTTGGATAGGTTGATCAGATGCAGCGGATCATATACTCTCAAAATTGTCTTCTCTTCTGGATCCTCTATAACGGCTTCAGCTGTTTCGTTGTCTACGTTCCACCACTTTATGTTTGCAAGTACATCCTGTGGCATAGACTTTAACGGATCCTCTATAACGGCTTCAGCTGTTTTCCCGTATGTGGATCTATTCTCGTCTTGTCCTCTACTCTCTTGCCTGAACTTGGTTTTAGCCTTTCAAACTTTCCAGATCTACCATCCCTTCTGATAATCTTAGCGATCACTTCAGCGTAGGGGTCATCTCCAATGTTTACAAGCTCTATCCAGGCCAACTCCTTCACCTCACATTTGGGCAATGTATTAAATACTTTTAATGTTCTGCTCAGATGCTGAATCCCGTCTCTTCTTTTAAGTACAAAAAGCTACAATTCCCTGTCGAAGAACCAGCTAAGTATTCCAACTGATTTGTTTCCAGAATTTGGCACTCTCATCCTCTTCTTCATATTCGGCTCTGGTTGCTTTTCTTCCTTTCGGAACCAAAGACTTAACAATTCTGCTCTGCTTTGTTCGTCATCAGTTTTCTCAAATTCTGCATCGTCCACAGATGCCAACTTCATTTCATCGATGTCAATCACATTTTGATCGTTGTGCACATACTGTTCTGTTATAGGTTGTGAATGAATGATTACTTCATCTACGTTGTTGTCTTCATCTTCCACGACCTCCTCATCAGATTTCCACTCTGCTACGTCTTCAAGGACAAACTTCCCTTCTTCCAGATCTTCAATCTCATCTTCAAAGTCAAATGTTACATCTTCTTCTTCAATATCCATTAGAGCTTCAACCATTTCGCTCTCAACAGACTTTGAAGTTTCACCTACAACTTCTTCTCCCATTCCAGATTGACTGGGCTCCCCCTGAATTAATGCTTGCTGAGCAGTCGAAAGATCTGCTAGCTCACCTTCTCTTCTAGCATCGGGATCATTGCCTTCATCATCTCTTCTTACCACTTCAGCCTCTCTGCAGCTACTCTCCCCTGAGCTTGTAGATTTTTCAGTAACTGCTCCAGGAGGGACTTCATTGTTTTAATCTCAGACACTTGATCTACTATAGTTGATTTCAACGAAGCATTTTCCTGATCAAGTCTGGCATTATGGGCTTGAAGTTCTGACACTGCTGTAGATAGCTGGAAGATTTGGGCTGATTGGAAATCCACATTGCCTTTCAGCTCTGTAAACCGCTGATTGTCGGTGAATGTCGATGATGTTGATGGAATGGATGTAGATGGTGATGGAGTGATGGGTGGTTGAGCAGCTGGAATTACAGGTTCAGGAGCAGAGGTGGATGAAGCTCCCTACATAAATTGGTGCCTCCTCTCCCTATGCCTAGGAACGAGGGGAGTTTCATCTTTTTCTTCGAAATCAGAGTCATCATCCTCTGAATCCTCATCGGCTCTTCTTGTCTTCTTTCGCGTGCTGAAAACTAGACTGGATCCATATCTGCCAAATCTGACAGCCGGATCAACACGTTCTACTTCTTCTACTTCCTCTGATTCAAACTCAGACTCGGAGGCGGTCATTGCTGGACCCTCAGCCTCAGTCTGCTTGGTCTCTCTTTCTTCAGCTTCTTGACCCTGGACCTCAATGTCCATACCCTCACCCTCAGGTGGCTGATATTCGTCAATGTCTTTGAATTTATCACTATACTGAATTGGAGGCTCCAATATATCATGAATCAGTTCGGATGCAATATCTTGCTGGGCCTGAGTTCCCTGAGCCCATATTTCTTCTAGGGTCTCTGCCCTTTGATCAATATCTGAAGTCTGCTGGATGAAGGCCTTGATGCCTGAATTTGTCTTGTTGGAGCTCGTTGTCTTTTGCGTGGTTGTGGTTGTTGTTGTTGTTGTTGTTGAGGTGGCTGTTGTTGCGGTTGCTGCGGTTGAGGACCTTCACCAGCCCAGTTATCTCCTTCCGGAGCCACAAAATCTGGGTTAATGACTGCTCCGAACGACGGTGCCATCTGTGGCCTGACCTGCTCAGCCCTGCGTGCATTGTGCAACTAGCAGTCAGTGAATATTCTCTTATCGATAATAACCACACCATGAGTATCCGGAAGTTGTGGCAGATTTGGCAGAAAGTGACGGATAAGCATCATTGCAAAGCGCGGGTACATCAGGAATCTTTCAGGTACTGGAGCTGTGATTTGATGCACAAACTCAACAAAGAAAATTTCTGAATAACTGAAGCGCTTGTTATATACCAAAGCAATCACGGCTGATTGCATCTTGGACACGATGTAGTCAAATCCAGCCTTTTTCGGTGCAAAACAAACCATAAATACATGCACTAAATAGCGCCATTGCCCGATCAATCCACTTTTCATATACGCAGCTTTGGTGATATCTTGGGCGTATCCCAAACGTAAGAAGGCCGCTTGCCTTATATTTGCTGGAAAATCAATGGGCCCCGCCTCCTGATCTTTGGAGCCCAGCTGAAGTATCTGACGAAGCATATCAGCTGAGAAAACAATGGGCTGCCCCCCAACTCTTGTTCGTAGTACTGTCGGCATCACTGAATAGTCTACCTGGAGGTGCTCCCAGAATTGTCTTACATATGGCAAGACTATTTGCAGGTTATGGGTCAATGCGTAAGCAACCCTTGAATGTGCCAAAAATTCCACCATTTGTTGAAATGGTTGAGCTTCAGGTAGCTCTCGATCTACGGACATCACCATGTTATGCTTATTAAAGAAAGCGTGATCACCCATGTCTGCATATAAAAAACACAACCAATTTTAGAATATAAATAAAAATGAAACTTGTTTAATTTCGAATTCGCTTTATTTCGAACATACATAAGTCCGAAATCCAACACATTCGAATTTCTACAAGTTCGAATTTATTTTATAAAAGCATTCGAATTTAAAATAAATTCGAAGGATATGTTCGAATTTGACTGAATTCGAATTTGTCGATATTTTAGCAAATTCGAATTTTCTGACAAGTTCGAACATGATGAACATGTTCGAAGTCGGTCACTTTCGAATACAAATCCATGATTTTAACCCCATTTGACTTAGTAAATAGTATCAACTAGTCATATTGGGTTCTAATCGAAGTTATATTTACTTTATTTGAAGTTTCACCGGTTAAAACTTCTGATTTTGAACCACAAAGTTTAAACCCAAAAATCTTCAAATAAGGTCGATTTTTTGCTATAAATGAGTCCTAAACTACCTAAACTTTGTATAATACTGATTATTATACCTAAGTGTATTGGTAGATTCGAAAACAACGAGCAAAACTTCGAGAAATAGTAGAAAACTCGAATCGGTAAATTCGAAGATATAAGTTCGAAATCGCGTGGCACAAGTTCGAATGAAGAAAATCGAAGGTAGGTGAATTAATGATTCACTGTTGACATATTTATACTAATCTCATTCGAACTTGACAGAAATTCGAAAATACTGACAAATTCGACGGTAAATTCGAATACGTCTTAAATTCGAATTTATTTGAAAATCCTTGAATAAAAATTCAACTTTTTCAACTTTTTAGTGTAACGGAATTTTACAAATCTTGCAAAATTATTTACCCCAAGCAACAAATTTTCACGAAAACTTTGTTTATTCAACCAATCATGCATCCTAGTAACTTTGACATTTTTCCTACTTAAAGTAAAATAAAATAAAAATAAACTAAAATATAATTAAAAAATAAAAATAAAGTAAAATAAAGTTTTGACTAAAAAATTGTTAAACTTAAGCTACTCAAAAATAATTTTAATTATTGGCGAGAAAGTCAAAGAAGGTTCAATTAGATAGCGGTGTCAATACGCACTTTCAGCATTACACTATCATACTTAGGAATTTTTGATTCCTTGATTGTTTGTCGTGACACACATATCTAGGCGATTGTCGGTATTATTTTCCATTCAAACATGTTACAATTTGGAATATCCCTTGGCCTTTTTATTTACCAAGAAACTTTCTTACATGTCCCATACTTAGACATACTTTTAAGATCAAGGCATACACACAATGATTTTAAGTTTTCGGTATTGCAAATTTTTTTTAAAAGGCAAACGTCAGACACAGTTCTGTATTTACATACAACAGAGTGTCTTAGTTTGTCTTAAAGTTTATTTAAAGCTAGCAAGACAGCGGTGCCAGGTCTGTACTGACGTACAACAAAGCGACTTATCTTGCTAACTCGAGTCAAACCAGAGGTAACAAGTCTGTAGTTACGTACAACAGAGTGACTTGTTTTGACTCCTCCTTACTATCAAATATTTTTCTTTTCTTTTCTTTTCTTTAAGATGTTTCTGATGTGGCTATACATCCCCCAAAAAATTTTCATACCTTATTTAGAATCATTGTATGTATGTCTCTAACATAGAAATTAAGACCATTTGGTCATACATCTAAGTTAGTTACACATATGACTTTTTCTTGAATATTTTATTAGCTTTTGTGATTCCCTATGTGTATTATGCCTACCAACACATCGAACTAGAAAATGTATATCACTTAGAGTTTAAGGTGCATTATGTGTGAAAGTTTAACACTTAGAGATTGTATTGACTATGCTAATTTTCGTCACTTTGAACCTATGTCTCTAAGACTTAACTCAATTTTCTAATATTCTCTTTTTTTTAGCTTTTTTATGGTTTTCTCTCTTTTTTCTTTTGTTTTTTCTAAATAAGAGTAAGCTAATAAAGTAATCTACTAACTTACTATAAAAGGAAATAAATTCTACTTAACTACTAACTTACTATAAAAAAGAAAGAAAATAGACTAAGGTGAAGTTACTTTGGATTACGCATACCATTTAGTTGAACTATCAACTCAAAACGTGACTTATCAAAAGTTTTAGTAAATAAATCAGCATTATTATCTTCTGTTGCCACTTTTACTAGCTTAATTAAGTTCTTTTCAGCACAATCACGTATAAAATGATGTCTTATGTCTATGTGCTTTGTTTTACTGTGTTTAACTGGATTAATGGTTATAGCAATACTTGATTGATTATCTATCGTAATAGGAGTATGAGTATAAGTCAAACCGTAATCCCACAATTGTTGTTGTATCCACAGAACCAGTGAACAACAACTACCAGCAGCTACATATTCGGCCTCGCACGTTGACATGGCTACCGAAGTCTGTTTCTTGCATTGTCAGGCTACGAGCCTCCCCCTAAGGAACTGACAACCTCCAGTTGTTGACTTTCGATTCAAGCTGCAACCTCCATAATCTGAATCCGTGAATGCTTCCAATTCCAGATCAGCATCCACGTGATACCAATGTCCCAACTTCGGTTTCGACTTGAGGTTTCTTAGAATCTGTTTGACAGCCTACATATGCATTTCTTTCGGGTTGGCTTGAAACCTAGCACAAATACACACAACAAACATTATGTCAGGTCTAGAAGCAGTTAAATACATAAGTGACCCGATCATGGCCCGATATAGAGTCGGATCCACATCAGTATCACTTTCTGTACCCGGTCCGAGATTGTGATTCACTTGAATCGGGGTGTTTAAGTGAGTAGTCAGCTTTGTCCCCTCCATCTCGAAGCGCTCTAGAATATCGTAGACATATTTCGTCTGATGGATAAACATACCCTCCTTCATCTGTTCGACTTGCAAACCCAGAAAGAAGTTTAGCTCTCCCATAGCACTCATCTCAAACTTAGACTTCATCACATTCTCGAAATCTTTGAACATCTGCTAATCCAATGACCCGAAAATAATATCATCAAACAGTGTACTATCAATTCTCCCTCTTTCAAACCCGTTGTCCAGAAGATGAGTAGATAGTGTCTCATACCACGCCCTTGGTGCTTGAGGTAGTCCATACAGAGCCTTATCAAGACGATACACTCTGTCAGGATACTTTGGATCTGTAAACCCGGGCGGTTGTTCAACGTACACCAGTTCCTTCACTTTGCCATCAGGAATGCACTTTTTACATCCAACTGATAGACTTTAAAACCCTTGAAGGATGCAAAGGCTAGAAACAAACGGATTGCCTCAAGCCTTGCCATTGGCGCAAACACCTCATTGTAATCGATTCCTTCCTCTTGGTTGAAACCCTTTACTACAAGTCTTGCGTTGTTGCGAGTAACGATTCCCCGATCATCTCTTTTGCAGTTAAAAACCCACTTGGTTCCTATTGCAACTTCTCTTCGAGGTAACGGAACTAACTCCCACACTTCGAGCTTTCTGAATTGTGAAAGTTCTTCTTGCATCGCTTCAACCCAAGAATTGTCTTTCAGTGCCATTAGCACATTTTTCGGCTCTACTTGCGAGATGAAACATGAATACAGGCAAGTGTGAAAAGCCTCGGAGTCATTAATCATTGACAACAACATTGTGTTGTTATTCAAACTACTCCTAGTCCTCACACCAGCATTCGGATTTCCTACGAGGCTCTCATCCAGATGATCCTTATTTATCCTCGATGTTTCCTGTTGGTACATCCCGTGTGACGATAGCAGTCTAAGTGGTCTTACATTGTGATTTAGCATGTGTTTGCTATAAATATATTATATATGATTGATGCTTATTAGTGTTTGTATGTTTGAACTTGATGTAACGTATTACAAGAAGTTCAAACATAAAGTTCAAAGATAAAATCAATCATAAGGTAATATCATAAGTTTTATCACTTAAGAGTTTAAGTATTTTGGCTAGATTCAAATTACTTAAGGGAATACATTCGAATCTGTGATAGATTCGAATGAGACCTTAGATTCGAATGGGCTAGATTCGAGACTGTCAATATGGACAGACTCGAATGGGCCTTGGGCCAGATTCGAGCTTGGCCCACAACAGACTCGAATCAGGGTCTATAATTAGGGATAGACTCGAATCATTAAGGGACTTTTTGCAGAATTCGTGAGGAATTAAGCAAGAGGCGATCTCGAGTTTATCAGCTAGGTGAGTGCCGTTTCGGAGAGAATTAGTTCGGAGGATCGTTCGTGTGTCGTTCGTTCAGCGTCTAATAGTCTCCGTGTTCCGTTGGTTGAGAGTTGTCCGTCTAACCGTCAACGAGGATTCCGCACTCGTTCACGGATCCGCGTCTAGATAGAT
>JAANYP010001546.1:252572-412436 GCA_020465985.1 Centrapalus pauciflorus
GCCAGATTGAAAGAAGATATTGAGCAAGTCCAGGGATAGAACGTAAAAATTGAAAACATTTTTGTTTGCAGATCAGAATCAGCTGAGATAAGGTCGATGCGCTCCCTAATTGAGCAATTAATTAAAAATCTTAAAGGCTCAGACGGGGGAGACATCAGTGCCAGAGATCAGGAGGGTGCGAGAAGCGATGGATAATGAAAGGCGAAGCCCGGGTGCAATAAAGAGATTTGAGATCTGTAGAGTTTCCGGCAGCCTCAGTTACAAACAAGTTCACCAAGGGAAGCCTAGTCAAGCGAGGAGAAAGCGGGTGGGCCAGTCATCTAAACAAACAGCCTACAGACTGTTGAGATTAGCGATGATTGAAGCGCTCAATAAAGATCTCGATGATGATCCACTGGATGTAAGGTTTGATAATGAAGGATGAAGAGATGGGGAAGGGGATTGGTGCCAAGGGGAGATATTAGACTGGCAGTCGTCGTGATGAAGTACTTGCGGATGAGAGATGATGCAGCTGACGAGATAGTTTGTGCAGCAGAATCCTACACTGATACTTTCATATTGATGGAAATACTATTGTCGATGAGATATAGTTTATGCTTGCATTGAATCCTCAGCCATCGACAGAGGACCTGCAAGAGAGCTAAACTATGAAGAAAAATGAAAAGCTAGTGTTCAGGGCTGAAGAGAAGGAAGGCGCAATTAAAAAAGACAATGAGAGTGCCAGGTACTGGGAAGCGTCTGAGGCGAATTTTAAGCTGTTCTTTGACAGAGATCTTGCAGCTAATTTATAATAAAGAGAAAGACGGGCTTCAGTACATGAGGCGAACTTTAAGCGTTCAACTCACCTGCCAAAAAGCGAATCCTCTAATCACTGGCTCTGCTTGGAAAGATCTTATAAACATTGGCAATGATACACTACGCGAGACGTATCGAAGAATCATAAGAAATGTAAGGGAGATCAAGGAAGTTTGAGCGTTTGAAAATCGCAAGTGTCGGGAGAAGAGTATAGATACGTCACGTATTGATACCTCTAACTGGACGACCTTTGGATGAGGAGTCACTATAAGCCAGCTAGATGTCTTAGGAAAGGTTCCGCTCGCCAATGCCACAAAAATTATTCTGAATAATCTAAGTGGTGGATCTGAAAAGCGGAAACTGGGGAAGCGGTTATGGAAACTTAGAAAGAAATGGTAATTCTTGAGTCTATGACCCGCTTCACCTGTAAACCTATCTAAAGGATCTGCAATTTTGTATAATGGTAAAGATTTTCAGTGACCGCACATATGGATACAGGAGGCTAGTACGTATGAAAAATGTGAGTCAAGGTATGCGTCGAGAAGGTCGGTATGCGGGTATTCGTTTTTTGATCATAAAGAAACAATTCTTAAATCCAATGTGAGTGAATGTATTGAAGCTTCGTCAAAGGGGGATCTGTGGTACATCCCGTTGACGATAGCAAGTCTAATTGGTCCTTACCATTGTGTTTTAAGGCATGTGTTTTGCTATATATAAATTATATAATGATTGATCTTATTATGTGTTGAATATGTTTTTGAACTTGAGGTAACGTATGACAGAAGTTTCAGAGTTCAAACATAAAGTTCAAAGATAAAATCAATCATAAGGTAATATCATAAGTTTTATCACTTAAGAGGTTAAGTATTTTGGCTAGATTCGAATTACTTAAGGGAATACATTCGAATCTGAGATAGATTCGAATGAGACCTTAGATTCGAATGGGCTAGATTCGAGACTGTCAATATGGACAGACTCGAATGGGCCTTGGGCCAGATTCGAGTTTGGCCCACATCAGACTCGAATCAGGGTCTATAATTAGGGATAGACTCGAAATATTATTAGACTTTTTGCAGAATTCGTGAGGGATTAAGAAAAGGGCGATCTCGAGTTTATCAGCTAGGTGAGTGCCGTTTCGGAGAGAATTAGTTCGTAGGATCGTTCGTGTGTCGTTCGTTCAGCGTCTAATAGTCTCCGTGTTCCGTTGGTTCAGAGTTGTCCGTCTAACCGTCAACGAGGATTCCGCACTCGTTCACGGATCCGCGTCTAGATAGATCTTGCAGTCGTAGACCTTACAGAATTTGAACAGGTTCAGTATATTCTGAACAAAGATTTAAAGACTTAAAGACTTAAAAGCGGGTCAGAGACTTGATTTGACAAAGAACGGAATTGACAAGATAAAATCCTGAGATAACTCAGGTGGCAGATTTTATATATCTGTTTGATAAAGACCCCGACCTGTGAGTTATAGATATTCAGATTGAACATGCATATGATCCGATTGAGATAAATTGCTGTTGTTAGATTTATTGACATTCATTTATCAGTTGGATTGAGACCTGTGCACACCATGGATGGGTGTTACCCAGTGGATCATGATAGCTATTTGATTATTTTTTTCATATTGCATTTAATATTGCTTCAGACTTTGCTTTTTAATTCATTGCTATCATGACTTCTAAGACATATGCTTCCATCATTGATCAGACATTTGATAGATTGATTCAGCTTGACTAGCCCTTAAGGTCTATTGTTCTAGACCCGGCTATTTCACCAGTTCTTATGAATTGGTAATGACCTCCGATGTTCCGCCGTATTGACTTACTGGTAGCTAGCCCAGTATGTGGCTGATCCCCACGATTTAAGCGTGAGTGTGGCTTGAACATCATCCGATCTTATGATACTATATCTCAATCATGAGGGCTGTAGCGGCAGCCAAGACATATCACGCTAAGACTAATGACTCCGCTTGACACGCATGTTGATATTGAAAATCTATAAACTCACTAAGCTTTGCTTACAGATGTTGCATTAATATTTTACAGGAAAAGCCAAAGGAAAATCACCTGCAGGACCTAGTACTTAGGTCATTCAAGATCCAAGTTTTGAAGCTTTCTTAGACCACTACTCAACAAACTTTCTGGTATTGATTGGAAGACAACAAATGTGGTGGTTCTGGGTAGACTTGATGTAATGTATGATGTTATGACTAGATTAGATGTTACCTTTTTTATAACTTTATTTTGAAATATGTAACTTAAATCCTAATCTGTAATGTACATTTAATTATTAATTCCGCAATTAATTACCCTATCTTAGTATGATTGATATTGTGTTGCATGAATTGGGACCTAGACTCTGAGGACTGCCCCGTAAGGGAAGGTCTTCACAGGATGGTATCAGAGCACTAGTTTGAGTGAATCAAGTATTATGTAAGTGTACTTGGTCTCAAACTGAAGCAATACATATAAATCAATCATTTAGGTGGTTTGAACTGAGATAGGATTTACAGACTGTTAGGATGGGAAAAGGGTACATAGATCTAAGTTTATAAACTGATAGTTAATTGATTTTAATTTTTAGTAGAAGATGTCAGGATCAGGATTAGGTGATATTCCCAGCAACATGAACCCACAACAAATGTTTGAAATGATGCAACAACTTCTAGCCCAACACTCAGAACAACAGAACAAAATAATGCAAGAACAGTTTCAGGCCAGAGATGAGGCCGAAGCTAAAAGACGAGAAGATAAAAGAAATAAGTGAAAAGAAAAGCAAGTCCAGAATGACGAATCTGATTCTGATAAATCTAACCCAGAAACCCAAATAGCTCAGCCAAAAGGCTGCAAGTTTAAAGATTTCAAAGCTAGCGGTGCTTTGAATTTTGAAGGAACAGTTAATCCGATTCAGGCAATGGATTGGATTAGCCACACTGAAGAAATTTTCCGGATTTCTGATTGCTTAGACTCTAAGAAAGTAAGTTATGCGTCCGCGTTATTTGTCGGTGCTGCACGTGCCTGGTGGAAAACTCAGAGAAGTATCTACGGCGAAGAAATAATTCAGACTCTAGAATGGAACCAATTTCTCGACATGTTCAACGCAAAGTACTGTCCAGTCGATCAGCGAGATAAGATGGAGGTACAGTTAATGCAGCTGACTCAGGGAACGAAGACAGTTGACGAATACGAACACGAGTTTTCATGACTATGTGGTTATTCCTCATACCAAGTAGCTACCGAGGAATGAAAGATGAATAGATTTCGTGTAGGACTTAATCCAAGATACAGGCATCCGATGAGCGCGATCAAATACAAGAGTTATTTGGAAATGGTAGAAGCAGCCAGACAGATTGAGAGAGGATATCTAGAGTACGGCGATCAGCTATACGCTCCAACGACTAACCCAATAAATCCGTCTCCTCCTAAGAAACAAAGATTTGGTAGATTTTTCAAGCCAAATAAGTCGCAATCTCAGCAATCCCATCAGCATAGTTCACAACAGAAAGCACAAGTTTACTCCCTCACAAACGAGCCACGATTCTGCAAGCGATGCAGAAAGTCACACATGGGGTTGTGCAATCCAGATGATGTTACTTGCTTCGCGTGCAACATGATCGGTCACAGTATTGAAGAATGTCCACAGCAGGGACGTGGATGCGCAAAATGTGGAAAAAGGGGACACTTCATGTATCAATGTCGTAGCGGATCACGTTATCAGCCACAGTCATCAGCTGGAGGATCTACAGTTAAGAGTTCTGCTGCTACGCCGACTGCAAAGACTCGAGCTTTTCAAATAACAGCCGAGGAAGCAAAAGAAACACCTGACGTAGTTACCGGTATGTTCTTGCTTAACTCTATTCCTGCCCGAGTACTATTTGATTCCGGCGCGAGTCGTTCTTTCATATCAACATCTTTTGTACAAAGATTACATAAAGCTCCATCAAAACTCCCCGTGATATTAGACATTGAGACAGCTAGTAACAATTTTGTTATGGCTGATTCCGTTTATCGTAATTGCACACTACTTGTTGATAATATCGTATTCAATCTCGACCTCATCCCGATTCCGTTGAAAGAGTTTGACGTCATCATCGGCATGGATTGGCTAATGAATAACGAGGCTACAATTATCTGCAACCGGCGAGCCATTAGAATCAAGTCTTCAGACGGCCGAGTATTGGAGATCAAGGGTGAGAAGAGGAAAGGTGCACATTGTTTCATATCTATAGAAAAGGCTCATAAATACTTGTCTAGAGGTCACGACTCCTATCTTTGTTATGCTCTATCTGAGTCCAGCTTTGAAAAGAAATCTTTGTATGATATTCCTATCGTCTGTGAGTTCCCAGACGTATTTCCTGATGACATTTCCAGAGTACCACCGGAACGTCAAGTCGAGTTTAGTATTGACTTGGTTCCTGGTGCGGCTCCTATCGCAAAAGCTCCATACAGACTTGCACCTGCAGAAATGCAAGAAATGTCTAAGCAACTGCAAGAGCTGTTAGAGAAGGGGTTTATCCGACCGAGTTCTTCTCCGTGGGGTGCACCAGTTCTATTTGTTAAAAAGAAAGACGAACCTTCCGTATGTGCATCGACTACCGCGAGTTGAACAAAGTCACCATAAAGAATAAATATCCTTTGCCCAGGATCGATGATCTGTTTGATCAGCTGCAAGGAGCCAGCTATTTCTCAAAGATAGATCTCCGTTCTGGGTATCATCAGCTGAAAGTTAGAGATGAGGATATTCCGAAGACAGCTTTCCGTACAAGATACGGTCATTACGAATTTCTCGTAATGCCTTTCGGACTGACAAATGCACCAGCGGCATTCATGGATCTCATGAATCGCGTGTGCAGACCAATGTTGGATAAATCAGTTATCGTGTTCATAGACGATATTCTGATTTACTCCAAAACGGAGGCTGATCATTCTATTCATCTGCGACAATTGCTAGAGTTATTAAGAAAAGAAAGACTCTACGCAAAGTTTTCTAAGTGCGAATTCTGGCTCAGACAGGTATAATCTCTATTATATATGTCTTGAGCTGTTTCCTTAACTATTCTATGATTCACATCAGAACTTGAATTTCTATTTTGATTATCTTACAGATTCAATTCCTTGGCCATGTTGTTTCTGGCGAAGGTATCTCTGTCGATCCGTCTAAAATCGAGGCTGTTCAGAAACGGCAAACGCCTCGCAATGCCTCTGAAATAAGAAGTTTCCTTGGATTGGCCGGTTATTATCGGCGATTCATAAAGGACTTCTCAAAGATTGCTGTGCCGCTTACAATGCTAACACGAAAGAATACTCCTTTCGTTTGGACCGATAAACAGCAAGAGGCATTCGATATTCTGAAGCAAAAGTTGATTCAAGCGCCGATCCTAGCCTTGCCAGAAGGTAATGATGATTTCGTTGTCTATAGCGATGCCTCTGGTACTGGATTAGGATGTGTTCTGATGCAAAGGGGAAAAGTAATTACCTATGCTTCAAGGCAATTAAAAGACTACGAGAAAAGTGCACCAACTCATGATCTTGAGTTGGCTGCCGTTACCTTTGCACTGAAGATCTGGCGTCACTATTTAATGGGACTCGGTGTCAGCTCTACACCGATCATAAGAGTCTCAAATACCTTTTTACTCAAAAAGATCTGAACATGAAGCAGCGTCGGTCCTTGGAGCTTATCAAGGATTATGATTGCGAGATCCTATATCATCCCGGCAAAGCTAATGTTGTCGCGGATGCTTTGAGTAGGAAAGTTTATCCGGAAAAGTGCTGCTATGCCCTGACTCCAGTTATATTCTCTTCTGATCTTATTGAAGACATCAGAGTTGCTCAAGCCGAAGCAATGAAAGAAGAGAATATTGATTCTGAAAATCTTAAAGGGCAACTACAATTACTAACTCTGAACCATTTGGGACTTCACTGTCTCCAGGGAAACCGAATCTGGATTCCTAAGTATGGTTCAATCCGCAGCACTCTTCTGTCTGAAGCTCATCAGTCCAAGTTATCTATTCATCCTGGCAGCTCAAAGATGTACTTTGATCTGAAAGCCGATTACTGGTGGCCAGGAATGAAGAAAGATATCGGAAAATGTGTTGAAAGCTGCAAAGTATGTCAGATGGTTAAGGCAGAACACCAGAAACCCTTCGGGGATATGCAACCACTGCCAGTTCCTGAATGGAAGTGGGAGCATATAACAATGGACTTCATTACGAAGCTGCCAAAGACCAAAAGATAGCACGATTCCATCTGGGTAGTCGTTGACCGTTTAACAAAGTCAGCACATTTCATACCGATGAAAGAAACATATTCTCTCGATAGATTGGCGCAGCTGTACATCACTGAAATTATTTCACGTCATGGTGTGCCGAAGTCTATAGTTTCTGATCGTGATAGTCGTTTCACATCAAGATTCTGGCAAGCACTACAAGATGGGATGGGTACTCGGATTTCTATGAGTACTGCTTATCATCCAAATGCAGATGGCCAGAGTGAGCGTACTATCCTAACTCTGGAAGATATGCTTCGTGCCTGCATTCTTGATCTAGGTGGTAACTAGGATGACCACTTGCCGTTGGTCGAATTCTCATACAACAACAGTTATCATTCTACAATCAAGATGGCTCCTTTTAAGGCTTTATACGGAAGAAAATGCAGAACTCCTACCTGTTGGCGTGAAACAGGTGAATCACCAATAGCAGGTCCTGCCCTTCTACAGTTGACTCACAAGAAGATTCAAGTTGTTAGAAGAAATATTCTTGAAGCTCAGAGCAGGCAGAAGTCATATTATGATAATCGACATAGATCGATAAGCTTTGCGGTTAACGATTGGGTGATGTTGAAAGTATCCCCAATGAAGAATGTGGTGCGGTTCATTAAAAGAAACAAGCTAGCTCCAAGATTCATTGGTCCGTTCAAGATTGTCGAAAAGATTGGAAATCAATCTTATCGTCTTGAACTGCCAGCGGACTTATCTGGAATACATCCTGTATTTCATGTTAGTCATCTGAGAAAGAGCTTAGCAGACGAAAGAGAGATTCAAATACCACACGTTAACTTGCAGATAGATGAGAAGCTTAGAGTGATTGAAGAGCCGGAGTGTATTCTGGATTCGAAGACTAAGAAGCTACGAAATAAAGATATACATATGGTGCTCGTCCAGTGGAAACACCACAAAGGTTCGCATCAGTCTTGGGAATCGAGAGATGTAATGAAAGCAACTTATCCCAGTCTGTTCGAACATAGCTAACTTCGGGGACGAAGTTTGTGCGTGGTGGAGCCCATTCTGTAACAACCTAACTTTTGATCAGTTATGTAATGTATATTTTGAGATAATAATATAATTTTTGTTATATTATTTGTATTTGCAAATATTGATTAAGAATAAAAATATATTAAGTAAATATAATTTTATATTATATTTATGATATAATTAAATTGAGTAAAATAAAAGAGATGTATTATACAAAAATAGAAGTGGGTTAAATGTAAATGAAGTATTTAAACCTCAAAATGATCAATTAAGATCATTTAACACAAATCAACTTTCTCTTCTAACTCTCGGTTCATCAACAAATTCAAACGAAAATTTCAATAACTTGCAATTAACTTGAAGATTGAAGACAAAGAGGAGTTACAAGTATCATCAAGGAACATCAAATTGACAAGAATTTAAGGTAATTTTCCCAGATTTTTCATAGTTTGGTTCGGTTTTGTGAGAAACCGAAACCAAGATTTAAATTGATAAGATTTGTTGTTGCATGTTCAAGATTTTAGTAGATTATGATAAACTTATGTTATTAGATGTAACAGAAACAAAATTCAAGAGTTGGATCATTCAAAATTAATTAAAAATCGGAATTTCTAATAAAGATGGTGTTCTTGACAAAATATCCATATTTTGGATGATCTTGATTAAAATATAATGTTTTTGATAGGGAAAAATGCATAAAAACAATCCAATAATGTTAATATAATTATATATTAAGTTGCATGTTGATTAAAATAAGTTTTGGGAATTTTTATGAAAAATCCGAATGTATAACACTCAAGAACATGAAGAACAAAATTTCTGGAAAATATAAGTAAGGATCCGAATTCGGTGGAACCGAATTCGGATGGTGCTATTTCGGATTATATGTTTCGGACTCCACAAATTCGGATATTAGCATTTCGGATCTTGAATAATTCGAATTTGGTGCCCAATTCGATTATGATCCTAATTTCGGATAAGGTGCTCAATTTGGATCCCATCCTGAACCGGATGGTACTATTTTCGGATCCCCTAATTTCGGATATGTCCTAATTTGGATACCCAATTAGGATATTGTTATAATACGGATGAGTGATCCGAATTAGGATGGTTGTTAATTCGGTCTTATGAACAATTCGGAAGAAACCAATTTCGGTCCTATATCCGAATTCGGATGATGGTTTGGTCCGGATCCGGATGATCGAATCCGGGTCCCCAATCCGGGTGAATCCGAAAACCAATTTTTATGTATTTTGATATTTTAATATGAATGATTATATTTATATATATATACATGTTGTTAAATATATAAATAGAGGACTTTTGAAATATTGAGACATAGAATGATTTTGAGAATAAATAAGTTATCAGAATCAGATAAAATTCAAGAATTAAATGACCAAAAGATGATGGAATTCCATGATAATGATGATGATAAAGATGATGAAATTAACATGATTTTATCATGAATGAATTTGAATAGGTTCAGTTTATTCTAAACAAAGATTTAAAGACTTAAAGACTTAAAAGCGGGTCAGAGACTTGATTTGACAAAGAACGGAATTGACAAGATAAAATCCTGAGATAACTCAGGTGGCAGATTTTATATATCTGTTTGATAAAGACCCCGACCTGTGAGTTATAGATATTCAGATTGAACATGCATATGATCCGATTGAGATATATTGTTGTTGTTAGATTTATTGACATTCATTTATCAGTTGGATTGAGACCTGTGCACACCATGGATGGGTGTTGCCCAGTGGATCATGATAGCTATTTGATTATTTTTTTCATATTGCATTTAATATTGCTTCAGACTTTGCTTTATGATTCATTGCTATCATGACTTCTAAGACATATGCTTCCATCATTGATCAGACATTTGATAGATTGATTCAGCTTGACTAGCCCTTAAGGTCTATTGTTCTAGACCCGGCTATTTCACCAGTTCTTATGAATTGGTAATGACCTCCGATGTTCCGCCATATTGACTTACTGGTAGCTAGCCCAGTATGTGGCTGATCCCCACGATTTAAGCGTGAGTGTGGCTTGAACATCATCCGATTCTTATGATACTATATCTCAATCATGAGGGCTGTAGCGGCAGCCAAGACATATCACGCTAAGACTAATGACTCCGCTTGACACGCATGTTGATATTGAAAATCTATAAACTCACTAAGCTTTGCTTACAGATGTTGCATTAATATTTTACAGGAAAAGCCAAAGGAAAATCACCTGCAGGACCTAGTACTTAGGTCATTCAAGATCCAAGTTTTGAAGCTTTCTTAGACCACTACTCAACAAACTTTCTGGTATTGATTGGAAGACAACAAATGTGGTGGTTCTGGGTAGACTTGATGTAATGTATGATATTATGACTAGATTAGATGTTACCTTTTTATAACTTTATTTTGAAATATGTAACTTAAATCCTAATCTGTAATGTACATGTAATTATTAATTCCGCAATTAATTACCCTATCTTAGTATGATTGATATTGTGTTGCATGAATTGGGACCTAGACTCTGAGGACTGCCCCGTAAGGGAAGGTCTTCACAGTGCTACGCACTCGAATCGCTGGACAACCATTGGTATTCTCGGCAGATATGCTGGGACAAGTGTTGCAGCTGGGCACTCAAGAGGAAGAATCGGGTCCGATAGAGTTTCCTTTAAGTATAAGGCAAGCAGCCTTTCTGAGAATGGGATACAGTCAAGACGTAACAAAGGTGTCCTACATGAAAAGTGGCTTAATAGGGCAATGGAGGTTCTTGGCACATGTGTTTATGGTGTGCTTTGCTCCAAAGAAGGCAGGATTCGATTATATGGTTGCAAAGATGCAGTCCGGGATAGTTGCGATGGTTTATAATCGACCATACAGCTTTTCGGAGATGTTTTTCTCTGAGTTTGTTCACCAAATAACCGCACCAGAAAATCAGCAGTTTTTGTTATATTCGCGGTTCATTATGATGATGATCAGGCATTTCTTGCCAAATCTGCCGCCGTCAAATGACTTTCACAGCGTTGCTATTATGGATAAAAGGATATTCGCTGATGTTCCTCGCACTGAGGAAGGTTGGCTGTTCCAGTGGAGCGTCCATTATTCGGAGCAATCTTGGACAGGAACTTTGAAGCCCCGGATGTTGCCAACTGGGCAGGGGTAGTCGAATTTCAAGCACAGCCACAACAACAACAACAGCCACAGCCACAGCGTGTTCAAAGGCGTCGACAACGATCTGCGGCGAGTCAAACTCAGGCGTCAAGGCCTTCGACAAGTCAGCAACCAGAAGTTCAAGAAGCCGGGCCATCAAATGTTTCAACTGAAACTGAGCAACTGTGCCAAACGCTCAATGAAATCTGGGAGGCAGGTCCTCATGCAAACGAAGATGTGGCTACAGCATTAGTAGGAGAATTACTTAGTCCTCCTGAGGGTGAGGAAGATGTATTAAGAGATGTAGATGAATATATGCCAGAGCAGGCCGATAAAGTCTTGTCACCATCAGAAACAGAATCAGAAGAGATGGAGGAGCTAGAAGTTGAAGCTCCTGAGTCTGAATCTACTGAATCTCGTTTTCGCATAGAAACTTATGGCTCGAGAGTCGTAGTTATCAATGAAGAGGCCTCGAGGAGGGGAGTAGTAAGGGAATCTGATGAATCGGACTTTGAAGAGGAGGAGGTTGCTCCCTTAGTGGTTCGGCAAAGGGCCAAGCGTCACAGGTTCATGCAAGGGTCAACATCAGCATCTGAAGCCCAACAGACTCAAACTCAAACTTCAGAACCTCAAGCCACAGCTCCACCATCTCCACCACCTCAACATGAACCATACATTCCATCACCCATTCACCCAACTCCTATACAATCAATTCCATCCACTTCGACCACCTACGCTGACAATCAGAGGTTTGGCAGCTTAAGGGACGTGTTGACTTCCAACATATCCAAATCTTAGCCCTAACTAAGGCGGTCGGCGAACTCCAGGCGCATAATGCTAATCTTGATAATGATAATGCCGAGTTGAAGAAGATTGTGGAGAATGTCAGGGAAGAAAACACAGAATTGAAGTCCTTTATTGCAGATCAATCGTCAGAGATCCGATCGATGCGGTCCCTCCTTGAGCAGCTCATGAAAAATCTAAAAGCTCAGGGGGAGACAAGTTGTAGAGATCAGGAGGAGCAGCGTAGAGATGGAGATGACGAAGGGAATGATCCCGATACACATAATGTGAATGAGCCAGTAGATTTTCCTGCTGCTCAGGCTACACAAGTTCAGGGGGAGCCCAGTCAAATTGAAGGTGAAGGAGGAGAAGCAGGTTCTTCAAAGGCTTTGGATAGCGACATGATAGATGCGCTGAAAGATATTGAGGAAGAGCTTATGGAATTCGATTTTGAAGATTAAGTCGAAGAGTTGGAGGAAGGTGAATTCATTCCAGAAGAAGTCGTTGACTGGAACTCGGATGATGAAGTGTTAGATGACGAGGACGATCATGTCAACGAGGTCATAATAAATTCACAACCTGTCACGGAACTGTATGTAGGCAATAATCAGAATGTGATTGATATAGACTACATCAAAATAGCCTCAGTCGAGGACACTGAACTTGAAGAGGCAGAGAAGGAACCATCAAGAGCTGAATTGATAAATCTTTGGTTTAAGAAGGAAGAAACAAAAGAACAGCTGAAGATGAAGAAGAAGATGAGAATACCGGGTGCCGGAAACTTCTCAGGTTGGATTATTAGCTGGTTCTTTGACAGAGAACTGCAGCTGTTTATTTTGAAAAGAAGAGATGGCCTCCAATACTTGAGGCGAACACTGAAAGCGTTTAATTCACTGCCCAAGATTGAAGTTAAAGAGTTAGCCTGGAAGGAGCTGATCAATATTGGAGATGATAAGTATGCAGAAGTGATTGAAAGAATTATAAGGAAAGAAGGGCGATCAGGAAAATTTGAGCGACTAAAGCCAAGGACCGGAAAGAGGGTCGAGGATGGATCAAGGATAGATCCTCATACTGGAAGGCCTTGGGCCAGAATGATTTATAAGCCAGTCAAATGCTTGAAGAGAGTGCCAATGAAATCGATGCCACAGAATATTTTGAGCAACATGAAATGGTGGTACCTCGAGATTGACACTGCTGAAGCCATCATGGAGGATCAAGACGAGAAGGTCATTTTGAAAGTATATGATCCACTGCATTTGATAAATCTATCAAAGGACGACCTGAAGAAGCTACATGATCAGCCTATCTTCTTTATTGAAGCATGGAGATCTGAAGCCAGGAAGTTCCAGAAGGTAGTTAAAGTTTGTATAGATGATGGTTTATATGCAGGCAGTAGTATATATAGTTCTAGTACTTAAACTTGATGTAAATAATTAGAAGCTATCATCAAGGGGGAGTCTGTTGGTACACCCTGTGTGACGATAGAAGTCTAATCGATCTAACATTTTGGTTTAAGTAATACTCAATATTATGGTTTAACGAGTGTTTGATATATGTGTTTATATATGTTTGATAGTAATTGATTGTATGTTTGAACTTGAGGTAACATATTACAAGAAGTTCAAACAAAAAGATCAAAGATTAGTTCAACCATAAACATAAGTTTCATATACAAGTTGGCTAGATTCGAATCATATAAGGGGTCACATTCGAATCTGTGATAGATTCAAATGTAGCCATAGATTCGAATGAAGACCAGATTCGAGAGTGTCTTGTGGACAGACTCGAATGGGCCTTGGGCCAGATTTGAGTTTGGCCCACAACAGACTCGAATCAGGGTCTATAATTAGGGATAGATTCGATTAATTAGTAGACTTTTTGCAGAATTCGTTAGGGATTAAGCATAGAGCGATCTCGAATCTATCATCGGTTTTGGTGCAGTTTAGGAGAGAATCAGCTCGTAGGATCGTTCGTGTGTCGTTCGTTCAGCGTCTGATAGACTCCGTGTTTCGTAGTTGAGAGTTGTTCCGTCTACCCGTTAACGAGGATTCCGCACTCGTTGACGGTTCCGCGTCTGGATAGATCTGTGTCAGGTAGACCTTACAGTTTTAGACTATGGTTTTCTAGGACATTAAACTACTATATACAAAGGATTTTTAGAATCAATAACGGCCATTTTTCGAGATGTTTAGGTTGGTTTAATAGCTTGTTAAAAACCCTATGTTGGCCATTTTTTAGCTATCAAACTTTCGGTTTCCCAAATAATTTCTGGAGGTCTTAAACTCCAAAATAAATATGAAAACTTCCAGATCTATAGTTAAGACATAGATCTAACTTTTGAGACAAGAATCAACTTATTTCGTTAAGTTATGAATTAGTTATTATTTTTTAAAGTCGATATAAATTTTCTGCCGAAAATCCGCAGTTTATAAACTTGAAATAACTTATGATTCTTGTTGTTTATTCAAAGACTACTTGTATAAAAGTTATAAAACACATATATATCACTTGTTTTCATAATATTAACACTTTTATGATGTGTTCATATATTCATAAACACGTTTAAAGAATCAACTTAAAAATAAAAACTAGAAACTTATAAACTTGAGTTTTTATGAAACTTGTTGTTATTGGTGATTATATATATTATGCAAGACTTATATAACCATAAATATAAAATGAAATAAGTTAGTATTTACTTACTTTGAAGTATTTAGAATATGATTTTGAGTGGAAGTTGAAATCCTTGCAAGATATGCACCAAGAACACTTGAATTTCTTGAAGAACACTTGAATGCCAAGATTTGGGATATGTGTGTGTATAGGGCCGGATTTTAGAGAGGAAAAGAAGGATTTTTGGTGTGTTTAAAATGAATTAAATGCCTCTCTATTTATAGATAAATTTTTGGTCTTTCAAATGATGAAAGGCATGGATGAAAAACTAGAGTGCACTTTTAAACAAAATGATTGTGTTTAAAGTAATATTAAAAAAATAAAAGTCAAACTCTAATACACACATGCCTATAGGGCCGGCCATGCATTTATTATACATGTATTTCAATTTTTTTTGTATAAATGTATTTAAAAATGTATTCTTCTATTTCCCTTTTCTTGTAATTTCATAAATACTTATGGATGCATTGTTTTAATGAATTGTTTTAGTCTTGCATAATTAATGTTAAGTAATTGTATTAGTGTTTGATTAGTGTCACTAATCATAATTTAATTATGTACTTAGTTGAATTAATCCCTCATATTGTAAATTGATAGGATTAATTGATTTCCCGATTCATCGCACCGATGAATTTGATTCTAATTGAGTTGAATTTTCTAATGAGCATTGTTAATCACTTTGATTAATTTCTAATGACCACTGATTAGGCTATAATTGGCTATTAAATACAGATTAGATCATTTTTGCTACCCTGGTTTAGTGTCGGATGTTACAGTCTCCCCATGTTAAGAGAATTTCGTCCCGAAATTAGCTCGTGTTCTCCACTGCTTGAGTATCTGAGAATAGTTGAAGGTATTTTTCTTGGAACTGGTCTTCGCGATCCCACGTAAACTCAGGACCTCGCTTAGAGTTCCATCTGACTTTTATTATCGGGATCCGGCTGTGCTTTAGTTTCTTGACCTCTCGGTCCATTATTTCCACGGGTGGCTCAATAAAGTTCAACTTATCATCTAATTCTAGCTCGTCCATGGGTATAACAAGTGTTTCATCAGCCAGGCATTTCTTAAGATTGGACACGTGGAAGGTATTATGAATGTTACTAAGCTCTGGGGGTAGATCGAGTCGGTAGGCTACCGGGCCAATTCTTTTGGTGATCTTGAATGGTCCGATATAACGAGGATTGAATTTTCCTCGTTTCCCAAAACGGATTACGCCCTTCCAAGGTGAGACTTTCAACATTACTTGATCTCCCTCTTGAAATTCCAAATCCTTCCGTCGAACATCTGCATAACTTTTCTGTCGATCCCGCGCGATCTTTAATCGGTTACGAATCTGGGCTATCTTTTCTGTAGTCTCCTGGATGATCTCGGGTCCAGTATTCTGACTATCTCCTACTTCAGCCCAACAAAGTGATGATCGAAACTTTCGCCCATAGAGTGCCTCGAATGGGGCGGTCTTAATACTTGAGTGATAGCTGTTGTTATTAAAAACTCAACTAATGGCAGGTGCCTGTCCCAAATTCTGCCAAAGTCGATAACACATGCCCTTAGCATGTCTTCCAAAGTCTGAATCGTCCTTTCACTCTGACCATCCATTTGCGGGTGATAGGTTGTACTCATATCCAAGCGTGTACCCAGTGCTTCTTGCAATGACTGCCAAAATCTTGATGTGAACCGGCTGGCCCTGTCTGATATAATTGATACTGGCACTCCATGCCTTGAGACGACTTCTTTAAGATAGATTCGTGTTAGCTTATCCATCTTATCAGTCTCCTTGATTGGCAGGAGGTGTACGGTTTTGGTAAGTCGATCCTGTTGGTACACCCTGTGTGACGATAGCAGTCTAAGTGATCCAACATAGTGGTTTAGCAAGTGTTAGATATATTTGTTTATATATGGTTGATAATTATTATTGTTTGTGTGTTTGAACTTAATGTAACGTATTACAAGAAGTTCAAAGATAAAGATCAAAGATAAAATCAATCATAAGGTAAAAACATAAGTTTCAATACTTAGTTAATTATGTGAAAAGGTAAATTCGAAATCTCTAAGGACTAGGATTCGAATCTAGTTAGATTCGAATGAGTCCCTTAGGCAGATTCGAATGTGCCAACTTAGGCAGATTCGAGAGTGTCAGATGGGACAAACTCGAATGGGCTTTGGGCCGGATTCGAATTTGGCCCATGACAGACTCGAATTAGCCTCTATAATTAGGGATAGACTCGAAATATTATAAAACTTTTTGCAGAATTCGAGTGTGATTTAGCATTAAGCGATTTCGAGTTTATCATCAGTGTTAGTGTCATTTCGGAGAGAATCTTCTAGTAGGTGCGTTCTTTTGTAGTTCGTACAGCTCGTTGATAGTCTCCGTGTTTCTAGTGAGAGTTGTTTCCGTCTACCCGTTAAAGAGGATTCTGCACTCTTTGACGGTTCCACGTCTGGATAGATCTGTAGTGTGTAGACCTTACAAGTGGTATCAAAGCCAGGTTAAATTAGGTGGCCGTTTATTCAAAATTTCATAACAGGTTTTGTTCAAAGATTTGACAGTTAGGACCCAGTTTAAAATATGACATGCGGTATTCACTGTGTTGTGCTCCTATATGACATCATGCCGTGATCAAGTAGAGCGGCCGAGGGATGATGATAATGATGAAGATGACCACGACAATGATCCCAGCACTCAAAGACAGAATGAGCCAGTAGATTTTTCTGCTGCTCAGGCTGCTCAGTCTCAGGGGGAGCCAAGTCAATCAGGAGCTAAAGAAGGAGAAGCCAGTTCGTCCAAACCTACAGAGTATGAGATAAGTGAGATGATTGATGCACTTATGGATCTCGATGACGACCCGATGGACTTGGGCTTTGACTTTGAGGATGATATGGAGGAACTAGAAGAGGGAGAATTTGTTCCTGAAGACATAACGGATTGGAAGTCAGATGATGAGGTTTGTGCTGACGAAGACGATGAAGCCAATGAGATCATCGTTCAGCAAAATCCAATCACTGATACGTATGTGATAGAAGGAAATGATGTGGTTAACATAGAAGTAGTTAATGTTGCTTTAAATGTTGATTCATCAATAGAAGAGCCGGCCAGAGAGCTGACTAATGAAGAAAAAAGAAAGTTATGGTTCAGGACAGAGCAGAAGGAGTTAGCGCTGAAGAAGAAGATGAGGGTGCCGGGTATTGGAAAGCTGTCAGGAAGCATATTAAGCTGGTTCTTTGATTGGGAACTGCAGCTATTCATAATCAAAAGAAAAGATGGGCTCCAGTACCTCAGAAGATATCTGAAAGTATTCAATTCATTGCCGAAGATTGAGATAAAAGCGTTAGCTTGGAAAGAACTAATCAATATCGGCAACGACCCTTACGCAGAAATAATTGTCAAAATCATATGAAAAGAGGGAAGGTCGAGAAAGTTTGAACGGCTTAATCCGAGGATAGGAAAACGAGTAGAGGATCATTCTCGAATTGATCCTTTAACTGGGCGTCCTTGGATGAAGATACAGTACAGACCAGTGAGATGTCTGAGAAAGGTGCCGCTCAAGCCAATGCCACAGAACGTCTTGAAAAACTTAAACTGGTGGTATGTGGAGAATGAAACGGGAGAAGCGGTGATGGAAGATTTTGAAGAAAAGGTGATTCTTAAAGTCTATGATCCCCTTCACCTGGTAAACCTTTCTAAAAATGACCTTCAAGTGCTGCATACTCATAAGATCTTTAGCGACACTCATATGGATGGTGAGGCTAAAAAGTATGAGAATGTAGTTAGAGTGTGTATTGAAAAGGGTCTGTATGCTGGAAGCAGTTTGAATGAATAATAAACAAAGTTCTTAATCTGATGTGTGATTTGTTAGAAGCTATCGTCAAGGGGGAGTCTGTTGGTACACCCTGTGTGACGATAGCAGTCTAAGTGATCGAACATTGTGGTTTAGCAAGTGTTAGATATATATGTTTATATATGGTTGATAATTATTATTGTTTGTGTGTTTGAACTTAATGTAACGTATTACAAGAAGTTCAAACATAAAGATCAAAGATAAAATCAATCATAAGGTAAAAACATAAGTTTCAATACTTAGTTAATTATGTGAAAAGGTAAATTCGAAATCTCTAAGGACTAGGATTCGAATCTAGTTAGATTCGAATGAGTCCCATAGGCAGATTCGAATGTGCCAACTTAGGCAGATTCGAGAGTGTCAGATGGGACAAACTCGAATGCGCTTTGGGCCGGATTCGAATTTTGGCCCATGACAGACTCGAATTAGCCTCTATAATTAGGGATAGACTCGAAATATTATAAAACTTTTTGCAGAATTCGAGTGTGATTTAGCATTAAGCGATTTCGAGTTTATCATCAGTGTTAGTGTCGTTTCGGAGAGAATCTTCTAGTAGGTGCGTTCTTGTGTAGTTCGTACAGCTCGTTGATAGTCTCCGTGTTTCTAGTGAGAGTTGTTTCCGTCTACCCATTAAAGAGGATTCCACACTCTTTGACGGTTCCGCGTCTGGATAGATCTGTAGTGTGTAGACCATACAGATCTACAATCACCCAAATGGTGTCATAACCTCCAGAAGTCTTAGGCAACTTGGTGATGAAATCCATGGTGATGTTCTCCCACTTCCACTGGAGTATTTCTGGTTGAACTAGCAATCCTGATGGTTTCTGGTGCTCAGCCTTAACCTTCAAACATGTTAAGCACTTGCTGGCATAGGTAGCAATGTCAGCCTTCATGTTTGGTCACCAGTACATTCCCTTCAACTCGTGGTACATCTTATCTGACCCTGGATGAATAGCATATCTTGTTTTATGCCTTTCATCCATGACCGGCTTCCTTACTCCTACGAGTTTTGGTAGCCAAATTCTGCCCATGAAGTACCGACATACATCTGGCTTGATTTCAAACTGTTTATCCATACCTCTCAAGGCTTCATCCAGTAGGTTACCTTCCTTGACTGCTTCTTCTTGTGCCTCGCGGACTTGAGAGTTTAGGTTTGATTGTAAAGTCATGATCAAAGCTCGGACTCTCAATGGTTTAACCCGTTCCTTTCGGCTCAGGGCATCAGCTACAACATTCGCCTTCCCTGGATTATAACGAATCTCGCAGTCGTAATTGCTATGCAGCTCAACCCAACGACGTTGCCTCATATTTAACTCTTTCTGATTCAGAATATGCTGAAGGCTTTTATGGTCTGTGAACACCGTGCACTTAGTTCCGTACAGGTAGTGCCTCCATATTTTGAGAGCAAACACCACTGCTCGAAGCTCCAAGTCATGAGTCGTATAGTTCACCTCGTGGATTTTGAGCTGTCGTGATGCGTAAGCAATGACTTTATCCCTTTGCATGAGCACACAACCTAATCCATTGTGTGAGGCATCATAGTGGACCATAAAATTTTTTGTCCCTTCAGGTAAGGACAGAATTGGTGCACTACACAATCTTTGCTTTAATTGTTGAAATGCCTTTTCCTGTTCTTCACCCCATATATACTTTACATCTTTCCGAGTCAGCTCTGTTAGGGAACCTACTATCTTTGAGAAGTTTTCAATAAATCGCCATAACCGGCAAGTCCTAGATTTTGGCGGAATTCCGTGGGAGTTTTCGGAGTTGACCAGTTCTTTATGGCCTCGATCTTTGATGGATCAACTTGGATTCCCTGGCTGTTGACCACATGTCCAAGGAATTTAACTTCCCGCAACCAAAATTCACATTTTGAAAATTTGGCGTATAACTGTTCCTTTTCTAACAACTCCAAGATCAGCTTGAGATGTTGTTCGTGCTCCTCGGTATTTCTAGAATAGATGAGGATATCGTCTATGAACACTATTACAAATTTGTCCAGATACGGTTTACACACTCGATTCATGAGGTCCATGAATACGGCTGGTGCGTTGGTCAAACCGAATGGCATCACCTGGAATTCATAATGTCCATAACGAGTTTCGAATGCTGTCTTGGGAATGTCTTCTTCCCGAACCTTTACTTGATGATAACCGGATCGCAGATCAATCTTAGAGTAGTAGCTAGATCTCTATAGTTGGTCAAACAGGTCGTCAATTCTGGGAAGGGGGTAGCGGTTCTTTACCGTTAACTTATTTAGCTCTCGGTAGTCAATGCACATTCTGAAGGATCCGTCTTTCTTTTTCACAAATAAGACCGGAGCTCCCCAAGGTGAGGAACTTGGTCGAATGAATCCTTTATCCATCAACTCTTGTAATTGATTGGATAGCTTTTGCATTTCAGAAGGAGCGAGTCTATATGGGGCTCTTGCGACCGGTGCAGCTGCCGGCACCAAATCGATTTGAATCTTCACTTTCCTAGCTGGTGGAAGCCCAGGCAAATCTTCCGGGAAGACCTTCGGATAGTCACAAACCACTGGAATATCCTCGAGTTGTTTCTCCTCCGACTCTTTTTCTGCAATCTGTACCAATACCGCATGGCAACCTTTCCTAAGGCACTTTAATGTTCTTAGGCCGGATATGACATTTAGCTGACGGTTCTTTCTTTCCCCTTGGATTGTTAGGACCTTCTTCTTGTGGAGTGGTATCCGCACTACTTTCTTACCGCACAAAATCTCGGCATGATTGTGTGACAAACCAATCCATACCAATTACTACATCAAAACTTCCGAGTTCTATAGGCATCAATTCTATCTTAAAGGGATGATCTGCCAGCTTCAGTGTGCATTCCTTAAGAATACTACTTGCCTCTATTATTTTGCTGTCAGCCAGTTCTATAGTATAAGAGTTGTCTAAGGGAAAAGGAGTGGCATTCAATTGCTTACTAAACTTATCAGATTTAAAGCTCCTATCAGCCCCAGTATCAAAGAGTACGTAAGCGTAAATGTCATTTAAAAGAAACGTACCTGATACCACATGAGGATCCTGACGAGCGTCGCCTGCTCCTAAAACAAAAGCTCTCCCCTGAGCTCCTCCACCATTCCTCAACTTCGGACACTCACTCCTAAAGTGCCCGACAGCTCCACATTCATAGCAGCCTCTCTGATTGCCGCCATTGCTACCCGAGGTTCCAAATTTACAATCCTTGGCCAAATGACCAATACGTTTGCATTTCCCACAAGGGGCTGGGCAGGGACCCTTGTTGTGATGAAAGGTGCAATAGGTGCAGAAAGGCTTTGTACTTGTGTAGCCCTTCCTTGACTCAACTCCTGCTACATAAGCCTTGATTGTCTCGGGCTTCTTGGATTGCGAGCCCGTATTCTTCCCTGACTTGTCCTCCCATTTCCTCTTGTTTTCCCCGGCCTTGGCTTCGTTTCTCCGGGACACTTGATCCATAAGGTTATTGGCCATTCTGATGGCGTCCTGAATGGTGGTTGGGTTGGAGGCAGTGACATTGCCTTGGATTCGAGGAGCGAGTCCCCAAATGTACCGCTCGATTTTCTTGTATTCAGGGGTCACCATTTGAGGGCACAGGATGCTCAGTTCGTGGAATCGGTTGGTGTACCCAGCTACATCCGTTCCCTTCATTGCCAGATTCCAAAACTCTGACTCCATCTTCTGTAACTCATTCCTTGGGCAATACTCGTCGGTCATCATTTGTTTCAACTCGGTCCAGGCGAGTTGGTAAGCTGCATCAATCCCTACAGACTGGGTATACGAATTCCACCATGTCAAGGCACTGTCTTGCAGGGTGTGGGTGGCGAATTTCACCTTGTCTCCCTCAATGCATCCGCTAACACGGTAGACAGACTCCAACTTTTCGAACCATCGTACTAATCTGATGGCTCCTTAAGTTCCATTGAAATATCGGGGCTTGCAACTCAAAAACCCCTTAATTCCACAACCCTTTGGGTGGGTTTCAGTTCCTCCCGTGGTGCGGCTAGCACCACCATCTCCATCAGCTGAACCGTTTCTGTTGGTCTCATAAGTGGCTATAGCAGCAGCCACTCTTTGTGCAACTAGTTCCTCAATTTCTGCAGCGTTCATAACTCTTCTTGGCGGCATTATCTTAAAGTTTAAAGAAAAGAGCATAGTGTAAGAAGTTGAATCTTAAAGATTTAAACTTTTCTTAAGGCACAACACTATAATCATCAAACACAATTTCATAAATAACTTGCAATATTCATAAATCATTCAAAACTTTCTTACAATGGGCGAGTTATTACCCGAAAATTTTTGTCCTACGCTATTACATAATATTTTTCTTAACATTACAAAGATAGATAAAGGGTACTAAGTGTGGGAGTGATCAGGGGTCTCTTCCTTCTCCATCGCGTTGAGGCGCTGAGTCAGCTCCTCGATCCGAGCATTGCTTTCGGCTAGTTGCTGTTGAAGCTCATTCAGGCCATCCTGTTGGATGGTGAGGGCATGCTGGTTAACCCAGTATAAATTGGAGTTCTGAATCTCCTCTCGCTCCAGACGGGCAGTCAGTTCTCCAATATCCCGGTTAAGTGACCGGATTTGGAGGTCTTGACGGTAAGACCTTGCAACTAGCAGGGGTACGGTCTGGTCAGCCGTCTCCTGGGTGAGTGGTGGGATTGGTGTGGAGGATGGTCCTCCGACCTCGAACTCGGAAGGGATTCCTTCCTCTTGCCTCCACTCACGGAGAGTTTCAGGCATCCAGCCCCATCTTTGGGCGTCTACCCGTCGGTGCTGTGGTGGGGGATTGGGTTGGGGAGTCGAGATAAGAATAGACTCCCGTCTCGGCGTGATCACCCTCTTTCGGGGTGTGTACAACATCTTAGGGCCGTTTGGGTAAGGGTGGTATGGCTTGAATGATGGCTCCGCTGGGTGGTATGGAGTGCGGGCGGGGACTACTGGGGGCGGTGGATCCTCTCCGTCGTCATCTTTTTCCATAGGTTCCTCTTCTGACTCCTCCATTGGTTCTTCAAAGGGGTCTTCTTCTTCGGACGGTTCTCCTTCGGTGAAAACCACAGTGACTTCGGGACTCATGGGGGTGTACTCATCCTCTGAATCGGACAAGATGATGATGGTGTTGTTTGACATGTTTTCTGCTATCAAGGTCCATTCATAGTCTTTTAGTTAGTTACAAAATATTTTTAAAATCAGTAAAACTTAAATGCAGTTATAGTCTAGGGTACTAATGCAACCTAGTTCACTATAACTATGGCTCTGATACCAATCTGTCACACCTCGTTACCCCGGTTGTCAACGAAGCGTGACGTCGCGGAAGCGTAACCATAATCATAATGAACGACCACTATATGGACGTTTTCAAAAATACATCGATATAACTTTAAAAGATAGAAATGTTTTACATAACCCGAAAGTGATAAAGAGTAGTTCGCAAGATACAGAGATTTTAATACATAATTAAATCATCCAAAATAATGCAAATAAATCTCCGACGGTTTGAAAAAGAATGCGACTCCTTAAGTGCGGAAACTTGAAAATACTTCCGATGCGATGCACTTGCCTTAATTTCCTGAAAATACACGCTAAAATACGTCAACAAAATTGTTGGTGAGCTCATAGGTTTACACGTAAATCTGACTTGTATGGACAACAATAGTAGAGTTTGAATTTATAAAATCATAAATTCCATGTTATGTATTACATATAAACCATCATGCAACCGAAGCTTAATTAAAATGAGTTTGTGTTGTGCAGTATTCCCATACGTAATACCGTGTGTTGAATATATATGCACTCGCTGTTAGCCGACCCGAACTAACCCGAATGGGGGACATGACTCCCGATAGATCTATCCACAATATATTCGCGCTTGCAAATAAATGAAATTAACGGTTCATGATATAAGGGCTGATGGAACCACATGTGTAATACATAATAGAAATGAAGATGTTTTTGTGTCCATATGAAAACGAAGCATGTATTTCAATCCCAAAACATAACAGCGTGAAAATAGGGGCTATGAGGACTCACCGAGATTGCGATGGCAAAAACGAGCGTAAAAAGCTATTTAGCAGAAATGGATGGATGATGCGTCGAGTGAGTTTAATCGAGTCCTAAATGATAATAAGGACTTAATATCTCTAATATATGATGATATATATATATTTATAGATTTTTTTGTCTTAAATCACCCAACATTACAAGTTTATAAATAAAATCCGCTTAAAACGTCAAGTTTATATATATATATATATATATATATATATATATATATATATATATATATATATATATATATATATATATATATATATATATATATATAATTTTCCAGCTTTTTCGGAGGTTTTTCGGCCTACTTTGAGGTTGTTTTTGACCAAGTTTCAAAATGTTTTAGACTTTGGTTTTCTAGGACATTAAACTACTATATACAAAGGATTTTTAGAATCAAGAACGGCCATTTTCCGAGATGTTTAGGTTGGTTTAAAAGCTTGTTAAAAACCCTATGTTGGCCATTTTTGAGCTGTCAAACTTTCGGTTTCCCAAATAATTTCTTGTATTTCCCTTTTCTTGTAATTTCATAAATACTTATGGATGCATTCTTTTAATGAATTGTTTTAGTCTTGCATAATTAATGTTAAGTAATTTTGTTAGTGTTTGATTAGTGTCACTAATCATAATTTAATTATGTACTTAGTTGAATTAATCCCTCATATTGTAAATTGATCGGATTAATTGATTTCCCGATTCATCGCACCGATGAATTTGATTCTAATTGAGTTGAATTTTCTAATGAGCATTCTTAATCACTTTGATTAATTTCTAATGACCACTGATTAGGCTATAATTGGCTATTAAATATTGATTAGATCATTGTTGCTAACCTGGTTTAGTGCCAGATGTTACACTGCGATCCAAAGGTATTCAGCATCAATATTCTGCTGCTAGAACACCTCAACAAAATGGAGTCGTAGAAAGGCGTAACTGTACCCTTGTGGAAGCCACTCGTAAAATGCTGACTTAGTCAAAGCTACCTCCGTTCTTATGGGCCGAAGTTGTGTCAACAGCTTGCTACACACAAAATCGCTCCATAATCCATAAGCGTTTCAATAAAACTCCATATCAACTCTTCTTAAATAAAGTGCCTTTCATCAAGTACTTATGTGTATTTGGTTGCAGGTGATATGTGCTTAATGATAAAGACAACCTCGGGAAATTCAACAAAAAAGCGGATGAAGCGATCTTTATTGGATAATCATCCAACTCAAAAGCATATCGTGCATTCAACACCCGAACCAGGACAGTCAATGAAAGTGTGCATGTCACATTTGATGAGTTAGCTGAACTAGCACCCAAAGTTGATCATTCAGGACCACGCATTACATCAATGCCTGGAGACTCTTCTTCTCAATCTACTTCTTTTTCACCTTCTGATTTAGTTAATTTACTTGATCCTTTTTATGTTGAATTTTTTGGTCCTAATTCTAATGTTTCTCCTACTGTAGGTAATACATCCAACAATTCAACTTCACCAGAAATTCTATCTGATCCATCCTCATCCACTTCATACCCACATCCATCAATTTCATCCACTGATACATCTGCAGTTGAATCCACTCCTGAAATACCCACGCATATCAAGCCAAACATTCTTCCTTCACCTGAACATTCTGAACCCGAACCGGAAGCAGTGATATCTTCACTAGAAACCATTGACCATGAATCATCCTCCATTCCCACTCTCACCACTGAGATTCCATCCCGAGCACACCTTCCACATGAGACAAAATGGACCTGAAGTTACCCAACCGATCAAATCATTGGTGTTGTCTCAACCGGTGTCCAAACCCGTAGGGCGTCTGCTAATGAATGCCTCTTCGCATCATTCCTTAGTATGATAGAGCCAGCTCGTGTGGATGAAGCCTTAAAAAGACCCAGACTGGATAGTTGCAATGCAAGAAGAGCTCAACCAATTTGAACAGCTCCGAGTATGGCGGTTAGTTCCCAAGCCAAAAGACGGAACAATTAATGGAACGAAGTGGATCTATAAGAACAAACGAGACGAAAACGGCATTGTGATAAGGAACAAAGCAAGACTTGTTGCCAAAGGCTACCGACAACAAGAAGGGATAGATTATGACGAGACCTTCGCTCCAGTTGCACGGATTGAAGCTATCAGAATCTTCTTGGCGTACGCGAACACAAAGACTTCAAAGTGTACCAGATGGACGTCAAGACAGCCTTTCTTAACGGTGAACTTAATGAAGAGGTGTACGTTGAACAACCACAAGGATTTGTTGATGCACATAAACCTGACCATGTTTATGTGCTAGACAAAGCCCTCTATGGTTTGAAACAAGCACCTCGGGCATGGTATGACAGTCTCTCTAATTTTCTTATCTCTGCTGGTTTCAGCAAAGGTGTAGTGGACACAACACTATTCAAAAAAGGGAAGGCCCGCACATAATGCTAGTGCAAATATATGTCGAAGACATTATATTTGGATCTACTGACAGTAATTTCTGTAAGGATTTTTCAGCCCTAATGGAGTCCAGGTTCGAGATGAGTATGATGGGGGAAATGAATTTTTTCCTCGGATTACAAGTCAAACAACTTGAAAATGGGATTTTTGTGAATCAGTCGAAATATACTCTTGACATTCTCAAGAAGTATAACTTAGACTCTTGCACGAGTATCGCAACTCCCATGGCTTCCAACTGTAAGTTAGACACCGATCCTTCTGGGAAAAGTATCGATAATACAACTTACAGAGGGATGATAGGATCCTTACTGTATCTGACCGCTAGTAAACCTCATATAATGTTTTCAACATGTCTTTATGCTCGCTTTCAGGCCGACCAACAAGAATCACACCTAACTGCGGTAAAACGCATCTTTCGTTATCTTAAGGGTACACCCGATCTTGGTCTCTGGTATCCAAAGGGAACCGATTTTGATCTTACTACATTTTCAGATGTTGATTTTACAGGTTGTAGAGTTGACAGAAAAGCACATCAGGTGGAATAAAGTTCTTGGGAGACAGACCGGTGAGTTCGTCGTCCAAAAAGCAGAATTGTGTTTCAACATCCACAGCTGAAGCTGAGTATGTAGCAGCTGCAAGTTGTTGCTCTCAAGTGCTGTGGATGAGAACACAATTACGTGATTATGAATTCTCTCTCACCAACATCCCAATTTACTGCGATTCTCGAAGTGCAATTGCCATCTCTTGCAATCCCGTGCAGCACTCTCGAACAAAACATAGAGATATCAGGTATCATTTTATTAAAGATCATGTAGAAAAGGGAACAATTGAGTTGTATTTTGTAAGCACAGAATATCAACTTGCGGATATTTTTACTAAAGCTTTAGACGAACCTCATTTTTAGTTTTTAGTATCCCCTATCGGCATGTTGAATCCACCTTCTAGTTAAATATCAGACATTGTCTAAAATAATTCTATTTCAAACTATCATGTTTGAAATTCCTTTATTTTAGAAAATATCTGTTATTTAAATTTAAGAGTTGTGTCACAAAATTAAATTTCAATATTTTCTTATCTATGTACATCTTTAATAATTAATGATCCTCACAAATTACTGTATGAATTGTTCATCACTGAGTGGGACGCAAAATAAATCCAGGGTTGTCTGTATCTTTAAGGTTGAAAATGTTCAAAAAAATTAATCTGAAAAAGAAAAAGAAGAAAATAGATGTTAATTTGACGGGAGTATAATTAGGATGTTAGTTTTTATAATTTTTGTTTTTATTATCTTCTCTACAATTTTTATTTTTAGGTTGGTTAATATTTAGATTTTAAAGTTTAATATAATCGGTCAAAAAACCTCAAAAATATTTTATTTAATTTTAATACGTCAAAAAGGCAAAAACATTTTTATTTTTATTCTATTTCATTTCTTTTGTCTTAACTTAGTTGTTAAAGAAAATCTCAAAAATATTTTATTTTGCATTTACTTACTTTAAGTTTCAAAGAAAAATACAAAAAGAGTTCGTTTTATTGGGCCAAAAATGTTGTTTAAAATTTTTCTTTCTGTTTTTTTAATAAGCCCATATTTTTTTTTTAAAATTAAAACCGGTTGGCCCATATTTCTTTTGGGCGCGGATCATTCAGGTCGACCCGACCCGTCGCCCTTTAAAAAGGGACAGGTCAAGCGGTCAAACCATCTACCTTTCTTCATTTCCAAGTTTTTCAACTCCTTCTTCTTCCTCTCTACACCATCGCACCACCGCCCCCATTTCCACCATTTTCAACTTCCAAGCTTCTAAAGTTACGGTTTTCACTCCTTTTTCTTGCATTTCTCGACATTGGCACTACAAGGTAACACTTTTTCACCTTTATTTTAGCTTTTAACTTGCTAGTTTGAGTGTTTGATTTTCAAGTATTTATGGTTATGTATTTTCCGTTTTTGCTAGTTTTAGGATATTAAATCTGTTCTTTTTAACTTGTTGTAGTTAAAAAAAATGTTCTCTACATGTTTTTAAACTAGGATCTACATTTTCATGCATTTTTGTCATTTTTTAACTGTTCACGTAGAATACTTGCATGAACTTTAATCTGCTACTGTTGGAATTCGGTCCATCCGAATCCGGAACAGCCCCCGAATTCGGATGAAATACTTAGAAAATTTTTAAAAATTTCCAATTTTCATGACCGAACTCGGACCACTGTGCATCTGATTTCGGTCCTTCTAAGCATGTTCAAAGTTTCAGTTATATTTCCCAAGTTTCATTCACTGTGCATCCGAAGTTGGTTGGTACCCAAATTCGGTCCCCATCCGAAATCAGATGCCATCCGAATTCGGACCTATTGTTGTCATATTCATGCATCATTGGTATTTTGGGCTGAATCGAATTCGGTTGCACTGTTCATCCGAATTCGGCCCACCCGAAATTCAACTCTTAGCATATTTTTTCAATTTTTGCATTTTTGCATTTTCATTAAAAATCAAAAATCCAAAAATATTTTCAGTCCTGTGCACCATAGGTTAGAGTTAGGGTCAGTGTTTGAGTGAAAATGTCTGTTCTAACATTGGTCTCTTAACGATTAACTTTGGACTTTATTCAGGAATCCCCTTCTACTAATAAAGACCCAATGCTTTAAACAGAACAGACAGTTTCTATTTCACACTTATCCCAGACTTAGTATCAATGCCTTATCCTCTAAGTCTTCTATTCTAACTTTGATGCATCTTTACAGGACTCATGGAACCCCCAGTCGCCATAACCATGCCCCATTCCCCAATCCCAAATAACAACGCCCAATTACCCGAAGAATCCATATTACCCCAATCCGAGTACGTCGAATTCTTTGCACATAATTGGCAACTCAACGTATCAATCCTCAACTGCGAAATCGAGAATATTGCCTTTGATATTCTTAAAACCACCCCATCTACTACTCACTATCCACAGCCATCTCTGTTCCCCAGATTTACCTCCAACAGTTCTGGCATCATCTTAAATTCGTAGCCGATGTCGAACCATACTTCACTTCCACCATCGACTTTGTCCCAGTCAAAATCACCACCGCAGCCATCCGCCATATTCTACGCCTCCCAGCCGAAGCCTATTCCCTAAACCGCCTTCATTTTGCCTCAATCCATTCTCCCCTCGAAACCTTAAATGAAATAAAATCACTAGGATATGATGGTCCACTAACCAAGCCATCAGACTTCCGTACCAAGAACCTTCAGGCACACTGGAGGGTTCTTTTCGATATCATAAACAAGTGCTTCACTGCCAAACATGCTGGCCATGACTCAGCATCCATTCAAGTTCTTGCCATGTTCGCAGTGTTCACCTATGACAATCACTATGACTATGCTGCATTTCTATTCGAAGAGTTAAAGAGAGTCAACCTGGAGAGAAGCACGAAGTGTGGACGCAAAAACATTCCTCTCCAGTGTTTCCTCCAGCTAATAATACAATATGCTATGGACAACGATGATGACATACATGAGCGTCCCGAGGCAGACATGTATATGACAGCTGCAATACATAATTTGAACCTTCCGAAGGGGGCTCCCACAGTCTCGGTAATGACAATTCCACTGTCCCTTCTACAGAGGGCAGTGTAATCAGAAAGGGTAAGGGCTTATATGAGGGAATTCTAGGAGTAGCTCAACTCCATAATGGACCGTCTTGAGTCTGCGGTAATCGAGCTGCAATTTCGTCCCCAGGCTGAGTCACACAAAAGAAAACATGACGATTAGGACGACCCTGATCGCCATGAGGGGGAGAAACGTAGAAAGACTCAGTCTGAGGACCTCATCATGATTGAAGGGGGAGCTGAATTTGAGGGAGCCGAGATACAAGGGTCCGGGGATCAGAGATATGAGGCTCAGGAGATGTTGATGTTAGAAGACGAGCCACTGGTTGAAGGTCCGGCTCTGTTGGATTCGATGTCAGCTATGGTTGAATTTGAACCCGTTCACGAAAAGGTTGAAATCATATTGGTGTCTGACGACCATCCCTTAATCATCCCAAAACCTGAGCCTGAGTCACTACAAAAATCATCCTCATCATTCGAATTCCTAAACTCCCCGCCCCCCGTTCCACAACAAGAAATCCTATCCTCCATTCAAGCTCCCTCCACTCTAAAAGAATCCCCTCTAGTCCAAAGCCCTCCTAGAACTCAAAGTCCTCCCCAAGTCCAAGTTGTACCCCAACCACAAACCCAAGAACCAGGACCCTTAGAAACTAGGCGTGTAGACAGATTTGATGAGCCTCCTGAGCAGCCTGGTGTTCATGATGACAGTGATCTTTACTGGGTTAATTGGTACACAAAAGGTGGCATACACTCTCTGCAACCAGAGCTAAAAGAAGAGCTGAGGCAAGAACGCAGGGGGAAAATCTTCAAACTACTTGAAGCAAAGACATCTAAATAGAAGAACCACCCGTTCAAGGCCTGAAGGAATTTCTACAGAAGCTTCCTATAGAGCAGTTCCAGAACCCTTTTCTGGAAGAAAGGTTTAAGATGGTCTTCAGGAAGAAGCCAGGGTCGTTCAGCAGGCGTCTACTAATGGAACTTACAAATGTATCTAAAGCTGAACAGGCCGAGTACAATCACTTAATGCTTCGGGAGAGGAGGTCCAAAAGTATCTAAGTCAAAGATAAAGAAGCTTCTCACCATCACAATGTGCAAAAGAGCCAAAGTTTTCTATCCAGCCATTCAAGTAAAAGGAGTAGATGGCACAGTTGAGGAGTTTTATGAGAATGACTTAGACTTTGTAAATGTGGAGGACATCGAGTTTTTGAACGAGAGACTAAAACACCGAATCAGACAACGTCTGCCTCGCATGACCGCCTTAGCCGGACTTACAAGAAGCATGAACCACCGCTCAATCATCATGTGCTTAAGAGATTCCTAAATGGCTATAGAGAGTGCGCTGGTCAAACTCGGTTTAAGAGCCCCTGAGCAAGAAAGCTTTCTGCTTGATCATCATCCTGCCTATAGAGTCATATTAAGAGGAGGACCAGGAGTTATATTTTTGAACCAGATAGGGCATAAAAGATTCATGAGCTTCGAGGATCTCCCTTGTTACTCCAATGGAACAATCTGAATGGTCAGAGTTGAACTTACAAGAAGAATCCAAGAATTCGATGTTTAACCAAATCCAGAACCTAGACGCTCACCAAAGGAGATACAAGACATCCTCAGCGGCATCGAATACCTGAACGAACGGCTACATATGAGACAAGTGGTTAGACGATTTGATGTCATCCTTGGCCTCCGTGAAACCACTGATCATGCCAGAGTTCCAGATCCGCCATAATGATCGAAAAGGGGGAGATTGTTAGATTTAAATTTCGATCTTGTGGATTTATTTTGTAATAATTATTTATAGAATGTTTTGTCTTGTAATTTATTTCTAAGTTATTTTATTTGTAGGAAAAGTTCAAGGGGCCAAAGTAAAATTCCTTTAAACTTAATCAATTCCACCTATGTAATAGCCTCCTAGGGTTTTGTAAAAGACACGGTTGACATTTTGAATTGAGAATACAAGTTTTCTCTCCAGCCGCCGCATTTATTCACCAATATTCTCTTTGTCTTGTTCTTTAATCATTACACAATCATTGAGTGTTTATCCTGTTTGTGAGTGATTATAGACGTAAAAATGTGTTGATATTATCTGGGATTCAATAACAACAGAATTGTTTATCATTAGTCTCCTTGATCATACAAAAAAGCTCCTTGATCATATAAAAAAAAGTGGGCATCTGGAGAACTTATCAGTTTTTTTATGGATTGTATGTAGACTTTAGTGGAAGATGAGTCGAAGAAGTATCAGACTCACTTTTCTGATTATATTAAAGTTGGGGTTGAGGCTGATAATACTGAAGAGCTCTATAAAAAGGTGTATTTTGTCACTGGTCCGGCTGTTGAAATTGGGATCCCCACCTCTTTTCCTCTAATTTTAGATTTATATCTCTGATTTCCTTATCTCCATGGCGTCATGTTCTCAATTCCAATCTGATGCTCTGATTTGTTCTTGTCATGTTACCATTTCCAATTTCATGTCACTAAATTGATTGTTTCTTCCTATTTAACTTCCATTATGCTTACTAATTTATTATTTCATTTACACGAACTAGTAAAATTATTAAAGGATCTCAAAACGATAATCCACAAAAATTTATAGATAACTTTCTTAGTTCCTTGGTTTTTGCTCTTTGATCATACTTTTATCTTGTTAAACACTTCAGTTCAGTTGCACTTGCTATCAAAATCGGTAAACATATTTTTCTTATTTGGTACAGTTTTCACTTCCAATCCAGTCTCTTAGGTTTGTTTATTTCCATAGCTCTTGACAGGTTTTTAAAGGAGCAGGGGCATTAAAACCATCAGAGTATCAGTTTTCAAAGGAATTATCAAGCATTTTTACAAGTACATTTCTTTATTTATCTATTTATCTTAAGGCTCGTACATTTTTTACATCTCTCATTCCGCTTCAAGTTACTTTGCTCATGATCATTTCATATTCTTTCATGTTTCTCAATTACGACGAATACACAAACTCTGTTTTCCATCTCTTTCCGTGGTTTCAATTGTCCACTATTGCTGCATTTTATCGCAATTATTCTCCACCTTCTCATGCATTGACACCAAGGTACTTATCATTTGGAATCCTCATTATTTGTTTGGGGTTTTGTGTTTTAGTTCTTACGGATGCTATTTATCATCTTTACATTGAAATTTCAATTCTATTTAATGGTGTTATATCTTTGTATGTTTTTTAGTTCTAATTTATGAAATTTTAGACTGCTCGATATCTACTCTTGATCCCTCATCCTGCTCAAACTCTTGAGATCTGCTACTTGAATCGCTTTAACAGGTTATGATCTTATTCTTTCATTTCTTAGAATTATCACTCCTGAATGTGTTTCTTGCCCTAATATATTGCATCTTTTTACATTTGGCACATGGTCACATTCTTTGGTCACGATCAATAGTGCTTTGCCTCCAAATTTAATTATGTATGTTACTATGTGGCTGATGCTATTTCTTACATGCTGCTATTTTGATTTGTACTTTCTGATACAATGCTGCCTCTGCTTCAGTGTGTCTTGAGACTGATTGCATCTGGTCACCTGTCAGCCACTATTTTTCTGCTACTTTGGTATTGTAATAATGAAATCTCTCATGAACATGCATGCTCAAATTTGCCTCATGGATCTTTCAGGTTGGCCACATAAATCATAAATGCACCAACTTGGGACTGTAGGATCCGAAAAATCATCTCTTCTTTTATCTGATATTGGCGAAATGCATAAAATCTCCTGAAAGGTACTAATAATACTTAAGACAACATTAATATTTTGCAAAAACATGTAATAAACTTTGTTTTGTTATAACAGGTGAGGGTATGTGGAAGCACAACGTACATTGCACTAACGGCGTGAATTTAAAATGGGACAATTTAAGAGAACATTCTCTTTGGTTTGCCGATGGATAGACAGAAGTACAATGAAGTAAACAAGAACTTTTGCTTGGAGAAAGACTTGGAAATGTTGAACTCGGAGATCAGATCGGTGGCCAGAAGCAGAGGATTCAACTTGCACGTGTTGTTTATCAAGATTGTGACATTTATCTTGATTATGTTTTTAGCGCCGTTGATGCTTATACAGGTTCGGAAATATTCAAGGAATATGTGAGGGGAGTCCTCAGAAACAAGTCAATGTTGCTCGTTATGCACCAAGTTGATTTCCTACATAACATTGATTTGATCTTGGTAAGTAGCATAACTGCATAAGTCTCTTTCTTTTTTTGCATATTATCATTTTAATCATTCATTCCTTCTTGAATCTAACTTGATCTCAATTGGTGCTGGTTTTTTTTAAATATTAAAACATTGAGGCTGCATGTTGTGATTTGCAGGAAGAGACCTGCTGATGCACATTCTGATTCCCTTGTAGATTCTCATTCCTGCCAATGTATGTGCTCAGCTACCCATGATTAAATTATTGTCCCAAGTAACATATTGAGCTTCTGACTAACAGTTGTGTCAGGATCTAAAATTACTTAACCAAGACTAACTGATTTGAATTTATCAGAGTATAAATCAATAATCTTGCTTTGAATCAAAGTTTAATTAAGAAGTTTGCGGAATAACACTTAATTATTTTAACAAAAGCTTTCAGAATAAATAGCAGATAAACACAATAAATAATCAAAACTGCTTGTATTGCTGATTTCAATGATTACAATCACCTCTAATCTGTTTGATTAGACGAAGAACACAGACTGTTCTTAGGATTTTACAACCTTAGAGGCTTATGAAAACTTAAACAAAAAGCAATTACAGACTTGAATATGCAGAAAACTCTTATATAATAGAAAGACCTATTCTATGTATTTATATTGCTTCTTGATATGTTTCCTTGAAGGACTACGACTTCTCTGATAGTAGATATGCTGGAATCTTCGTGTAGATATCTTTTCCTGAAAATCAGCACTTTCTGTTTATGAAACTGTTGAGCAGCTTGAATCCCGTGACAGCTTGAACAGAGCAGCTTGAGTTGATTTACTCTGGCAGCTTGAACTTTTACACTGGCAGCTCGAGTTTCTTCAACTAGCAGCATGAACTTTGGATTTACATATAAACTCTACTAATAGTTTGAGAAGTCTAACTAACAGCTTGATCCTACTTAAACTATTTCCCAACAATCTCCCCCTAACTTAAATTCTTTACACAAGACTTTAAGTTCTATACGAAAATGGAAATGAATAAGTAAACTGTTATTTACAAACCAAGGCTTTCAAAAACTTATAACTGTGCAAGTTTCTGATCTACAGCCTTCAAAAATTCTTTCTTCATCTCATCTCTATCACATGATATCCTAACAGATTTCATCTGGAGTAGCATTTCCTTTGGTAGATCATAGAATTCAATATTAAAGAACATACCAGATCCATCTGAAAATTTGATGCTGTAAGTCCTTGATTTGACAAACAGATCAACTTGCTTGATCTTCTTTCCCTTTTTGTTGGCATCCTCTATCTCTTCCCTTATAGACTCAGGGTCAAAAATGGACTTCAGATCTTTGATAACTTGTTTCACTTGTGGTAGAGCAGATCTTACTTGTGTCACAGACCCAATGTTATGCATCCTGAAAAGCTCATCTCTGGTCAACTTCTGAACCATATGCCAAAATGTATCATACTCTTCTTCTGGTCCAGATTCCCTTCTCACCACAAACTTAAATCTTAAGTCAATATCATCCAGTGGCTTAGCATACCAGTAATTGATCAGAGGCTTTGTAAAATCATGTTGAGCCAGCAGTTTCTCTATCTCCAGAGCCTTTTGTAGATGGTGCTCAAACAACACCTTTTTCACTTGATCTAGCTTTGCTTGAGGTAATGGCTCAGATGCAGGAATGGAAGCAGCAGCTTGATCAGAAGAAGCAGGGGCATTGGCAGCGGTTTGAACTGCTTCTTGAGGTGCTTGGACTTCTTGAGAGACTTTTGCTTTCTTTCTTTTATCCATTTTTTTATCATGGATACCCTGCAGCCTTTCTGTGCTCATGGACTGAGCCATCTTCTTTGGAATTCTAGCTGCAAAGGCAAAGTTAATCAAAAATCTTCTATGTTCAGTTTTAGAGTGCCCTGTTGGCATCTTCCTCTTCTTTTCTCCTTGCTTGACCACAAACCCTCTCAGGTAATTACCTAAGGTTTCATCATCTTCCATTGGGGGCTGGGTTTGCTGGTCTAACTCTTGATCTTGTTCTACTGCTAATTTTCTGGCTATCTCAGCATCAAAGGCAATCTGGGCTTCTTTGGAAGAAAATTTGTGCTTTGGAGACTCAATAAGAATACCCTTGCCCTTATCTTTTGTAGCAGAAGATGTTGCTTGGACTGAACTGCTAGGAGCCTGAGTTGTTTCTCTTATGACAACTCCAGTTGCTTTTGAGGAGGCAGCATGAGTTTCTAGGCTAACAGCTTGAGAAGCTGTTGGGACTGTTAGCCTAGACGGTGGAACTGTTGAGGCAGCTTGGACTGATGCTGTTGGAGCTGCTTGGACTGATTCAGGAACCTCCTGATTCTCCCTCTTTTTGGAAGCATTGGTTTGGTCAGGAGGACCTACAACTTTTGCCCCTTGGGTTTGAATCAAACGCTCTAATTGAATGATCTTATTTCCACAAAGGGTAAACCCCTTATGGAGATAATCCATTCTCTGATTTTGATCCGCTTCTGCCTGCTTTAGTGCAATGAGTTGTGCTCCCTGTGCAGCAATGATGGACTTTTGGTATTCCAGCATAGCTACAACAGGTTGCAGCTTGGGATCCGTTAATAACATAAGTTGCAGACTAGCCACAAGATCAGCAAACGTATGTGGTGCTTGTGATCTATCACTGGCATGAATACCAGAAGTAGAAACGTCTGGGCCCCTCTGTTCTTGGTTCTGGGGACTTCCAGCTTGTGGTTGCACACTTGCTATTGCCATGGGCGTGGTCTTAGTGATGTTGGCACTGTCCTGTGCCTCTTGTTCAGAGACAGCAGTAGTGCCAGCCACAGAACCCATATGAACAGTCTCTGAAGAGATGTTCACCTCCTGAGTGAGGATGGGAATGTCCTCAATTTGTTCCCTTTGGATATTCTGTGCAGAAGTGTCCTCCTGCACAGGGATATATGGCTCTTGTCTGAGGGCTGAGGAGGAAGGAGCTCCTGATCCTCTTTTCCTTTTATATAGAAATTTTAGTGTGGTTGTTGGCTGATGAAAAGGAACAGAAGGAATTTGTGTATCATGAGGAGGGGATTGGGGTCCTGGAGGTGTAGCAGTGATGATAGGCTGAGCCTGCTCAGGACCCTCTCCTCTGTTTCTTGGGATGATGTTCATCACTGCAGAAGGCAATGGAACATCTACACTCAAAAAATTGGCACTTTGTTTTAAAAGCCTCTTTATAGAAGATAGTGAGTGCCTATGGGAAATATGTATCCTCTTATGTAAATGAGAAGTAGTTCAGGTGTGTGCAATGATTTCTGCCAAAAATCTGGGATACATTAAAAATTTCCCATTCTTTAGGGAATGATGCCGTAACATCCCCTGAAAAATCATGTTTGAAAAATTGAACCGTTGGCCTGTTGAAAAGCACACTAAGGCAGTGGCAATGTTAGAAGAAAATTCTAACCAACCAGTTCTTTTAGGGCTCATATACTGCTGAATAATATGTACAAGATATTTCCATTTAGGAGAAAAATGGGCTTTCAAGAAAGTAAATGAATCAGCAGGACCCCTATAACCTATATTATAAAGACCAGTATGTAAAGCATCAAGAGTTAGGTCTGTTATACCTGTGACATCTTGAAGATGCAAATGTCGTTGAATGGATTCCTCAGTAATGGTGATGGGAGTGCCATCAATCTTGGATAGTATAGAAGGAAGTCCATTGATGGTTTGGACGGAGGCACGGTTCCAGAACTGTTCTATATGCGATATGTATATGGTGGGATATATATTGAGAGCATGGTGGATATGGGAGTGTCTTAGAAAATCCATCATATCATGGAATGGCTGAAGTTCAGAGTGTTTGAGAGAGTATGGAAGGCAGTTGTGTTCTTTGACAAACTCCATTGAAGATTGATCGGAGATTTTAGGGTTGCAAAGAAGATTGTGTGAATCGTTCAGAGAGGAAAAGGAAGGCCGTGGAAGAAAACTTTGTAACTGGTAGTTACAACTGAACGAAACTGGGACCTTTAAAGGTTTTGAAAAAGGTTGGGTCCCGCGCACACACATTTAAAAATTACCTAAATGCCCTGCACACTTTGACAGATCAAGTGAATAACTAACAGTCCGAGAAAATGAACTAGCAGCTTGAGAAAATACTCAAGCTGTTAGTTGAAACTTATGCATCTTTTAATGAAACAGTGACTCCCCCTTAACAAAGCATTAGATAATAATGAAAACAAATTAATCCATGTTTACCATACCAATATTTGATACCAGGAAAGTGAACCTTCCTACATCAAAAGGTTTTGTAAATAGATCAGCTAACTGATCATCAGTATGTATTTTGGTAACTTGGATTAACTTCTTTTCATTACAATCCCTTATAAAGTGAAATTTGATTTCTATATGTTTGGTTTTTGGGAATTTCACTGGGTTTTGCACAATGCTGATTGCACTTGAATTGTCAATATAAATGGGAGTGGATAAAAAGTTCATACCATAGTCTCTCAGTTGATTTTGAATCCACATTACCTGTGAGCAGCAACTTGCAGCTGCTACATATTCTGCTTCAGTGGATGATGTGGACACAGTTGTCTGCTTTTTGCATTGCCAAGAGACCAGTCTTGCTCCTAAGTATTGACATCCACCAGTTGTGGATTTTCTGTCAATGTTGCAACCATTATAGTCACTGTCAGAATAAGCAGTTAGTTCAAGGGGAGAGTCTTTAGGATACCATAGGCCTAAGTGTGGTTGGCCTTTGAGATATCTAAAGATTCTTTTAATAGCAACCAAGTGAGAATCCTTTGGAGAGCATTGAAACCTAGCACACACACAGACAGCAAACATTATATCAGGTCTAGAAGATGTTAGATACATAAGTGATCCTATCAAAGATCTGTATAAATGAATGTCCACATCTATGTCATCTTTGTCTGTGTGAAGCTGCTTGTGAGGATCCATTGGAGTACTTGCAACTTTGGTGTCTTGATACCCAAACTTTTCCAGTATGTCTTTAACATACTTTGATTGACTTATGAAGAGACCAGTGGGTTTCTGCTTAACCTGAAATCCTAGAAAGAAAGTGAGTTCTCCCATTGAACTCATTTGAAACTTTTTGTGCATTAAAGCTTCAAACTCTTTGCACAGACAGTCATTTGTTGAGCCAAAGATGATGTCATCAACATAGATTTGGACAAGCAGAATCTCAGCTTTGATAGACTTAGTGAAAAGTGTTTTGTCCAGAGTGCCTCTCTTGAACCCATTCTGTAGAAGGTATGATGACAGAGTGTCATACCATGCTCTGGGGGCTTGATGGAGACCATAGAGAGCCTTGTCTAGCTTGTAGACCCTGTCTGGATACTTGTAGTCTTCAAAACCAGGAGGTTGACACACATAGACCTCTTCTTCAATTGTCCCATATAAAAAGGCAGACTTCACATCCATTTGATACACTTTAAAACCTTTGAAGCTTGCATAGGCCAAGAATAGTCTGATGGCTTTAATTCTTGCCACTGGGGCAAATACATCATCATAATCTATGCCTTCTTCTTGAGTGTACCCTTGTGCTACTAGCCTTGCTTTATTCTTGATGACTATCCCTCTCTCATCTTTCTTGTTTCTGAACACCCATCTTGTACCAATTGCTCTCTTACCTTTAGGAAGATCCACCAGAGTCCATACATTCTGAATCTTGAACTGTAGAAGCTCTTCTTGCATTGCCTCAATCCAGGATGAATCCTTTAATGCTTCTGATGCCTTTTTAGGTTCTAGTTGAGACATGAAACAGGCATGTTCAAAAGCAGCTAAACTGAATTCAGGAACTGCTTGTTCAGCAGCAGCAGTCTCATTGTGAACCATCTTCCTTGTTTGTACAGGAGTACTTGGATCACCCAGTATTTGATTGAGAGGATGATACTTGTGAACTCTGAGGGTAGGCTCTCTTTCTGTCTGAAAAGAGGATCCAAGATTTGTATCATCTTTATCAGGACCAGTGAATGGTTCAGTTGCAGTAACACCTTGACTTGAATCTGGGACTGGTTCCCTTTGTGGTGGAGCTGCGCTCATAGGACTTGGGAGTTGCACTTCAGTGTCTGGATTTGTATTATGTTGAACATTCAGGACCCCTGGAGGATCACAAGACAGAAGTGGTATAGTGGTGTAAACATCCTAATTTGTTGAATCTGCAGCAGTTTGAAATTTTGGGCCAACAGCTTGAGACTTTGTATTGGCAGCATGAGAATTTGTGTTGGCAGCTTCAAGATTGTATGCATCAGCTTCTGCAGTATACTCAACAAAGCTCAGAGAATTTTTTAGTGAATCTAAATCAAACAACCAATCAGGACCAGTGCCTTTGACATTAGCAGTATTTTCATTAAATGCAACATTGGCACTTTCTTCAATGGTTTCAGACACACTGTTATATACTCTATAGGCTTTGCTTTGATTTGAGTATCCTACAAAAAATCCTTCTTCAGCCTTACTTTCAAACTTTCCTAAGTGAGTCTTAGTATGAAGAATAGTACATGGACATCCAAAAGACTTGAAGAAAGCTATTAGGGGACTTCTATTGTGGAATAACTCATAGGGAGTTTTTCCTTGAGATTGAACAACTTGAACCCTATTCACAACATAACAGGCTGTATTGACAGCTTCTGCCCAGAAAGTCATTGGCAGTTTAGAATCAGCTAACATTATCTAGTAGCCTCAATTAATGTTCTATTCTTTCTTTCAGCTACACCATTTTGCTGTGGTGTTCTTGGTGCACTATATTGTCTAGCAATACCTTTGGACTCACAGAAACTGTTTAGAATGTGATTTTTAAATTCAGTTCCATTGTCTGATCTTATCACCTTAACTTTTGAGTTGGATTGGTTTTCTATCTTAAGGATAAAAGACTTAACTAGCTCAGCAGTTTCATCTTTGGACCTAAGAAAGTTAACCCAAGTAAATCTGGTGAAGTCATCAACAATGACTAAACAGTAAGCCCTTTTATTCAAACTCAAAACAGATGTTGGACCAAATAGATCCATATGAATCAGCTGAAGAGCAGATGAGATTGAATTTACTTCTTTGGCCTTATGAGAAGTTTTGTGTTGCTTGCCTTTAAGACATGCTACACAATGATCATCACATATGAACTCCTTTTGTGGTAAACCTCTTACCAGATTCTTTTTGACCAAAACATTCATGGACTTGAAGTTCATGTGACACATCCTTCTATGCCAAAGAGCAGACTCATTTGATGATGCTTTGGATATCAAACAACTTAAAGTATTTGATTTGGATAAAAGATCTGTGTCCAAACAGTAGACATTGTCCTTTCTTGGTGTTCTCAGTAAAACAAAATTTTCAGGAATTTTGAAATCTTTTGAAAGGACAATGCACTCAGAATCTGTAAACAAAACAATGTTTTGTTTGTCACAAATTTGAGAGACACTTAATAAATTATACTTAAGCTGTTCAACATACAAAACATCATTGAAAATCATGGTGCCTGCATTAACAGTACCTTTACCTGTAACCTTACCTCCTTTTGAGTTGCCTCCAAATGCAACAAATCCTCCATCAAAGCCTTTGAAATTTGACAAGCACTTAGAATTGCTTGTCATGTGCCTAGAGCATCCATTGTCCAAATGCCATCTTGTTTTATGAGGAGACCTGTGGTTGCCCTGCACAAATAGAAGCTTAGTCAGTAGTGGAGTAAACCCAAACCAAATTGGTTTTGGGTTGGCCTTGTGCATTGACATAACTAAATATTGTTTTTGACTTTGTATATTTAGTAAGATCCACTGATGGGGTCTTTGGGGAGTATTTAGTGATTATATGAGGTATCCAGGTATTTTGAGCATCTTTTCTTCCAACAGTCTCAAATGATTCATTAACAGTTCCAGATTGATGCTTAGCAGTCTGATCTGTGGTTGTAGTGCTAACAGCTTCAGAGTTTGCACTAACAGCTTCAGAATTTGGCTTAGCAGTCTGAGTTGTTGTATCAGCAGTTTGATCTGAAGATTTGTCTTTGACACACCATATTTGTTTAAAACTTAATTTAGGCTTTGCCAAAACTTGTTTTTGATGTGTGGACTGTTTTTTGTTAACTTTTGAAAGTCTGTGATCAACTGTTTTCTTTGGAACTGTTGTAGTAGAAGGTTTGACCTGTGAATCTTTTACATGAGTAGGATTTGATTTCTTATGATTCACAGTCTGTTTTGCAACAGCTGGTTTATAAAAACAATCCTTGGCCAAGTGATTTTTCCTTCCACAATGAAAACACCTTTTGACTATTTGAATTGGAGAACCAGATTTATCTGATAATTTCTGGTTCTTGTTCCTTTGATTTCCCCTTACCTGCTGTTGTTTGGGAAACTTTTGAACACCATGCTTTTGGCATGTGCAGACAGGAACATTTTTACCCTTTTTATTATTCTTTGAAGAAGATGCAGTGTTACAGTTAGAATGTACAGAAACTTGTGGAGCAGCATTGCATACACTCATCTTCTCTTTTCCTTTCTTATTGGGGGCTTGGATCTCTATGGGTGCACTCATTGTTTTGTATTCCTTCTCAACTGCTGTGCACTCATACTCTCTGTTTAGAATCTGATCTTCTTTAGATTCAGGGCTGGTATCAAGGATAGGATCTACAGTAGTCATAGACTCATCTAATGGTTCATTGACAAGTCTATCAGCAACTTCACTCATTGGATGAATGTATTTGTTGTTGTATGGGGGTGGAGTAGCCCTGTAGCCTATGCCTTCTTTGGGATTAACATGAGATTTTACCCTAACTTTAAATTGGACTTCCATTAGGTGTTCTAGCTTTTAATTAGCTATTTTAAAGTTTCCTAGATCTATATTGACAGATTCTAGTTTCTTATTAGCCTCTAACACCTTTTGTTCAGTCTCTTCTACCTTTTTATTCAGGGATTCTATTTTCTTATTTAGCTCCTTTTTCTCCCACTCATGATATGTTCTATCATGTCCCATTTGAATCTCATTATCCTTATAGTCATTGATCTGTTTTTCAAGATCTTCTATGGCTTGCATATATCTCCTTTCTTCCATCTTAGCTAGAGTTTTGCACATGCTCTCATTATGGTCTCTGTACTTTTTAACCATATTTTTGCATGATTGAGAGCAGAGTTTAGAATTTACCTCAGATGGTAGTTCAGTGGATGAGACATTTGATGTTTCTGCCATTAGAGCTTGATTTTGAAACTCTTCCTCTGTCTGATCACTCCAGTCAAACACATTGTCTTCTTGAGAGACAAGTGCTGTTGATGATGATGTCTGATTGGGTTGTGGAGTCCTTGATGACTGTTGACCTTGAGATCTACATTCTCTAGCAAAGTGACCAAGCTTATGACATTTATAGCACTCAACTTTTGACTTATCAAAAGCTGGTTTGCCTTCTGTTCTGGCTTGAAAGTTTGTCCTTCCAGTTCTTTTAAGAAAGCTTTTGGCCCTCATGGTCAGCATTACATGTTGCCACTTTAAACCCATCTCTTCAAGATCATCTGGATGAATTTGTTCTAAGTCTTCAGCATTTAGAGCAAATAGTCCATCATTGGCGACAAAAGCCTCATAGTGAGCTTCAGCAGAGTTGACATCACCACCTGAAAAGGAATCACTGCTATTAGATTTTTCAGAAGACAGAAGAGCAGTATTGTGATTATAAGAAAAAGATTTCTTTTTAGTATCAATCTCAGTCTCAAACACTCTCAGACTGTTGTACAGATCATCCAGTTCTATCTCATCAAGAGTGTCTTTTGTTCTCCATTGTGCAGCATAAACTGTACATTCTTCTCCAAGAGATCTGAGAAACTTTCTGTTGACTTCATCTTGATCCAGACTGACTTTTGCACTTTCTAATTCACTTATCAGTTTGTTGAACCGGTCAAAGATTTGAGTAAGGTTTTCATTCTTGCCACCAGAAAAGTTCTCATACTGCTGTTTCAAAAGATCTTTTTGATTTCTCTTGGTACTAGCATTACCAGCAAATCTTTTCTCTAAAGCATTCCAAAGAGAATGAGCAGTATAAAACTTTTTGAACTGATGTTGATAAGAATTAAGAATGGCTATTTGTAAGAGTGTAAGAGCTTTCACTTCATTCATTCTAGCCTTTCTTTCAAGTTCAGTTTTTGGAGGAGTTTTGACTGGTTTTCCCTCATCATCAAGTTCTGGATCAACTACAGGAGGACATTCAACAGTTTCCCATATGGCATAATCAATGAATTGAATATGCTGTTTAATCCTGCGTTTCCACATCTCAAACTCAGTGGGCTTGAGCATAGGCACTTTGAGTCCTTGCCCAAATCCACTGCTGCTATTTTCAAATTCCATTGCAAAAGATTAAAAATTTAAAAGAAAACTTTCGACTTTGAAAAACAAAGAACGACCTGTGGCTCTGATACCACTTGTCAGGATCTAAAATTACTTAACCAAGACTAACTGATTTGAATTTATCAGAGTATAAATCAATAATCTTGCTTTGAATCAAAGTTTAATTAAGAAGTTTGCGGAATAACACTTAATTATTTTAACAAAAGCTTTCAGAATAAATAGCAGATAAACACAATAAATAATCAAAACTGCTTGTATTGTTGATTTCAATTATTACAATCACCTCTAATATGTTTGATTAGACGAAGAACACAGACTGTTCTTAGGGTTTTACAACCTTAGAGGCTTATGAAAACTTAAACAAAAAGCAATTACAGACTTGAATATGCAGAAAACTCTTATACAATAGAAAGACCTATTCTATGTATTTATATTGCTTCTTGATATGTTTCCTTGAAGGACTACGACTTCTCTAATAGTAGATATGCTGGAATCTTCGTGTAGATATCTTTTCCTGAAAATCAGCACTTTCTGTTTATGAAACTGTTGAGCAGCTTGAATTAGGGGTGAGCGACGGGTACCATTTCCCGAACCCGAACCGGTACCGAACCGGTACCGGTACCGACCGGTACCGAATTAATATATTCGGTTCGGTATTCGGTTTTTAAATTAGCTAAAATTCGGTATTCGGTACTTTCGGTTCGGTATTCTGTTCGGTAATTAGCTAAATTCGGTATTCGGGACCGAACCGGCACCATATAAAATTATACGGTTCGGTATTCGGTTCTTCCAAAACTAATAATTCGGTTTCGGTATTTTCGGTATCGGTACCGGTTCGGTTCGGTACGGTACCGAGCTCACCCCTAGCTTGAATCCCTTGACAGCTTGAACAGAGCAGCTTGAGTTGATTTACTCTGGCAGCTTGAACTTTTACACTGGCAGCTCGAGTTTCTTCAACTAGCAGCATGAACTTTGGATTTACATATAAACTCTACTAACAGTTTGAGAAGTCTAACTAACAGCTTGATCCTACTTAAACTATTTCCCAACAAGTTGGCTATCATGTTGTAATGCACTAACTATTGACCTTTTATTTCATCACCTTGCAGTTGTTGGATAATCATCAGCTAAACGGACAACAAGTCCCTCGAAACCTTTATCTAACAGGGCCACTTCCACCTCCAAATTGAAGATTTGTTCAAAGATTCACCTCCAACAAGTCCATCAAAACCTCTGTTTTTGAAGTTATTCCATCTGATGTGTCTCTGCTCTCTCTCAAATATTTTTTTTAACATCCAGGAAATACTGAAATAAAAACCAAACTGAACCACATTGGTTTTATTAAATCACGTCATTTATGGTTATTAGGTTGCTAAGTGAGGGATTTATTTTATTTCTTTATTTCTTTAAACTTTGCACTTCAAGGCGCTAATGTTGCCTAATATGTTTTGGGACCAAGTCATTTTTTCTAGCTAGAAAATATAAATTAGAAGAATGAGAATTGTTTTCTAGTGTTTATGGAACTCTTATTTAATAAATCAGGTGACAAACTGAACAAATGATGTGCCAATAGTTTCTGTGCGTTAATATATCCAATTTTTTTGATATAGTAATTCACGAGCTATCAGCAATAATGTATCCAAATTGACCCATATTAACATAAATGTGTTGAAAAACCATTGATGTTATTACAAGTGTGGGTCACTTGCCATCTAAGGCTCACATGATTGTTTATCTAGGTATCATCAGCTCAATGATATATCATATGATGAAAGTTAGGGGTTTTATCGCCCAAAGAAGCTTTGATTAAAAAAGAGAAAATGATCTGCTACATATGGCCAATGAAAGCTGGAACAGTTTTTCAAGGAATGCATGAAGTTGTTTTTATGTCTCCTCAAGCCTACAAGTTTGAACGGCATCAAGCTTGTTTAGTAGACATATAACATTGTAATTATGTCAAATTTGGTGTATCTTAACCTTCAAGTCTTATATTATTAAAACTCTACATAATTTTTTGCTTATAAAAGAAGCTACTAGATAGATGTGAGTTGCTTAATGTGGGTCTAATTGTTTTTCTTTGCAGGGTATGATTCTTGCAATAATCAGTTGCTTTGAAATCCATACTCGACCTTAAAAAATTATTTAATGCATAATCAGTTTATCTGAATTGGTTGGTTTGCGAGGGTGCACTACAGTCACCTTCTTCTCTCTTTACATATTTTAGAAGAATGATGTTCTGTTAAGTGAAAATGCTGCAAGTGAAAAATATTTCCGTCCGCTGATTTGCGCGGGTACAATACTAGTGTGTGTGTGTGTGTGTGTGTGTGTGTGTGTGTGTGTGTGTAGAGTTAGGTTTAATTGAGAACTTTTATGCATCTAGGATCCTAAGAACCACCTTACAACAGTTGGATCAAGTCGATCTCGTGATGCTTCTTACCTGATGCATCTCGTGATGCAACATATTATATGCATCTAATGAAGGGTAGTTTAGGGAAAAAATATCTAGTTTAATTACTTTTAATTTTATGTTAATTGAATATTGTATCAAATATTTAAATAATAAATTTTAAATAAATTTAATTACTACACTTCCAAAATTAACAAAAATAATACAAATTTAAATTAAATGATGAAGATTTAGATGCATCGTTGTCGTTCATCCTTCATGTTCATCATCTTCATTAATTATCTTCATGTTCATCGACTTCATATTCATCATTCGTGATGCATCAAATGTGTTCATCTAAAAACCTTAATCTAACATGTTGCAACAACATGTTTATCCAAAAACTTTAATCTAATATGATGCAACAACATCCAAAACACTTAAACTAACGTGTTGTTATGCATCATCATTGTTCATCGTTCATCATCCATGTTCATCTATCCATCGTCATTGTTCATCATCCATCCATGCATCATCATTGTTCATCATTCATCATCCATCTATGCATCATCATTGTTCATCATCCATCTATGCATCATCATTATTCATCGTTGTTCATCGTTCATCATCCATCTATGCATCGTGTTATTCATGATCATCATCGGTTGCATCTCTTGATCATGTTCATCATCACCGTTGTTCATTGTTTATCTTCGTGTTCAAATCATCATCACTATGAAAATCATGAAGAACACAATTAGAGATAAAGGGAGAGGGAGAGCGATGGTTAGAGAGAGAGAGAGAGAGAGAGAGAGAGAGAGAGAGAGAAAGAGAGAAAGAGAAATAGGGAGGAAAATGAGGAATATAGTTAATATGAGATTTTAATTCTAAATGTAACTCCTAATTATCTTTTAATAATTTTTAAAAGGGCAAATGACCAAAAATAGTAACAAGTTTCTGTTGGAATCTATTTTAGTTGATGAAAAATAATTAGTCTAGGGGTTGTTTTGTAATTATTCCGTAGATAGGACTTTGTGTATAAATAGTAATAGTATACTGTACATGATACAGATCTGACATTCTACTTTGCAAGGAATTAATTGCAGGTTTCTAGGGCTACAGTGTATGATTCTTTCATCATTCTGTAATTTCTTTTGTGGTGCAAAGAATCATTCGGTTAGTGTTTCTTGTGTTCTTATTTGTTTGTTATTATATTTGTGATTGATTAAACTGAATTCACAATTGGTATCAGAGCACAAAAATGGAAAATTTTGATTAAGTTTGAAATTTTCTGATTTTTTTAATACCCACTGTTTCATTGAAGGTTTGAAAAATCTAAAAAACCCTTAGGGTTTTTGATTTAGTGTGAGGTTGAACGTAGAAATTGGATCGAAGATCTGGATTTAAAAGACGAACAGATTGAATCTAATTTCAATCTTTAATTCAAAACACACAAAAAGATCTGTTGATTTTACGGATTTTTTGAAAAACAGTTTGTTCTTGACTGTATTTGATAATAACAGTGTGTTTGAATTGAAAATAACCGAAGTGGTTTCATAAAAAGTGTTTGTGAGTGAAATACACATCTTCGATTTCAATTTGGGGTCAATTCATGCAATTTAATTGAAAATATTGAAATCTGGACTTGATATTTTTCAAAAATCATAAAACTCGAATTGAGTTGAAGTTCATGTGTTAATTGAGTTGAAAAGTTCTTTAATCGAGTTGAAAAGGTATTTTAATCAAGTTGAAAGGTGTTTCAATCGAGTTGGAAAGTTATTTTAATTGAGTTGAAAGTTGTTTTAATCGAGTTGGACCTTGTTCCACTCGAGTTGGACATTATTCCAATCGAGTTGGAAGGTAGTTTTAATCGACTTAGTAATTAGATTCAATCGAGTTGAATTTAGTTCACATCGAGTTGAATAGAACATTAATTTAAGTTTGTTTAAACATTCAATCAAGTCTGTTTAAGCATATTCAAGTTTGTTTGATCATAATCAAGTTTTAAAACTCATTCGAGCTTGATTACAATATCATTCGAGTTTGATTAAACAACAGACAAGTGAAATTCAAGTTTATTCGAGTTTTTAACACAATTAAATCGAGTTTAATCAAACACAAGTCAAGTTCATTCGAATTTATTGACACTTCATTCGAGTTAGTTGATTCTTCATCCGAGTTTTACTGCTGTGTCATTCGAGTTTCATCAACTCATCATCCGAGTTTCATTACTAATATTTTGTTTGATTCTTTATAGATTCGAGTTTGATAATCATTTGATTCGAGTTTCATTCTTTTCTATTCGAGTTGATTCAGTTCATTGATCGAGTTTTATTACTCATTGTTCGAGTTTGATCCCATTCAAGTCAAGTTTTACTCATTTTTCATTCGAGTTTGATCAACTTATCAAAAGTTTGATCAATTTTTTTCAAAATCAGTCAAAATCCATTTAAAAGATCTTGGAAGATTCATTTTAATCTGTCAAAATATGCACTAGACATGGGGTCGGAAACCAAACCTCCTATTCTCTACAGGAGGTGAATATGTTCAATGGAGAAAAGATTCCTAGAATTTATCAGTTTCCATGACCTGTCTGAAGAAATGTTGAAATCCCTAAATGAGAGACCAGCTATTTTTCTTGAAACCATACCAGATGTACCAACCGGCAACCCTCCTATCTCGGAAAGAACAGTAGAGGCCACAAATCTGATTAAAGCACAAAAACGAAGAAAACTAGGAGACAAGACTGCCAAGAAGCTCTTGCTGATTTCAATCCCAAACGACATATATATCATTCTAACCAATACAAAAACAGCCAAATCCATCTGGGATGAGGTATGTAAATTGATGTGCGGTTCAGACAAAGCAGCAACAAACAGAGCCAGAAACAGTCTGATGACCTTTGAAAACTTAGAGCGAGAGAAGGAGAATTGCTGGAAAGTACTTATCTGAGGTTCGTCAATCTGGTAAGTAAGATGAAGAGGAATGGAGTGACACTATCCAATTTCGATATAAATGTCAAATTCTTGAACGTGCTGAATTCGGAGTGGGATAAGTATACAATGTTAATTCAGAAAACATAAGAGATTGACGACATGGACTTCCATATGGTTTTTGAGAACCTTAACAACTACCAAGAAGTTGTTTTAAGGAAAATGTCAGGAAAGAAATAAGCTGAAATGGCAACCGTTGATCCTTTTGCTCTCTTGGCTGACAGGAAGTATAAGTACAAGCTAAAGAAGGAAAAGTGGGTTGTGTTGAGCAGTAGTTCATCAGACTTAGATTCAACAGATTCTTCAACTGATTCTGAGATTGAAGAGATGAAGAAACAGATGGCTTTGCTGACAAAGGTATTTCAGAAGAAGTTCTACCGCAAACTGACCAACAATAAGATGAGATACAAGACAGGCTCAAGAAAGTATGGGAAGAAAGACAGATATGAAATATCGGGAGAGAGTAGTGGCAAGAAGGCTGCGAAATATGAGAAAACTGATAAGCCTGCCAATAAGGATACTGATCAAAAATGCTATAACTGTGGTAAACCAGGCCACTTTGCCATAGAATGCTGATTGCCTGTAGTAAAGACTTCTGAATATTACAGTCGAAAGGCACTGCTGGCAAAGGAAAAAGAGGCCGGTAAGGCTTTGATGGCTGAAGATAACCACTTGCTCCAACTATCCGAAGATGAATATATTCTAGACGAAGATGCCCATATATGTCTGAAATCTGAAGTGTTGATCAATGATTCTGAACTCAGTGAGTTTGCTATGATAGCCGAGGATGAGGTTTGGGTAGGACTGACAGATGAGGAAACTGAAGAGCAAAAGGAGTCTGATTCTGATAATGAACTGAGAGAAGACATGGCACTGATGGCAGCAGGAGAAGCGGGATGCGGTAAAGAACAAGCAGATGATGGATCAGATACATATGCCTCAGAAACTACAGAATCACCAGAGGTACAATCTAATTCTGATTCAGATGATGATAACTCCTGTATGCTTGAACGAAAGCTGACTCAAATGGCTTACATGTTAAAAAGATTTTAAAAATCCTTAAAAGCCGGAAAGAAATATGTCCATTCCTTGGAAAACAAATTGTGTCAAGAACATGCCTTAGTGTTAGAATTTTCCAAAGATAAGGCATTAGCATTAAGAACAGTATCAGATTTACAAGATAAATCCAGTGAACTTCAAAGTAAAATTCAGAAACTGAACAACAATATATCTGACCTAAAAGAAAAACTGAATTTAGCCGAATTAGAATCATCAAGTTATTCTGTGAAATATCATTCTATATTTGATGAAAGAACGAAGCCTTATGAGAAAATTAAATCTTTGGAAGATGAGTTTATTAAAAGAGGTCAAACAAATCAAACTATATATTCGAATCAACCTAAAGATACCGAATTTTATAATTCAAAATCAGGTATAGGTTGGACAAATCTTAAATATCTAACAAAAGCAATTTCAAGTTCACCAACTATATATGATGTTAGATATATGAATTTAGGATTACAAATGGTTTTTATGAAAGCCTCAGATGAAGTAAAATCAGGTGAAGATCTAAAAAGGTTGAGAACAGATAAAATGTAGAATACAATAGACTATAACAGATTAAATGATAGTTATCAAAATTCTTGCATTTCAGAAGAGTATATTCAGACTTATTCTGAAAAGGATTTATCTGAAAATACTACTTATTCTCAAAAGCCATATGTACCAAATTCAATTCTTGAAAAGATCAATTCTGATCTTGAATTGAAAGTTAAAACTTTTGAGTCTGAAAATGAAAATCTTCAGGCTGAAATAAAAGATTTAAAAAAAAAACTAAACAATCAGCCTGATAGCAAAATTCAACCAGCTCAGAAATCTTCAATTAAACCTGATTCTATCAATTCTGAACAAGAATTTGATATGTACATGAACTCTGAGTTTAACTCATTAGAGGAGATGTCTGTCAAAATTGACGAATTTGTTAAACCTTTACATAACAAATAAACTGATAAAACTAAAGAACCTGTTAGTATTCTTAAAAGAATATCTCCAGAATCTAGGGTTAAATCAGTAAATTCACCTGTTTTGCAAAAGCAAAAGGAGAAACAAAAGTTACTTTTGTGACTCCAAAATTTGAAAAAGGTGAATCCTCTTCATCAAAGGATTCTACAGCAAAGAAGGCACATGCTTCACAAGGTAAGAAAATTTTGCAGAATAAAAATAATTCTAAAGTGACTAATTCTTGTTTTTTCATTATGTCAGATTATATTGTGAAAAGTTCACGGAAGAGAGTTTGCAGAAAGAAGCAACAAGCTACGAAAAACAATAGATTAAGACAATAGTGGAGAATTAAAGAAAATTATGTTACTGATAGGATTAGTCACATAGATAATTCTGTCTGTAATATAAATTTCTGATAAACATTGTGCTAAATACTCTTGTACTGATTTACTTTCTTTAAATTCTGCTCATTGTCATGTGTTGCATGCTAAATCTATATATAAATCTGATAAGCTTGTATGGTTACCAAAGAAAAAGGTTCCTACTTTTAAACAGGAAAAGGTTCCAAAGAAGGAAATTTCAAATCAGTTCCACATGGTTACCTAAAAATACTGTTAAAAATTGGGTTCCTAAGTCAAAGATTATATTAGTGGAAAAGTCTAAAGACTCACCACATGATTTACCAAATTCCAAAGTACCCAACTATAAGTGGGTACCTCACGTCTTTCTTTGTTTTATAGATAAATGATGTGTGGTATCTTGACTCCGGATGCTCAAAGCATATGACCAGACAGAGAGAAACTCTCACAAATTTTGTTGACAAATTCTGTGGGGCAGTACGGTTTGGAAACGATCAATTCTGTCCGATCAAAGGTTATGGGAGTCTTGAGTACGACAAAATTACAATTCAAAAAGTCTTCTACGTTGACGGTCTTGGTCATAATTTGTTCAGTATCGGGCAATTGTGCGACAAAGGATTAGAAGTCAACTTTAAGACTAATCGATGTAGCATTCGATCTGGGGAAGGGAAGAGATTCTTGCAGGGAATAGGAAAACAAATCTGTACTCCATAGATTTAGCCAATATCAATCTTAAGAAAGATGTTTGCTTAATGTCCAAAGCAACATCTAAAGAATCATGGTTGTGGCATCGTCGTCTTTCCCATCTGAATTTCAAAGAATTAACCAATCTTGCAAAAGGTGGGTTAGTCAAAGGACTACCAACTCTCAGATTACAGAAGGAGCAATTGTGTGCAGCCTGTGAAAAAGGGAAGATGGTGCGAGCTTCTCACAAGTCAAAGGTTGAACACTCTTCAACTAGATCTTTAGAACTTCTACATATGGACCGGGCCTATGCGAGTACAGAGCATTAACAAGAAAAGATATGTGTTGGTCATAGTCGACGACTATTCAAGATACACATGGGTATTCTTCCAGAGATCCAAGTCTGATGCTACCGAGATCATTATGGACTTCATTTGCAAAATTCAAGTCAAGTTGCAACTTTCAGTTCAAACCATTAGATCTGATAATGGTACAGAATTCAAGAATAAGTCACTCGAGACATATCTGAGTTCTGTTGGAATAACTCATCAATATTCAGCATCTCGTACCCCACAACTGAATGGTGTAGTTGAACAACGAAATCGCACCCTTGTGGAATCTGCTAGGACGATGCTGGCTTACTCAAATCTTCCGTTATTCCTTTGGGCTGAAGCTGTAGCAACGGCTTGTTTTACTCAGAACAGATCAATCATTAACAAGAGATCGGAAAGACTCCATACGAAATGATAAATAAATGAGTCCCTAATGTGAAATTTTTTCATGTCTTTGGATGCAGGTGCTTTATCCTGAATGACAAAGACAACTTGGGAAAGTTTAATCTAAAAGCGTATGAAGGCATCTTCATTAGATATTCTAAAGAGTCTGTAGCTTTCCGAGTCTACAACAAAAGGACGAAGACTGTTAGCGAGAGCGTAAACGTTAAATTCGACGAATGAGTTGTAATGGCTTCTGAACACACCAGCTCAGGACCCGAACTAAACAGTCGACTTCAATAAAGTCATCTGAGCAAAATGCTAAAACGAATGATCTAAATAAATTGTTTGAGAATTTTTTATGAATACTACTTTGAAAAGACCAAACCTAATGTTTCAAATTTGGTTCCCGACAGGATTACTGAAGATCCGGCGTAGTCTCTGATCATTCGCATCAACCAATTTCAGAAGATACTAGAGAGGTTTCAACAATAGATGTACACTTACCTGTTGATAGTGTACAACTAATTCAAGCTCCAGAATCTTTTAAAACCCCCCTGAATTCTGAAAACTCATAAACCTCCACCTCAGTTGATATCCCATCAACTTCTGAAGTAAAACCCTGAATTCCCTACCTGGACCTGAACCCCAATCAAAACCAACTTTAACCTTACCCACATACATTCAAATGGACAAGGAATCACCCACCTGAAATTATAATTAGTGATCCTTCTGCTTCATTTAAAACTAGAAGAGCTACCATGAACGAGTGTCTCTTCTTAAATTATTTGAGCAAGATTGAGCCAAAGACTGTGAAAGAAGCTCTTCTGGATGCTGACTGGATAGTGGCTATGCAAGAAGAGTTAAATCAATTTGAAAGGTTGAAGGTCTGGCGATTGGTGGAGCAACCAAAGGATAAATCTATCATTAGCACGAAGTGGATCTTCAAGAATAAAAAATATGAACATGGTGTCATCATTCAAAACAAAGCTCGCCTCGTTGCTAAAGGATACAGCCAGCAGGATGGAATTGATTACGACGAAACATTTGCCCCAGTTGCTAGGATTAAAACGATTCAAATGTTTTTAGCATTTGCTGGACATATAAACTTCACAGTATATCAAATGGATGTGAAACTGCTTTTTTAAATGGGGAATTAACTGACGAAGTATATACATATCAGCCCGAAGGGTTTACTGATCCTTCAAAACCTGATCATGTATATATTTTGGACAAATCACTGTATGGCCTTAAACAAGCACCTCGTGCTTGGTATGATGCACTTTCAAATTATCTTTTGAAATGCGGATTTAACAAAGGTGCAGTGGTTACAACCCTATTTATAAAATGTTAGGGTCCAGATATCATAGTCATTCAGATATATGTAGACGGTATAATATTTGGGTCTACAAATACTGACTTTTGCAAGAAATTTGCATTTTTAATGTCCCAAAAGTTTGAAATGAGCATGATGGGAGAAATTAATTTTTTCTTGGGTCTAAAAGTAAAACAACTGAGTGATGATATTTTCATCAATCAGTCTAAATATAATCAAGACATGTTAAAGAAATTTAACATGGTCAACAGTACACCCATGAAAACTCACATGGCTCCGGATTCTAAATCTAAACTCGATGAGGACATTTTAGGGAAACCTGTAGATGTAACTCATTATCGAGGAATAATTGGGTCATTAATGTATTTAACTGCCAGTAGACCGGATATTATGTTTGCTACGTGTGTCTGTGCTAGATATCAGGCACATCCTAAAGAATCACATTTGGCTGCTGCCAAACGTATTTTAAGATATCTAAAGGGAACACCAAACTTAGGTTTGTGGTATCCAAGGGAACCATCTTTTACATTAATTTCCTTCTATGATGCTGCTCACGTAGGTGATAAAATGGATTGTAAAAGCACATCAGGAGCAGTATAATTTCTTGGTGATAAACTCGTCTGATGGTCATCCAATAAGCAACCTTGTGTATCCCTGTCAATAGCAGAAGTTGAATATGTAGCAGTATCGTCGTGTTGTTCACAAGTGTTGTGGATGAAGAGTCACCAGTGAAATCAGCTTCAGTTAATGTCATTATGAGTCTCCACGGGGTACAAGATGCACCGACTATATCATGATGAGTCTCCACGGGGTACAAGATGCACCGAATGTAAATGTCAATCTCTTCTTAAATATGTTGATCAATAATGTGAGAGTGTAAAATTATATAGAATAGATCATGCTTCTATAGAAACCCAGAAACTGGGTTTTCTTAGCCAGGGAGTATTAGGAGAGGAGGAACATCAGCAGAGGGCTGATGTTCAGGGAAACCTGTCAGAGATAGAGGGAGCAGAGGAGCAAGTGAGGGGTGGTGAGAGAAGCTCTGAATCTGAAAGGACATTATTTAATATTGCTGAAGGAGATAATGAAGGAGATGATGATGATAATGAGGAGGGAAATGATGATAATGAGGGTGGTGCAGTCATGATTGAATTTTGTGAATCTGGAAGATTACCGGAGATTGATGTGGTTGAGATAGAAAGGGAGAGTGTGAGGGAGTTACCTAGCCCAAACAGCCGGGAATTATCCACATCTGCTGTTGGCTCCCAAATGGGAGTCAGCATTGAAACAGTTAGTATCCCACTGATGATTGCACACCCCACCAGCCACTCACCTTCTTCCCAACAAGAAGGTGTTTCAACTTCTCACCGGGATTTAACACAAGATCTATCCTTAAATCCTTTGGATTTTATGGATATTGAAACAAGTACACAATTTCCCGGGTGTACAATTTCGTCTCATGCACAAGAAATAGATCCTATACACTCTAGGACACTCGAGTCAACTTCATGTGTTGAAGTAAGTGCAGTAGAACAGGGTGTTCCTGCCAGAACAACCTTAGTGTTGGACACATCTGTTGCTCCTTCACTTGAAGTGGTTGGAAGTCCTACCAGAGAAATGTCAATGCCAACTCTGACTGTAGGCCACACAGAAGTTCTTTTTACATGTTCGACTGTTGTGTCAACTGGAAGTCTGTGTGACCCAGTGGTTAGATTATCACCCTTTATCACTAAAGACAAGTTAAATGAAGCAATTGTTGGCGTCTCTACTCAATGTCAAATCAATTTTCTAAAATGATGGAACAGATGTCCAATATTCAGAAGCTCTTAAAGGGAAAGAATGTAGCTGAAGGAGTTAAACAAACAGATCCACAACAATCAATCGACGAGCTCCGAGATTTTGTGTCGATCATTTCGATGAAATGAGAGAAAGAATGATTGGTTTGGAGAGTACTGTTATTTTAGCTTTAGGAGATATGTCAGAGAGAATTTTTGCGGTAGAACAAATATGTAAAGCACAAGCTTCTGCTCTTAAACGCAAACATGATGAGCATGATGCTGACTCCGATGATGCTCCTCGTGAGGGAGAGAAGAGGAGGGGAAGCTTGGAGATCAACAAACTGGCATTCTAATGATAACATATCCAGAATAAGAAAAGGAAATGGGAGGACAAGAGGTTGGAGAAGCAGGGAGCTCAAAAGAAAATCCTGTTGATGCTCAAAGTGAGCTGGAATTGATTTTTAATGAAGTTGTTCCAGTTCCTTTAAGTGTTCAATCAAAAATCTATAATTTTGAAGAATATGATGACTACGACAACGAAGATCAAGGGCAAACATTATTGATTGAGGGAGTTGAGAAAGAAGTGAAAATTGAGTTGTCTGATAATGATGATGATATGTTTGATCTGGATGAAATATCTTTGAGAGCTGAAAGGATTGAGGAATAGGAGGATCTGGTGCAAGAAATATTGAAAGATGATGTACCGACGTCGACGGTTGAAAAGCCTGAGGTAACGGTTACTATAAAAGAAGAGGTTGTTGAGCTGTTTCCGATGGAGAATGTGATACCCCAAGTGGTTAAGGAGCAGAACGAAGTTGAGATCATGGATAGATTTTTTAATCCATACATTTTAGCTGATGAGTCTCAAAGACAACATCAGTTAAGGTTTGAAGCTCAGAGGGTAGTTCAGAAATAGATTAGTGATATACTGACACTGCTTAATGAAGATGAAATAAGGAAGAAAAGGATTAAGGTGTTGGACTTATCTGCAAAGCAATCTGCTGATTACATCAGAAAGAGAAACAAACTTCCTTACCAAGAAGATCACCTTGAAAAGAAGATATTCAGTAAAAAGCAAGCCCCGTGCACATTTTTGAAGTTGTTTAGAGTTCTTGAGCCTAATATGCCAAATTTAGCAAATTATGCTAGTTTCTTGCAAAATAAAGCTCAGTCGGTGGATAAGGTCCAAAGTGAATTCAGGATTGTAGATCTGGTAAAGATTGAGAAGGATCGATTCGTGAAAATCTTTTATCCTACTTTCACTGTGACCAGAGCTGATGGAAATACATATGTATTCACCGAGGCAGATATGTTTGGAATGCATTTGGTTGATATTGAAGATCTTTTTGACGAGTTGTGCGGAAACAAAAGAAATGAACATTGTAGATTTGCTCTTAAGACTCTGTTTCACTTCATGCACACCAAATTGGTACTTATGTCAGTGCAAGATTTACAAATTGGGGTTGAAAGAGGTATGAGGAAGATAAATATCACTGCGCCTAACTGATTCATCAAATTTATGAAAAATTTGAAAGAGTTTCAAGTAGTCATGGCCAACAATCCAGTTGCAATCTACAAAGATAAAGATCAAAATCTGAGGGCTATGCGGAGCATTGAGTTGAATAAATTTTATGATGGAACTTTACAAAAGGTGATGACAGGCTTGAAAGGAAAGTTGTCTGCTGATAAGAAAAGAAAGACAAAGAAGGGTGCTCTGAGCGTTAATGATAAAAAGCTGATTGTAGAATTCATTTCAAAGATCAATTGGAGGCTATCAAACAGGAAGAGTATTCGACGTTTTGAGATGAAGCTTGGGTTATCAAACTGAAAACCGATTATATTTCATCAAAGGGGGAGAATGTTGGAATCTATTTTAGTTGATGAAAAATAATTAGTCTAGGGGTTGTTTTGTAATTATTCCATAGATAGGACTTTGTGTATAAATAGTAATAGTGTATTGTACATGATACAGATCTGACATTCTACTTTGCATGGAATTAATTGCAAGTGTTGGATACAATTATAAATAGAGTTGAAAACAATATTTTGTAATAGTTCAGGGGCTTTATTGTAAATACACAATAGTTGTAAATTGTGTATATATATAGTTCAGTTGATAGAATAAAAGATAGATATAGAGTTAGGTGATCACATACACAAATACGGATTTGAGAGAATTGTCAAGCAAGAAAGCTTTCAAGAACATCAATATAATATTCTCTCATCTCAATCTAAGCATTCGATATTATGTGATTGAATTGTTAATTGTTCATATGATTGATTTATGTTGAATGAATTGCATGAAATATGAAACTATCAATTGGTATCAAAGCCTAATATGGAAAATCTGAGTGAATTTAAATCTGAAAATTGATTTTTCACAGCACTGTTTCATCGAAATTTGGATATTTTAGAAAATTTCTTATGGTTTTTGATTCTGTTGATGAAATGAAGTAATAATTGGACTGAAGGTGACGTTTTTAAATTCGAATTAATTGATTTAAGTTTCAAATTCTAATTCCAAACACACAGAAAGTAATTTGAATTTTACTGATTTTGAAAAACTTTTGTGTTCTTCACGTGTTTTTCCTATTTTTGGATTTTTAATCTGAAATTAGAAAAAGTTGTTTAACAAAAGTTGTTTCTGTGTGAAAAACGCACACTCGGTCATAATTTGAGGTCATTTGGTGAACTTTTGTTGAAAAATTGTGTTTTTTGAACTTGATTTTTATCAGTTTCTCATCAAACTCGGGCAACACTGAATTCATAGTGTTATTCGAGTTTACAAAGAAGTGATCGAGTTTGTTCAAGCTTTGACCCAGTTTTATAAAGCTTTGACCGAGTTTCATGCTTATTTGATCGAGTTTTATGCTTATTTTATCGAGTTTCATGCTTAATCATTCGAGTTGGACTACAAGTTCATTCGAGTTTCATTCACTTTACATTCGAGTTGAATCATTCTTCATTCGAGTTTCAATAAGCTTCAATCGAGTTTCATACTCAATCATTCGAGTTTTATACTTCTTCATTCGAGTTTGGTGATTCTTTATTCAAGTTTGAGCCTTCATTGTTCGAGTTTGATACTTATTCATTCAAGTTTCATCATACTTTTGACTGTTTGACCTTAGCTGCTTAAATTGGCCATAAATTTTGACTGGATCATCGTTAGAAGGCCTACCATACGTCAAATCGAAGCTTGAACCGAGATCTACATTTCTTTTATAGGCAAAGCCAGTTCAGTAAATTTTCGAGGCCCAATTCCTCTCCAGAAAAAAGTTACGACAATTTTCTGCAGAAAAGCTGAAATTTCTACGTCAAAAAGTCAAATTCTAAGCTGTTTTAAACAAGTCATCATTCACAAATTCATCTTTCAGTGTTCATAGAGTTTCATCAGATATCACTCATCAATATTCCATAAAAGATTTTGGAAGATTCAATTCCAGGCAATTCAAAATGACATATGAACATTTTTCAAAATCTGAGCTAATTGAAAAACTTACAGAATCTGAAGAGATTCGTAAGAACAGTTATGACATTCTTGTTCTGTTAAATACTGATAAAGCTCTTACTTTACGTGATGTATCAATACTGAAAGAATAAATTCAGAGCTTAAAAGTCAAACAAAATTCTAAGAGTACTGCTCTTAAATTGAAGATATCTGAATTATCAAAAGAACTTGACGATTCCAAACGAGCAAATTTTCAAAATGCAACTCAACTGAAATATCTTTTGCCTGAAAGATCCGACCTTTACAAGAAAGTTAAAGATCTTGAAGAATTACTTTCCAAAACAATCATGCTGATCAAAGTTGTGTTTTAAACAAATTTGAAGAATTTTTTGCTCTTGAAAAAGAGTTGTCTTTAACTAAAGATTCTATTGAGAAGGAAAGACATGAGTTCTTACTGAAAGAACAAGATTTTAAAACAAAATCTAAGTTGTTTGAAGACGAAAGAAAGATGTTTCATCTTACCAAACGAATTATTGAGAAGATCAGATATTTCATCTTACCAAACGAATTAATCATTTGATAATGACAGAAATTCTTATTTGGTCATTATCAAAGGATTAGAAGATCAGATATTTCATCTTACCAAACGAATTAATGAGTCTCCTTCTTCAAAAGAATCAGAGGTTAAATATCCTTCAGTTTGTTCAAAATCTAAAGTTAATCAATCTGATTTATCTACAGAAAGTGAAAAGAATCCAACTGAATTTTCTAAATTTGATTCTTCTTTAGATCTTAAACTCAAGTATCTGTTAAAGATACAAAGAGGCAAAGATAAAGTTGTTGAACAACTTCTGATAAAAATTTACACTGGTGAAACTTCAAAGTCAAATTTTCTTAAAGATTCTGGAAATACTGGTTATTCTTCAAAGAAAAAAATTTCACAGACAAACACCAAGTTTTACCAGAAACAGGCTAGAACCGGACAGTTGTTCATAAAGAAGAGTTTGAAAAAGTCCGAATATTCAAACTCAAGTTTCTTTCATAATTCATATATTCAATTTTTAAATACTCAAAGAAATTTGTTTTCTACTTTTGAAAGTGAAGCTAATAGTTATAATCTGCAATTGGTACCTAAATCCAAGTACAAGTGGATAGTCAAACCCAAGTACAAGTGGGTACCGAAACCTGTTTTGAAATGGGTACCCAAAAGTGCTAACAAGTCTGGATCCAAATCTATTTGGATACCAAAAATATCTTAAACTTTGCAGGTTAAAGGTTCCTGTTCAAATCAGTTGAGGACCCGTTCTTCGTTTCAATGGCCTCTTAATTACTTCAGATCAAGACCCGGGCTTCAATTCAACAGTGATTTCTAGTTATCTTTAGACTAGAACCTGTTCTTGAATTCCTAAGGTTTCTACTTACTTTAAGAGTAGAACCCGGTTTTCATTGCTCATAAGGCTTCTATTCACCACAGAATGGAACCCGGACTTCATTTCAATAGGTTTTTGTACTTCCTGGTACAGAACCCAAGCTAAAGGCATTAAGTTACATCAGACTGAAACCTGAGCTTCCGCACTAAGGCTTCTAATCATTCCAGATTAGAACCCAATTCTGAAAAGAGAATCTTTCTGGAATTCCTGCCCTGCATTCAACTCCGATGTTGAATTGAGAAAGAGGGAGTTTTATTTTTATAATTTTTTGCTCCTGATTTCATTTCTATGAGTTGACTAACTGTGTGTGCTTATTTCCAGGGGGAGTTTCAGACGCACTTTGACGATGACATTTTTCAAAAACGGTGTGTGATTTTTCACGAAAATATTTGATACACACATAAAAATAACTTTTGAGCTGAAAAGAAAAGTTTTTCTGATTCTCTGAATCTATCACTGAGATTAATTGATCTAATCTCATTGATTTTCATAATCTCATTTCTTCTGAGATTTTCTTTGTTTGTCTCCCATGTATTCTGAATTCTTCCAATCATTTTCATATTCTCCCAAGTGCTAATTCTTTCATGAAAATCTGATTCATTTCATATAATATATCAAATTTTTTCATTTCATTCTGATATCTTCTATCTCATCATTCAAATTTTGTTCAGAATATCATCTCTTAGATCATCTGTGATGTGCTGAATTTCATGATATCCCATGAGCTTCAAAGCTGAAAATATTTCTGCTGACTTCGAGTATGCACCAAAATGAGTGATAGGCATAAATATCGCTTCTATGATCTAACCATAACCGGAAGACCTACCCAAGGAGCAAACCATCTATAGTTTGTGTGGGTGAGGGTTCTTTAGGTTTATTAGTTGAGAAGTGTCAGTTATCACGGGATACTGACAGGGTCGAGTAGAGGTAAAATGTAAATGAGAGGGATATATTGAAAGGAGATAGTGGTGCATCAGATCATGCTTTCACTATAAAGCTGACTAAATTTATTTTTGAAAAGTTAGCCGGAGGGAGCTAAGTTGAAAAATGATGAGAGTTGAGAAAGGATTTGAAGAAAAGATAATCATATCTACACCGTGTCTACTGGGTAAACCACATAATCTATCAAGCCCTATGAGACTTGATATTGAAAAAGACGTCATGGACCCAGTGACGCATGCACTTAACCCCACCAACTACTCAGTTATCTCTCAAAATATTTCTGTTTCAATAATCACGGAGATTTAGCACATTTCTATCTATATATCATTTGGATATTATTGATATTGAAACAAGGAAGACATTTGCTCCGGTCTCCGACTTCATTTGATGCACATTGTGTCTAGAGCTGAATATATACATTTTTTAGGACACATCGAGTCTAACAGTCTGCGTGACATAAACAGCTAGTCCAAAGTGACTAAACCGGAACAAATAAGAGTGATTCTTTCATGTTAAAGGATTTCACGATGACTATTTGGAAATCCTACCAGTGTTAACATCACGCTAGTGCTGAACGTAGGTCACATAGACTATGTCTATTGTGCAAACAGGAATATTATGTGGACCGGGACTCGTTATTTCACAAAATGAATGTGTTTCATTTTCCCCAAAGTTAAAAAGCTTTGTTTCATTTTAAAAGAGTATTCATTTGAGGGGGAGTAAGATAAATTTGTTTAGATCAGGGGGAGAGGATATCAGTTTGAGGGGGAGAAAATCAATTTGTAAATCTTTTATTAAATTTTGTATTTCATCTACTGTATATATTCATTCATTTATGTCGTTGAAGATGTTACATGATGTTCATAATTCTTATGATCATCATGAGGGGGAGAAAAGCTAGAGTTCAGAGACAACGGTTGAGTAGATTGAAGTCGACTGAAGACAATTGCAAATACATATCTAGACAATTGAAGAAGGGAGAAATAGAGAAAAGATGTTCATGATTTAAGGGGGAGTGTGCTATCAAGAAAAGAGAAGATCAGAGAAGAAGAGATGTGAAAATCAGAGAGAGACAAATAAAGAAGATTTTATATGAAGATTCACATATTGAAGAGAAGGGAGACAGAGATTTGAAGTCTCAGAAGAGATCAAAGAAAAGAAGAAGATTCAAGAAAAGAATCACCCTGAACAGGACTTTAATTGAAAATTGTTTCCATCTCTAAGGGGGAGATTGTTGGGTACAATTATAAATAGAGTTGAAAATAATATTTTGTAATAGTTCAGGGGCTTTATTGTAAATACACAATAGTTGTAAATTGTGTATATATATATAGTTCAGTTGACAGAATAAAAGATAGATATAGAGTTAGGTGATCACATACACAAATACGGATTTGAGAGAATTGTCAAGCATGAAAGCTTTCAAGAACTTCAATGTAATATACTCTCGTCTCAATCTAAGCATTCGATATTGTGTGATTGAATTGTTAATTGTTCATATGATATTGTTTTATGTCGAATGAATTGCATGAAATATGAAACTATCAGCAAGTTTCTAGGGCTATAGTGTACGATTCTTTCATCATTCTGTGATTTCTTTTGTGGTGCAAAGAATCATTCGGTTAGTGTTTCTTGTGTTTTTAATTGTTTGTTATTATATTTGTGATTGATTAAACTGAATTCACAGTTTTGACATTTTTATCATTAATAGTAACATTATTTATTTTTTATCATTTATAGTAACAACTTTTTATTTTTCTATCAATGATAGTAATGGGTGACCTGCAAACCTGTTTAGCAGATCACCAACTTTTAAGTTATCAAAAATAGTAACATTTTTTCAGATTTTTATCAATAATAGTAATATATCAAATTAAAACTTTTTTTTTATTTTATTAAGTTTTCTAATATATCATAAACAAGTTTTCTAATATTTCATAAACACCAAAATAAACCTAATTTATATTCCGAATATTTAATATTCAATTATTTTTTCACAATTATATACAATATGAATGAAAAAAATACTATGAATCATTATTTTCACTTTTTCCAACTAAAAAACTACGAACCATCCTTTTCTTAGTTTTTCCGAATAAAAGAATACAAATCGTTCTGTTTTTTAGTTTTTTTGAATCTAAATGGGTCATAGTTTTTTTATTTAAAAAATAAAAAATCAAAATAAGTCTCAATATTTTTCATTAATAAAACTATAAACCACAATGAGTCATTGTTTTTCCATTCATTGAAAAACTAAAAAAATAAATGGGTCGCAATACTTTCTCATTCGTAGTACTTTTCATTTGGAATAAAAGAAATTACAAATTGATCGTCTTTTTAGTAAATTCCAAACGAAATTGATTACAAAGCATTCAACTTTTAGCTTTTCCGAATGAAAAACTACTACCCAATCATGTTTCAGATTTTTTTACAAAAAACTATAAATTATTTTGATCTTTCATACAAAATAATTGCAACTCATTTATTTTTGTGTTTTTAACAACGAAAAAAACTATGAATTATTCTGGTTTATAGTTTTGCCGAATGAAAAATATTGCAACCCACAAAAACGATACATAACCACTTGCTAAACCAATTTTCATAATTTAGCAGCTTATAACACAATCAATTCATTTAAATTAGAGGTTTCTTACATTCCCAAGTTAAAGAACACCACAAACCAAGATGATGATGAATTCCATAGCTCAATTCGATCCGTTGCGACTTATTTTCCTTCTGTTTGCTCTTACAAACACACACACAACACTTCTCAATTGTTTTTGGAATGAATGAAAAGGAAGTAAAGGGGTAAAGTGTTATACATATAAACATATCGTTTATCACGCAGGTTCGACACCGATACCTGACCCCGTTATCAATATTTCATAATTAATATCTATATTCCCATTTAATTCTGAGGTCTCATATAATTATTAATAGTCCGCTAGAATTATAACCCGGTAACATGTATACTTGACCCCGGCACGTGTTCATTCCACTAATCGTCATCCCATAGCCCCAACGCAATATTAATAATTTAATCCACTAATCAATTAAATCCACGTAATATTTCTCAAAGACGGAGTGTTACAATTTTTAACAACACAAAAAATTATGAATAATTGTGTTTTATAGTTTTTCTGCTTGAAAAATGTCGCAATCAATTTTAATTTTTAGTTTTTTATATAAAAAACTACAACCCATTTAAACCGAAAAAATTAAAAAACCAAAATAGTTCATATTATTTTGTTAGGAAAAACTAAAAATAGAATGATTCATAGTTTTTTCATTTGGAAAAAGTGAAAGTAAAATTATTCATAGTATTTTTTTCGTTCAAATTATATATAATTATGAATAAATAATCAAATATTATCTAATCTTAAATAATATTCAGAATATATATTAAAAATTTATGAGGTTACGAAAAAATAAAAATTGTAAATACATAAATTTAATGAAATTAAAAAATTAGTCACTAAAGATAGTAGTAATGTAATAAAATATATTGAAACATAAATTGAGTTTATTTTGATATTTATGAAATCTTAGAAACAATTAAAAAATAAAAAAAGTTTAGTTTAATTTGATATGTTACTGTTATTGTTAGGCACAAAAAGGCCTCAGTCAAACCTGCTCTACATCTTAGGGGGAGATTTTTAATCAAACCTGTTTGATGCACTTGAAGGTATAATTTAAGGCCTGTTTATGTCTTATTGAAACCTGAAAAGTGATTTGCAATATCAGCCCAAAGTTGTTTACCCTGTTGCATTCGTTGCAACAAAGGCAGATTTTCCAAGCTGTTCTGTCTGCTGAACAGGCTGGACAAAAACTGTCTATGCTGCTCTGTTCTGCTGAGCAGCTTGGACAGTTTCTAAGTGCTCTGTTCTTTGTGAACAGAACCTGTTCTTTGTGAACAGGCTAAACACTTTATGGAATATGTTTCCAAGTCCTCATGTATTGTATTTGGCTACAAGATCAGTTTACAAGTCGAAGACAAAGTGGAAAACAGAAACTACACAGCCTGCCCACGCTGTTCTGTTACATGAAGACAAACGGATATCTGAAAAGGGTGACAGACCTTTTCTTATATCAAAATGGCCTTAACAAAAGAAAAAAGATGCAAAGTTGACATTCCTCTTTTGGTTAAAGCCTTATGCAACAGTGACAAAAAGAAAAAGACAAAGATTCTGCCATATGAAGACAAACATGCTTTATCAGAATGTGCAGAAAAGGTGTCTTGTCTTTTTGGAAAGACATTCCACTATCTCATCGTCCAATGAAGAAGTTTCACTGATATTCTCAGTGAGAGTATAAAAGGAAGCTTCTAATGATTGTGAGTTATCCAAGAGTGTGAAATCAGATGGTGCATTAAAGTGTGTTTTTCATGCATGCAAGTCTGCTTGAATATAACAGTATGTGTGTCTAAGCTATTCATACTCAAACTATCCATCTGTGTCTTGTAAAATCAGTGAGTACATCTAACTGAGTGTAGTCATTGTATCTAGTCTGAGTGAGTTTTAGATTAGTTAAACAAATGTTGTATCTGTCATCTCAGCTTGAACCTTTCCGTAGTCAAGCTTGTTTGCAATTAACACTTGTTGATAATATACACAAACATTGAGAAAAGAGTGTTGAGTTTTAAATTTCTGTATTCACCCCCCCCCCTCTACAGCTTAGAACAATACACTAGGGAAACCTTTTGGGACCTACAACTGGTATCAGAGCAGATGGAGTGTGTGTCAACTCTAGATCTCTCATTCTCCCTACTTTCCCATGGACAACAGTGCTGCAAGTTCCTCCTCTTACTATGACAATGGGTCAATGGCCAAACCCCCCAAGTTCAATCGTCAGAACTTCTCTGGTTAGAAGTGCAGAATAATGCTCTACTTAGAGAATCTGGACGTACAACTGCCAGAGATAGTAATGGAAGGTCCCTATGTGCCAACTTCTGTTACTACTATCACTCCTGCTGTTGAAGGAGCTGCCCCTGAAATCAGAACCTTTGAGAAGGCCAAAGCTCAATGGTCTGATGAAGACAAAAGACTGGTTGCTCTGGATGCTTAAGCCAGGAATAACCTGGTCATTTCTCTTCCTGATGATGTGTTCAAACTGGTTGAGAAGATGAAGATTGCAAAGGAGATGTGGGATACTTTGTGTACCATCTATGATGGTCCCACAATCACACTGGATAACAAGATCAATAATCTTGTTATACATTATAAACTCTTCTTTCCAAAACCAAAGGAGACTCTCACAGAAACCTACACCAGTTGTACTGCTCTTATTAATGATCTCAAAGCTGTTGGGATCACAAAGGACAGCCTGACTCTGGTGAACAAGTTCTTAGACATCCTGCCTGAAGAGTGGAACTACTTTTCTACCATGTTGAGAAATTCAGGCACCATCAAAGGTATGGATCTTGTAAACTTATATGGATCCTTACTGAATGATGAGCAGTCAAGGCAACTAGAAAAGAAATGCCTTGGAAATGTCTAAGAGAGGTGCTGCCTTAGTGGCCAGCGTGAGACAACCAGTTAGTCAGGTATGTGATGTGTTCACACAACCTGATCAACAGGATGATGATGAAAAGGAAGAAATGTCTGATGAGGAAGACAGTGCAGATCTTGCTGAACTTGATGATGAGCAAATGATTTCAATGCTTGTCAAAAGGTTCAACAAGAAAAGGTTTGGTAGAAAAATGTTGCAGGGAAACTCAAATGCTGTCAAAAAGAAGGCATTTGATAAATCTAAGGCTGAGTGCTTCAAATGTGGCAAGACTTGCCATATAGCTGCTGACTGTGTGTCAAAAGCTATTGGTCAATCATCCAAACCATTAAAGACAAACAGGGACGATGGCTACAGGATTAAGTACCTTATGGCCATGGCTAAGCTGAAAAAGTTGGAAAACTCAGTGGCTTCCAACAAGCAAAAGGGGCTCATGGCTGAGACATGTGATTGGGAGGAGTCTAATTCATCCTCAGATGAAGAAGACAACAACTGTCTGATGGCCAACACTGACGTCCCATCAACCAGCAACTTCAAACAGGACTTGGCTAAAGCTGAAGCCTTCAGCAGCTTAGAGAACTGAAACCCCACAATGATGTACAAGGTACAAAACTTTATGGCTTACAATTCTGATGAAAAAGTAAAAAATGTTTGAATACATGCTTGTTGTTATAAAAGCTGCTGTTGAGAAGCACAATGTTTTATTGTCTGAAATCTCTAAGCTTAAAAATAATGTTGACATAAAATCAAGTAAGCTGGACAGTTTCCATAAGTTGGAAACTGAGCTTGATGAATTAAAACACATCAACTCCATTTTACTAGAAGAAAAGAGAGAGACAGATGTAAAACACGCAAAGCTTCAAAAGATAGTTGACTCTTGGTGCCAATCTGCACAAAAAGTCAGCCATTGCATTAGTCAGCAGATCCCTGCACAAATCCAAGCCTATCTTGGAGGGGATCTTGACAAAGCAGCTTCTATTGTTGAGATAAATAATCTGAAAGATGACTTATCCACTCTTGGTGAGCTTCCCAGCACTTTCATTCAGAAAGTAAATGGTAAGCTGGTCTCAACAAACAGGTTTATCAGGCCTCAAAATACTGACAGCTTGTGTGAAAAAGCTCCAAAAGCTGATGATGGAATATGTTCTCCATCAAATCAGCCTGCTAAGTGCTCTGCTGATTCACACAAGCAGAAGAAAGGAAAATATGCTCAAACTGCAGCTGTAGACACTAAACCTGTTGACAAAACAGGCTCTGGGTCCAAAGCTGATGGTAAGAGACCTGTTAATCCTTTTGATGCTAAACATTTTGAGAAGAAGTTTTCAAAAGGTAAGCAGCCTTCATTCAACAGGGGTAAGTTTCATGTTGAATGCAAATCTGCTGTGGTTTCAAATAAGTTTTTAAATCATAGTGGAAAATTGGTTATAAATGAAGGTAAGTCTTTCAGGACCAAAAGCAATGATCATGTTGATAGGCAACATCAATCACATCTCAGTAAGGGCAAAGGCAAAGCCATTGCTCAACCTGAGAAACTTGGGAATAAGTTTCCCAAACCTGTGGAAGGTCAAAAACCAATGAAGCTTCTTGTATTTGACATCTATCCTCCCAAAAAGAGGAAAGAAGAAACACGCAAAGCTGTTGCTATTGTGCCTTCCACCCAAACTGTTGATTCATCTAAAAATAGTAATAAGTTTGCTAAACCTGCTGCCAGAATCAACAAAAACAATTCAGAATATGTTTCTGGAAGTTCTTCTTCCAAAAAGGCTAAAAAGAGAAAATGCTATAAATGTGGGAAGAAGACACACATGGCCAAAGACTGTCCTGAAACTGAGGTCATGAGGCCTGTTGACTCTGCTAGTTCCATCATTGCTAAAACAAGCAGTGTTGGAAGTAACATAGTCAATGAGAATGGTACCCAAACTGATACCATTCAAATAGAAAATATTGGTGTGGATATCACTAGCCCATCAACAAACGTTGATGAAGTAGGAGAACTCATCCCTATGATGATTTCCCCTAAAAGTAACTAATATTTTCCCATGACACTCTGCAGGACAAACAACCATCCCAGGTTTGGTACTTGGACAGTGGCTGCTCAGGACATATGACAGGTTGCAAGGACCTGCTGAGTGATCTCAGGCCTGAAAAAGGGCCAAAAGTCACATTTGGTGACAATGTACAGGGATCCACAAAAGGATATGGAACTCTTCAAGCTGGTGCTGCAGTGTTCAAAAGGGTAGCCTATGTGGTTGGGCTGAAACATAATCTTGTTAGCATAAGCCAACTGTGTGATGCTGGCTACAAGGTTAACTTTGATGAGCACCTAGGTTAGATATTGGATCCCCAAGGCAAAGTTGTGTTGTGTGCTCAACGAAAGAAGGGTGTATATGTTGTGGACACGAAATCTGCTGATCCCACAATTGAAACATGCTTTCTCACAAGAACCAATGCAGACCTGAACTGGCTATGGCACAAAAGGCTGTCACACCTGAACTTCAAGAATATCAACAAACTCTGTAAGAGAGAGTTGGTAACAGGTTTGCCTTCTATAACCTTTGTTAAGGATAAACTCTGCATAGCTTGTGTAACACCCCAATAATTTAAAAAGGTAATTAACTTTGTGAAACAATTATAATTGTGAACTTAAGTACAATATTATGAGTTAATTACCAAATAATAATGATGATCACTATTATTGGAACTTGAATGATTAAAGAAAAATAAAATGTTGGGTTGTAATGAAATGACAAAAATAGGTAATGTCCTTTGTCATTTAAATAATGATTAGTATGACATAAGAATCGATTAATGCGGTGTTTAAATATACTTAGTGTAATTATGTCAATCTATTTATTTAGGTGTTGAATTATTAACTAATGCAAGTTATGGCATTTTAGTTTGTATTTTTGTATAAATGAAATTGAAAGATATGTAAGGAAGGGGGTATATTGCACATGTGAGCATAGTTGGAGGATTGGGGGTCGCCAAAGGCCAACCCCCTCCTTTTCTTCTCTTGACCGTCCAAACACACCACACACACACACACTCTTCATCTTTTGCAAGACTTGAGAGAAAGAAGAGAGAAAAACCTAGGGTTTGCTTGGGTGATCTTCAAGGGTGAAAGATTGAAGCTAGAAATAAGGTATATCTCACTCCTTCCATTTCTTTCTTCATTTTCATCTTGTTCTTCATTTTTTGAAGAACACAACCCTATGTGGGTTTTGTGATGGACTTGGCAAACGACCCCAATATCATGAATATGGTAATATTTACGGTTTATAAAAGTATTTGGGTCATAAATATATGATGTATTGGGTGGATTGGGTGAGTATGGTGGAAAACCCAAGTTGAAGCTTTGTTTGAGCTTCAATGGTGGATGTGGAAAGGGTTGTGTTGATTTAGTATGTTTATATGATATTTTGTGATTCAAATATGTTAAGTAGTAAAATGATATTAAGTTGAGTCAAGTGGAAACTCATTTGGAGTTGGATTTTGGTGAACTTGGGAGAAACCCAAGTTGGAGCTTCTTTTGAGCTCCAATGGTGTATGAAAGATAAAATGCGTCTAGATACATGTTTTCATGATAATTATGACTCAAACGTGTTAATTATGGCCATGGAGTTGAATGAAAGTTAGTAGGAACTCAATTGAAGTTTTGAAAACTTAATTGGGTTTTGGCCATTTAAGAACTCGGTTTGAGTTCATACGAATTCCATGGAATCATGGAATGGTATGTTTTGGTGTTAATGTGTTTAATATGTGTTTATGTATGTTATTAAGGTTTTTTCATATGTTGGGTAACACAACACACGTGCAAGAACTCAATTTGGCGTTTTAGGCCCAAACCACACACCAAGTGTTCGGTGAAATGCCACAACGAGTTCCAAATCATTTTGGGATTGGGTTTCAATGTTTAGATGTATTTTAAATGTCTAAACATAGCCCAAGTATGTTTAATAATGCTATGGGATTGGTTAGAATTAATTATGAGCTCAATTGGAGCTCGGTGTTGTCGGTTGGAGCTTTCGGTCGTTTTCGGACTCGTTCGGAGTCCGTATGAGCTCCATGGAATCATGATTGTTATGAAATGATTCTATTATGTTTAGAGAGGTCTAAATGACCTTAGTATATTGATTATATGGTTGGTAAATTCTATTTTAATGGTTAGAAGCAATTATGGGAGTTTTGGAGGGTTTTGGTGCATTTTTTAGGCATTTAAGGTGCAGTCTGTGGGTGGACAGCCTCTTGGTTGCGCCTCTACCCCCTCTGGGTCGCGCCATGACCAACTTTCTGTCCCCGAATTCGTTTTCCATGGGTAGGGGTTGATGCTCAGGTCTTATGCGTCCAATGCACTTCTAAATTAAGAGTTTAAATGGTTTGAAGGCCTTAAATCAATTCCGGAACTCCTAGTGCCTCTATTGGACTTAGTACTTTCGGTTTGATGTCCCAACACCCTTAGGACTATTTTAGGGACTTATATTGTGTTCGGGAGCTTATGTGTGCGCCTTATGAATGCTTATAGGCAAATCGTATCGAAAGCGGCTTGGTCACAAGTCTTAGCCATTCTCGGGGCTATTGTGGCATGGTTGGAAGGCTTTGAAATCTTAATAACCAATCACTGTGAGTTCTAGTATTAGATTTTCATAAAGTCATATATGATGTACTTGTTGCTTTATGATTGATCATTCATTGTTGATTCATACTATGGCATTATACGATTGTTGCTTATTCATCCATTTCATCAATGCATGACATATTCGTATACTCGAGGCATCTTGGACCTCATTTGTTTATTATACCTTTCGTTTGGACTCACCTGGATATCCATGGATTATTCCTGGCCATTTGAATGCCGGATGCCGACGTACTTGCACTGTCGAAAGTCCCGTACTTGCTAGGGACAGTCACGTACTTGCTAGGGACACCCTCGTACTATGCTAGAGGCATCACCATTCCCGTACTTTCTAGGGAAACCCGAATTATGAAGGGGCATGTGGTATTTGATCACTCATCTTGTGCACTTGACTTATGCCGTTTGGAATCATTATGTTGATCATCATTGCGTCTATATACCTTGTGTTATATCTAATCTAGTAACTCACTCAACTTTATGTTGACCCTGTTAGTTGTTAAGGCATTGACAATGGTAAGGGCCTTGCCGGTCCGTCTCATTGATTTCGGTTGGGGCTAGCTTGAGTTCCCCGCCTTTTTGTATAGCTTTTGGATCGCTCGGGTGCGGGATTAGTGGACTCCCTTTTTGGCATATGCTCGTGGATGAACTTAGCTTTTATTCATGGTTAGATATTCTAGATGTTTATAATTTGTAACCCATTTGCTTCGATTCATGATACCCCACACTTTGCTCATTATTAGGTGACAAAGTGGAAAGTATCATGTTGATGGCTTTTGAATATTGAAAAATTAAATTTGAAGCAATTTCCGCAAAGTATTATTATATAAAGTATTGTTAAATGTGTGTGAAATACCCTATTTAGTTGTGAGGGTGTTTCAATTTGGTATCAGAGACTGTGTTCATTGACTGAGTATAGTCGACGTTACTCAACACTGAACGCGGTTGCAGATGCTGGTATTGACCCACCTAGGCAGCATTAGTAAAACAATCTTAAAATTGAAATCGGCCTAGGATGGGAATATAATGGGTAAATCGTAAGTCTATATATATGCATTCGTGTATATCTGTAAATTCTTGTAATCTAACTGATATGAGTAATGATAGATTTTGTTTCAAAAAAATGATATTTAATGGACGAGACTCGTGTTGTCTCCTCTAATTGGCTTATTTATCGGTGGAATCCTATCTTGGGATATAATGACATAATTGTCATATTTGGAGGCGTATTAAATAATTCAAAGAATGAGAAAGCGTGAAAGGTATATAATTTCTTGTGCCTAATTCTATAGATCTTGTGATCTAGAACTATGATTATGAGTGACCCCCCTTGAATGTCAAAAAGAATGGGTCCTGAAAATGTTTTATACTAAGTTATGTATAGATATCTTATCAACAGATAAGATCATTTATAATATGTGTGACCTTATAATGATTCTAGAATGAAGAAGAATCGAATAATATGGGAACAAGTGTTATTGACAAGTAGGGTCACGTTTTAGGGATCTTGGTCCAGACCCTATATAGTTAATCAAATTGTGACTTTCTATTAAGGAAAAATGAGAAAACGTAAAAGTCGATGACCTTATAGCAAATATGAGTTATGAGAAGTTTTTATTTGAAATGTTAATGTATACGATTACCCTCATCATTGGTGGGTTGATCATGATAAGCTTAAGTGTATCAACTACACAATAGTATGGAAATGTCAAATAGAAGTGTAATGACATTTATATTTGAACTATGAGATAGTTGGTGATATATGTTGTGAGCGATCATACGTGAATAATATCATGACATGAAAAGTGTCGTAATTAGTCATGAATACCTATGTGAGTTATTTGAATATGATAAATATGCATATGCTATGAGATACAATTAAATATGACTCATTACAAGAAAATGGACACGTTTATTTGTCAGGTGAACATTGGTAGTAGATTGTTGTTGCTATATGCAAATCATGTTCATAGAGATATATGTGTAATGAGATAGTATTTGGCATGTTACTCGTGTTTCTGAACATTTAAATTGTTAATTGATCATCCTAATGGCAACTCTATTAATTGTATATGTATGCTTTGTTTGCGCTAACATGTTTTAACATGAACTATATGAACCGTGTGTATGCTAATGAAATCTCAACATGCATGATTACGAACTGAAACTTGATTGGAATAGGCTACAATTGCATCTATTAATGGATTGATATAACTGTTACATTTCAGTTGGGATGGATCATAATAGTTGTCATACGATCCTTGAATATGAAATGAATGCTTACTAAGTTCTCACTCTATGAATGGATTGGAAGCCAGTTAATGATGATGCATACTTACATTGTAACTATGTCGATTCAGAAGCAAGTAGTTTTGTTTTGCTAATATACGAGGGAGGTAAATGCTCTATGAGCTCTAAATATTGATAAACGCTAGATTATAATACATATTATCAATGTGGGTCTTTAGAGATACCACAACTAATGTTTGGTTGCCTGTAATACTCCACATAGGAGAGAAATGGTCATGGGACGACCTATAATAAGGGATGTTAGAACCCTAAAATTTGATGTAAAAAAAAAGTGTTGAAAATTCTTACTTTGTTAAGTTATGATGACCTAAAAGTAGTTGCATCTTATGGGTATAAAGTTGAATTGACTTTAAGGTTTGAAATCAGAGCAATGAAGTAAAGTCACCATTGAAGGTACATCATGCAATTGAGAACAAGTAACTATTAATAGTTATTTATACGAAATATGAAGCGCGGATTGAAGTGCAACAACATAAATAATTAAGTATTGATTGGTGTCGTGAGATGGCTATTAAATAGGAGTTGTTTAGAACAATCGTCTAACTTAAATGTGACAGTATGTGAATGATGATTCTTAACACATTTTGTACTGTATATTGAGAAAACTTATGCTAAATGGAAACTTTATTGACATAAAGTAGTAACTGGAGATTTGAGGTTTTCATAATTATATAGGTTAGAATAAAAGAGTATTCGTGATGTGACCAATCTATACATGGATTGAAATAATCTATGTGTTAACCAAATTTTGCTATCGGAAAGTAGTAGACAACTGTCTAGACAATAAAGAAAATATATAATACTCAAGTTGCAATATATGGAGCATTAGTATGAATTTGTCGAGTGCATAAATTTCATTTAAACGAATCTGTTTACATCTTAGACCCGTTGCTTACGTATTTACTTGAATGGATAGCCTGAATATGAAATCAAAATATTAACCTTAATGGTAGGATACATACCTAGTAATGTAGAAAAGCTAGCAGTATTTTGGACAGATATGATAACACGTGTATGCATATCAATAATGGTCGGTACTCATGTTAGTCCCTTAAAAGTGCATATTTATCTTAAAGTGAATGATACCTTATTAAGTAATAGTAGTTATGATAGTCTTAAGGGATAAGTGGCTAATTGATACATGTAGCATTAGAATTGAACTATATCCCTTAGATGCTCACATATTACATTGCTATGATTCTTGAACATCATTCCAAGGTGCCCATATTAGGTAAACTTAATTTGAACTTAATACATATTGTCTTATATGTGATGACTTTATTGGTTATAAAGTAAGTCTCTTTTGAATGATTTCTCTATGGTCATTTTGTATATCTTAGCTAATGATGTGGTTTGGCCTCGTTTTATGAGACAAGACAAATAAATATGTGGTATGGTCACTACCTTGGATAAATACTTAAGCATGAGGGACATTTTATGGCCTTAATGATTAGTAGGCAAATGTGCTTGCTTTCGAAAATGACTCGATGAGGAGTCACTAATATATGAATTTATGCCAGATTATTTTATGCACTTACTGTACGATGAACCGCCATGTTTTAATATCTCTATACAAGGGTAATTAATTATATATTGTAGACTGTGGCAAGTAATGAGTTTGGTTAGTGGAATTGACCAATATAGTTGATCGGGCCTCCATGAGTGCTCATTTTAGTTGGTTAAAGATATTCAACCCTGCGAACTTGTTAAAATCATTTGAGTCATATTAGTAAAACTTGTCCACTGAAAGTAATAATAGTGTACAAATGTGATATGCTAGAATGTGACATGAACGTGTAAAGTGTAATGGGTTTATCTGAGTTATACTACTATGTAATGAACGATATAGCGATTGGTATGAAAAGCATATATCAGTATTTGATGAATATGTCTCTATATTGATAACTTGAAAATAGAATAATGTGGAATATCAGGTTATAAATATGTTATAACATCGCATGAAGTTAAAAAGAGATTAAAAGAAGCATACTTATGGAATCACCTACGTTGATTTAACCTAAAATTTTGTATAATTAGTAATGGATACTAATGTATGTAGTTACCCATATTTGACTTTGGGAATAAACAGTTGAAAACCCATGCACTGACGTCCCGGTACATGACCGAGTATTGAATTGAAAGGTCACTAAGTTGAGAAATAAAGGGGTTGAGGTAGTGTTGGTTCAGTCGATTTTGTAAACATCATCGTAGACCTTTAATGACTTGTGGAACGAAAGCCGAGATGAAGGCCAAATATCCGGCATTGTTTGAGTCGAATTGATTCCGTGGGAGGAATCCTTTTAAGTGGGAAGGAATTGTAACACCCCAATAATTTAAAAAGGTAATTAACTTTGTGAAAAAATTATAATTGTGAACTTAAGTACAATATTATGGGTTAATTACCAAATAATAATGATGATCACTATTATTGGGACTTGAATGGTTAAAGAAAAATAAAATGTTGGGTTGTACTGAAATGACAAAAATAGGTAATGTCCTTTGTCATTTAAATAATGATTAGTATGACATAAGAATCGATTAATGCGGTGTTTAAATATATTTAGTGTAATTATGTCAATCTATTTATTTAGATTTTGAATTATTAACTAATGCAAGTTATGGCATTTTAGTTTGTATTTTTATATAAATGGAATTGAAAGATATGTAAGGAAGGGGGTATATTGCACATGTGAGCATATTTGGAGGATTGGGGTGGCCAAAGGCCAAACCCCCTCCTTTTCTTCTCTTGACCGTCCAAACACACCACACACACACACTCTTCATCTTTTGCAAGACTTGAGAGAAAGAAGAGAGAAAAACCTAGGGTTTTCTTGGGTGATCTTCAAGGGTGAAAGATTGAAGCTAGAAATCACCATTTTGGTGTCATCTTTGAAGGTATATCTCACTCCTTCCATTTCTTTCTTCATTTTCATCTTGTTCTTCATTTTTTGAAGAACACAACCCTATGTGGGTTTTGTGATGGAGTTGGCAAATGACCCCAATATCATGAATATGGTAATATTTACTGTTTATAAAAGTATTTGGGTCATAAATATATGATGTATTAGGTGGATTGGGTGAGTATAGTGGAAAACACAAGTTGAAGCTTTGTTTGAGCTTCAATGGTGGATGTGGAAAGGGTTGTGTTGATTTAGTATGTTTATATGATATTTTGTGATTCAAATATGTTAAGTAGTAAAATGATATTGAGTTGAGTCAAGTGGAAACTCATTTGGAGTTGGACTTTGGTGAACTTGGGAGAAACCTAAGTTGGAGCTTCTTTTGAGCTCCAATGGTGTATGAAAGATAAATTGCGTCTAGATACATGTTTTCATGATAATTATGACTCAAGTGTGTTAATTATGGCCATGGAGTTGAATGAAAGTTAGTAGAAACTCAATTGGAGTTTTGAAAACTTAATTGGGTTTTGGCCATTTAAGAACTCGGTTTGAGTTCATACGAATTCCATGGAATCATGGAATGGTATGTTTTGGTGTTAATGTATTTAATATGTTTCTATTTATGTTATTAAGGTGTTTTCATATGTTGGGTAACACAACACACGTGCAAGAACTCAATTTGGCGTTTTAGGCCCAAACCGCACACCAAGTGTTCGGTGAAATGCCACAACGTGTTCCAAATCATTTTGGGATTGGGTTTCAATGTTTAGATGTATTTTGAATGTCTAAACATAGCCCAAGTATGTTTAATAATTCTATGGGATTGGTTAGAATTGATTATGAGCTCAATTGGAGCTCGGGGTTGTCGGTTGGAGCTTTCGGTCATTTTCGGGATCGTTCGGAGTCCGTATGAGCTCCATGGAATCATGAATTGTTATGAAATGATTCTATTATGTTTAGAGAGGTCTACATTACCTTAATATATTGATTATATGGTTGTTAAAGTCTATTTCAATGGTTAGAAGCGATTATGGGAGTTTTGGAGGGTTTTGGTGCATTTTTGGGCATTTAAGGTGCAGTCTGTGGGTTGACAGCCTCTTGGTCGCGCCTCTACCCCCTCTGGGTCACACCATGACCAACTTTCTGTCCCCGAAATTGGTTTTCCATGGTTAGGGGTCGATGCTCGGGTCTTATGCGTCCAATGCACTTCTAAATTAAGAGTTTAAATGGTTTGAAGGCCTTAAATCAATTCCGGAACTCCTAGGGCCTCTATTAGACTTAGTACTTTCGGTTTGATGTCCCAACACCATTAGGACTATCTTAGGGTCTTATATTGTGTTCGGGAGCTTATGTGTGCGCCTTATGAATGCTTATAGGCGAATCGAATCGAAAGAGGCTTGGTCACAAGTCTTAGCCATTCTAGGGGCTATTGTGGCATGGTTGGAAGGCTTTGAAATCTTAATAACCAATCACTGTGAGTTCTAGTATTAGATTTTCATAAAGTCATATATGATGTACTTGTTGCTTTATGATTGATCATTCGTTGTTGATTCATACTATGACATTATACGATTGTTGCTTATTCATCCATTTCATCAATGCATGACATATTCGTATACTCGAGGCATCTTGGACCTCATTTGTTGATTATACCTTTCGTTTGGACTAACCTGGATATCCATGGATTATTCCTGGCCATTTGAATGCCGGATGCCCACGTACTTGCACTGTCGGAAGTCCTGTACTTGCTAGGGATAGTCCCGTACTTGCTAGGGACAGCCTCGTACTATGCTAGAGGCATCACCACACCCGTACTTGCTAGGGAATCCCGAATTATGAAGGGGCATGTGGTATTTGATCACTCATCTTGTGCACTTGACTCTGCCGTTTGGAATCATTATGTTGATCATCATTGCATCTATATACCTTGTGTTATATCTAATCTAGTAACTCACTCAACTTTATGCTGACCCTGTTAGTTGTTAACCTTTTTTCAGGCACTGACAATGGTAAGGGTCTGGCCGGTCCGTCTCATTGATTTTGGTTGGGGCTAGCTTGAGTTCCCAGCCTTTTGGTATAGCTTTTGGATCGCTCGGGTGCGGGATTAGTGGACTCCCTTTTTGGCATATGCTTGTGGATGAACTTAGCTTTTATCCGTGGTTAGATAATCTAGATGTTTATAATTTGTAACCCATCTGTTTCGATTCATGATACCCCACACTTTGCTCATTATTAGGTGACAAAGAGGGAAGTATCATCTTGATGGCTTTTGAATATTGAAAATTTAAATTTGACGCAATTTCCGCAAAGTATTATTATATGAATTATTGTTAAATGTGTGTGAAATACCCTATTTAGTTGTGAGGGTGTTTCAGCTTGTGAAAAAGGCCACAATTTCTCTATTGATACTCCTCTCTTCTTAATCCACATGGACTTGTTTGGACCAGTCAGTGTCCCAAGTCTAGGAGGAAGAATATACACTCTAGTAATGGTTGATGAGTTCTCCAGGTTTACATGGGTGATATTTCTGAAGAACAAAGGAGAGGTTGCTACAGAAATCATTGGATTTATCAAAAAGATGGAAATGCTGAACTCTGCTCAAGTCAAGCAGCTTAGAAGTGATCATGGTACTGAGTTCAGAAACAGTACCGTTGAGGACTTCTGTGAAGAAAGAGGGATCTCACAGAACTTTCAGCAGTAAGAACTCCACAACAAAATGGAGTTGCTGAAAGGAGAAACAGAACTCTCATTGAAGCTGCTATAACCATGCTGTGTGCATCTGGTTTACCTTCATCATTCTGGGCTGAAGCTGTCAACACTGCTTGCTTCACCCAAAATAGATCCTTTGTGGTGAAAAGGTTCAACAAGACTTCCTATGACCTGCTCAAAGGGAGAAGGCCAAACATTAGTTGCTTCCATGTGTTTGGATGTCCCTACTTCATTCTGAATCAAAGGAACCAACTGACAAAGTTTGAACGCAAAGCTGATGAAGGTGTGTTTGTTGGATATTCTGCTATCTCCAAAGCCTACAGAGTATACAACAACAAGAGAAAGGTGATAGATGAATCTATCAATGTCACCTTTGAAGAGTCCAGGAGTGCCTCCACCAAAGCTGTTCCTGAATCAGTTTCAGGAGAATTCTGCTTTGATGATCTTATGCATTCCATCAATGAAGAAAAGGACTCAAAAGCTTCCACTACATCCAGAGTGGAACCTGTTAATCATGATGGTCATGATGATGATTATGTTGATACACCCTGTGTGAGTAAGTGTACTGAAATAATTACAACCTCATGTCCTGAACCAATCAATGCTGATTTTCCTGGATCCTCTACCGATATGTTCAACAATGGAGAGTCATTCTCAACAAGTGAACAGGCTCAAGATATCAGTGTGTATGAAAATCTTGAGAGCTGTTCAACAGGACCTATTGAAGATGCAAACAACTCAGGAGAATCCTCATTGAAGCATGATCCTAAGTGGATCAGGTGTCACCCAAATGATCAAATAATTGGTGACATCAACAAAGGGGTGCAAACAAGATGGGACAGCTTAGGGAACTTTTGTATGTTTTCCAGCTTTGTGTCCCTAATGGAGCCAAAGAAAGTGGATGAAGCACTTAAAGATGCCAATTGGATCACTGCCATGCAAGAAGAACTCAATCAGTTTGAGAGAAACAAAGTATGGAAGCTGGTCCCTGCTCCCAAAGGAAAAACAATAATTGGCACCAAATGAGTTCTCAGGAACAAGATGGATGAGCAAGGTCATGTCATTAGAAATAAGGCAAGACTAGTTGCTCAAGGGTACAAACAGGAGGAAGGCATCGACTATGATGAAACATTTTCTCCTGTGGCCAGGCTAGAGGCAATTCGTTTGTTTCTAGCCTACGCTGCTCATAAGAGCATGAAGGTATTTCAAATGGATGTGAAGAGTGCATTTTTGAATGGTAAGCTACAAGAAGAAGTCTATGTCAAGCAGCCTCCAGGTTTTGGAAATGAACATCATCCAGGTTTTGTCTATAAGTTGGACAAAGCTCTCTATGGTCTAAAACAAGCCCCTAGAGCCTGGTATGACACTCTTACTGATTTCCTTATGAGCAATGGTTATTCCAGAGGTAAAGTGGATACCACACTGTTCATAAAGAAGGTGAAGTCTGATATTATGCTTGTTCAAATATACGTGGATGACATAATATTTGGTTCTACTAATGAGCAATTATGCAAGAATTTTTCATTACTCATGAAATCAAAATATGAAATGAGTATGATGGGAGAACTTACTTTCTTTTTAGGATTACAGGTTAAACAAACCTCAAATGGAATTTTCATAAATCAAAGAAAGTATATTTTAGATCTGTTGAAAAAGTTTAAATTTGATCAAAGTCCTCCTATCAAAACCCCAATGGCAACCAATGTAAAGTTGGATGCAAATGTCAGTGGCAAAGCTGTTTCAGTAACAACTTACAGAGGCATGATTGGAAGCTTGTTGTATTTAACTGCTAGTAGACCTGATATTATGTTTGCTACCTGTTTATGTGCTAGGTTTCAAGATGATCCTAAAGAATCACATCTAGCTGCTGTAAAAAGAATCTTCAGATACCTTAAGGGTACACCAGGTTTGGGTCTTTGGTATCCCAAAGACTCAAGCCTTGAACTAACAGGATATTCAGATTTTGACTTTGCAGGCTGTAGGCTAGACAGAAAAAGCACAACAGGTGGATGTCAACTCCTTGGTGGTAAGTTGATAAGTTGGTGTAGCAAGAATCAGAACTCAGTCTCTACTTCTACTGCTGAAGCTGAGAATGTTGCTGCTGGAAGCTGCTGTGGGTAGATTCTGTGGATGCAGCATCAGCTTGAAGACTATGGACTTGTATATAGGAAGACTCCTATTCTGTGTGATAATACAAGTGCCATAGCTATCTCCAACAATCCAGTATTTCATTCTAGAACAAAGCATATAGAGGTCAGACATCACTTCATAAGGGATCACATCCAGAAAGGTAATGTGGAGGTAAGTTTCATTTCCACAGATGAATAGCTTGCAGACATTTTCACCAAGCCTCTTGATGAAAACAGGTTTAATTATCTTGTTAGCAAGCTGTGCATGTTAAATAAAAGTGACTAAGTGTCCTAAATGTTCTAAGATTGTATATGTCTCACACTGCTCAAGTTTCTCAGAACAGCTTACGCAGAACAGGCTACGCATGTTCTACACTTAGCCAAATTCTGAAAACTTGAATACCTTGAGCGTATAACAGGTTTGACAATATCACTTTTCATCTCAGATCTGGTCTGTTGATCAAATCTTCAACCTGCTCACTCTTTCAATCTGTCATACAAGACATTGTCTTGTAACCTGGTCAGCTATTGAACACAACCTGTTCTTTCATAGCTGAACAGGTTGAATGCACAGCTTGAAGAGTGAACAGCTTGTGATGACCCTGCTTATCACAGGCTTGACCAACAGCTTAGAACATCAGTTTAAATTACCTTTCTTCGCAATTAAGTTACTTAAATTTTTGTTTTTATTTAACTTAATTACTGCGGATAATCTGTATTTACGTGTGTTAGTGATTAAAAAGGGCTCAAGTGGTCTGACAACCGTTCTGACATGGACAACCGTTCCGTTTTCTGTTAACGAACATTTCAAATCAACTGCCCAAACTTTTCTCTCTCATACCCACTCACATTCAAATCCTATAAATACCCCCTACTGTTTCTTCTTCGCCTTCCTCACTACTTCCATAACCTCTAAAGAACCCTAAACCTCGACTAAGTGTCCTGTGCTACTCCTTTCACTACTTTCCAAATGGCTCACCGTAATAACCCCTTTCTTCCGGTTTTTGTTGGTAACGATGTGCAAAAACACTCGTCTGTTACCACAATGCTGACTTTGAAACCTACCAACTACCTTGCAAACCTAACCATCCCAAAGAACTATGTGAGAAAAGGATATGACGACATGGTGGAGTTTCTGAAGGTTCACCCCTTGAACTACGCAATGACTGCATCTCCTGGTGTCCTGTACCAGGAGATGGTTTATGAATTTTGGTACACCTGCTCTTATGATCCTTCTACCAAAATCATCAGGGGAACAATACTCAATGGGACTCAGACCATTGAGATCACTACTCGTCTGATCAGGGAAGCTCTTCATCTCCCTGTGGCTGAAACCTATGATCAGCCACAGCCTGAAGATGAATAGATGAGAAATCTGCTACACTTCTGTGGTGTAGCAGAACCCAAAGTTGGAGCTACTCTGTTTAGAAAGGATTTGTCTCCAACCTACAGTTTCCTATTTGCCTCAGTGGTGATGTGCTTCAGCCGTAAAGTTGGTTCATTTGACCAACTTAGCCATGATGAGATTCCAATAGTCCTACAGCTTGTGGACGGGACTACAATCAACATGGCAAGATGGATTTTCATGAACCTGAGAAACCTGGTGCAGCGAGGAAACACGTCCAGCTGCTGTTCGATATCCCAGGTTTTTAAGCCTTATTTTCAAGCATATCTGTGGTGAACAACTATATAACTCTCAGCCTCTACTTTGTACTGCTGCATTCTCTGTAATAGGGAATAGAGTTTTCTATACTCCGGTTCTCCCAAATGAACCTCCTCTGTCAACATTAATGAGGAAGATGCTAGGATTGGTGGAAGGACCCTCTGTGAGGGTGGATCCAGAGACTGCTCCCAAGGGAAAATCCAAATCTAGGGTCAAATTTGTTAAAAGGACCCTGGAAACGACTGAAGCTGAGTCCGTCCGCAAGAAGGCTAAAACAGCCAAGTCAAGGTCTGCCCCATCAGCCTCTGTGGCTGAGGGGGAGCAGACTTCTCACCCTGGTTCATTTGTTGAACCTGAAGCCTCTGTGGCACCTGAGACTATGGAACAAGCCAACCCAACTGTTTCTGACCCAGTCTCAAAACCAGTCCAAACAAAACCCCTCCTCTCCTCTCCACAACATCCATCATCCACCTCATCTTTCAAATCATACCATAGCAAATCCATTGCCAAAGAGAAACCAACAGCCCAAGCCAGCCCCTCTGTTCCATCTCAATAGGGTTCAGTTGAAAAAGAAGCACACCCTGTTGCCTCTCCTATTTTGGGAGAAGGTTCAGCACATTTGGAGCAGGCTTCACTCCAACAATAGTCTACCCAGAGTCAACCTAAGCCCTCTGGTTCCTCCCAACAGAACCAGTTGTACAAAAGGAGACTACCACATCAACTATTCCAGCCTCCCAACAGGCTGAGAATATTGAAAGACAGGAGTTCACTCCACTCTATACTGAGTCCACACCGTCTCCTCCCCATACTTCTTCACACCCTGAGTCTGCACGAGGTGCCAAACCTACTGGATTATACCATCCAGTGGATCAGCCTCCAACTTCTGCTCCTCATGATACAACTGTTCTACACCAAACAGTTGTTGAAGGACCAACGACCCAAGCTGATGAACCTCAGGGATCATACCATCCCTCTGGTGAGGCTACTCCTCATATGCAAACTCCATCAGCAGGTTTCACCACTGCTGATGTTGAAATGCACATTCCATCTCCCAATGATGAGGTACCTTTAAACCAAGGTGCTGCAGAGGGAACAACCCCTGGCCTTCATGAAGGTGATGCAACACAAGCAGCATCTGAAAGGCTACCAACCTCTACCCCTTCTCCTGATGAAGCAGCTACAGCCACTGCTGAAGGACCTATCGACCCCTCCAAGCTGGGCCACATTACTTTTGCCCAGGCTATGGAGCTTCTATCCAGAGTCACCCTTCCCTCTCCATCACATCTTCAAACACCTGCCTCATCATCATCATCTCATTCATCCCCGTCTACTCAATCCAAACAGTCTACCCTAACTCCTCCTTCCCCCAAAGATCTTCTTTTGAAGGATCAGCTTTCCTTGCTGACCAACAAAGTTGGCTCTTTGGAAAACTCCATGACTGCCCTACCATCCTTGATCTCAGACTCTGTATCTGCCCAGCTTCAGGGGTTCTTTGATCTGTTCAAGAATTTCTTTCCATCCACTCCCCAAGTTGACCACTCCTCACAGCTGCTTGCACTTACTGCACAGCTGCAAAATATCTCCACTTCTCTCTCCTCAATTCTTTCACACCAACAGGACTCCGTATCCTCCATGACAGCCATATCCCAACAGCTGTCCACTCTCCTTACTACTTGCACTGCTACCCTTCCTGCCACACTGGCCAGCCTAAACAGTCTAATAGTCTCTCCATCAAATTCTGTGTCAGCAAACCTTGATGATGTGCAGGACTCTCTTGGGTTACATCTTGCACAGCTTCAAAGTTTGCTATTCACAGCTTCTGATAGAGAAAATCTTCTTAAGCTGACCTCTATTGCTGATTCACAATCATCCTCTCTTCAAACCTGTCTTTCCTAACTAGAAGAGGTGAAGGACAATCTGGCTTTCTTAGTGCATAGCCTGGTTGGCCCCAAGCCTGCTGCCAAAACTGCTGCCAAGCCTGCTAAATTCGTTTCTTCAGGCAGAGCAGTTGTTGAAGGTGATGTCCCATCTCCTTCAAAAGGGGAGAAGTTGTCTGCCTCGAAGACTAAGTCTAAGGGGGAGAAAACCTCTTCTCCTAAGGAGAAATCAGCATCTACTGGTCCACCAGCAGGTGCATCTGTAACAGGTCCAGGTCCAGTTGAAGGTGCCTCTCATTAAACTGAAACTGCTCAGCCTACTCAGGCTGGATCTCCAAACCCTGCACAATCTAAGGGGGAGGAATCCATTCCTGAGGACAGGCCAAGCGGCAAAATGAGGCATCTAATTCTGGAAGAAGAAGAAGAAGAGGAAGATATTCCTGAAACTGTTCCCATTAAAACAGCTAAAGGAAAAGAAAAAGCAATTGTTGACCCTGATCACCAGAAAGCAGCAAAGCTGAAGTTTGATGGAGCAAGGGCTAAGGAAATGGGTCTTCCCATGGAAAAGTATTATGAGTTCAGAGATGAACAACTCAAAGCCCTGGAAAAATTAAGAAAACAGGAAGCCTCTGCCAAAGCTTCCAGATCCTTTGCACTCAAAGAGGCAAGCAAAATCAAAATGTCTTCTTTGGAGGTGCAAAGGAAACTGCTTGATGTTGCTAAGGAGTCAGCAATTGAAAAGGAAGGTGGTAAGGAACAGGGTGCTCAGGTCTCAGTGACCAAATCCAAACAAGCATCCTCTACAAGGGCCCAGTTCCACTTTGACAACTTGGCAAGGAAGAAGTTCTTTGATGTTGCTGATAGAAGACTTGCCAAGGAATCTATTGTCAAAGCTGTTCCCATATCAATAAAAGGAAAACAGTGGAAATTGCAAATAACCAGAATGGGTGCAACAGGCCCAGAACTGGAAACTTATGACTACACTGATGTAGCACAAATGGGGTACATGGAATGGTTTGAGTTGGCAGTTGCCCTGAGCTAGTCTAAGTCTAAAACGGCTAAGACTATCAGGGCATATGTCAAGAAGCTGATGGAGAGAGTGAAAGACCTTGGCCTGATCTCAGAAGAACAATCTCAGGGTGTCTCTGTGACTTACCCTAAAATAAAGGCCAAGAGATATAGAAAGGATTCAGAGCTGGAAGAACTCCTGATCTTAATTGAACAAGGTGACTATGCAGTAGAGATCAAAGGAGTTGACTACAACCTGCCCAAAGGAGTAGAATTTGAAGAAGGCAAGCTGATTGAGGAACCTGAGTTGGGGGCATATTTTGTAGATCCCCTGACAAAGAAGAAGTGCTTTCAGAGAGAATTAGACCTACACAAAGTCGGTCTCAAGCAGCTTGTAGCATTCAGACTTGCAAACTCCCTCAGGCAATCCAGTAAGTGGAGAGCAGCCATCTGGGCTCAGCTCAGAGGCTTCTATGAGAGAGGGGAGCTTCAACATCCCAATTTTATGTTTCTCAGAGTTGAAATTCAAGATCTGGAGGAAACCAGGGATGAAATTGAGAAAATGTTTGAAGAAGGTGTTGGGTACAATTATAAATAGAGTTGAAAACAATATTTTGTAATAGTTCAGAGACTTTATTGTGAATACACAATAGTTGTAAATTGTGTGTGTATATATATATATATATATATATATATATATATATATATATATATATATATATATATATATATATATATAGTTCAGTTGACAGAATAATATAGATCACAGAAGCAGTACACGGATCTAGAGAGAATAGAAGTGTTGTGCAAGTCACCGAAACCTCCAATGTAATATTCTCTCTTTAATCATTCAATATATTGTGTTTGTGATAATTGTTCATATGTTTATGTTTAATGTTGAATGAATTGCATGAAAATATGAATTCACAATTGGTATCAGAGCCTAATATGGCTGAAATTGATTGAATTTTGAATCTGAAAATTTATTTTTCGAACACTGTTACATCAAATTTTTTTCCGAAAACAGAAAATTAATTGAGGTTTTTGATTCTGTGGATGAATTGAAGTGATCATTGGATCGAAGGTGACGTTTTTGATTTCGAATCTAATGATATAAGTCTCAAATCAAAACTCCAAACACACAAGCTTTAATTTGGATTTTTTCTGAATTTTTGAAAAAGTCGTGTTCTTCAAGTTTTTGTCAAAATTGGAGTGTTTAATCTGAAATTACCCAAGAACACTTCACAAAAAGTGTTTGTGTGTGAAAAATACACCCTTGATTGCAATTTGGAGTTGATTCATTGATTTTGGTGAAAAAGATTGAATTTGAATTTGTTTTTAGTGAAAACTGACTGAAACTCGAAGTATATAGAAATCTCTGTGATATTCGAGTTCTAGTTGTATTCAATCGAGTTTAATATGCTTTTATTCGAGTTTTATAAGTAAGTGTTTGAGTTTGAATGTAGTGATGATCGAGTTTGTTTCTTAAGTGATCGAGTTTGTTTCTTAATTGATCGAGTTTGATATGTGCTTATTTCGAGTTTGATTCATTGTTTATCGAGATTGATAAAGCTTTGGTCGAGTTGAATCCTTCTTTAATTCGAGTTGAACATACATTTGTTTGAGTTCAACATTACTTAATTCGAGTTGAACATCGTATCATTCGAGTTTGATTATACATTCATGGAGTTTCATGCCTTATGATTCGAGTTTTAAGCCTTAATCATTCGAGTTTCATGTTTTAATTGATCGAGTTTCAAGCTTAATTGACCGAGTTTAATACCTTCTTCATCCGAGTTTCATTGTTAATCAATCGAGTTTTCTCATAAGACATGCGAGATTCATTCTTGTTCATTCGAGTTTTATAATTAAGCATTCGAGTTTTGACTATTTGACCTTTGCTGCTTAAATTGACCATAACTTTTGACTGGAACATCGTTAGAAGGCCTACCATACGTCAAATCGAAGCTTGAAAAGAGATCTACATTTCTAGAACCTGCAGGCTGGTTCAGTAAATTTTCAAGGCCCAAATCCAGTCCAGAAAAAAGTTACGGGCAATTTTCTGCAGAAAAGCTGAAATTTCAGCGTCAAAAAATCATTTCAGAGCAGATTTTTCACAAGTTATCATTTACTGAAATAGTTTTTCAAGGTTTTATCAGAATTCACTCAGTTTTTCCATAAAAGATCTTGAAAGATTCAATTTCAAGCAATTCAAAATGACATATGAACATTATTCAAAATCTTATCTGATTGAAAAACTTACTGAATCTGAAAAGATTCGTAAGAACAATTACGACATTCTTGTTCAGTTAAATACTGATAAAGCACTTGCTTTACGTGATGTATCAATACTGAATGAAGAAATTCAGAGCTTAAAAGTCAAACAAAATTCTGAGAGTACAGCTCTTAAATTGAATATATCTGAATTACTTAAAGAACTTGATGAGCTGAAACAAGAAAATTTTCAGAATGCAACTCAGCTGAAATATTTTTTGCCTGAAAGATCTGATCTTTACAAGAAAGTTAAAGATCTTGAAAAATTACTTTCTAAGACAAATCATACTGATCAAAATTGTGTTTTAAACAAATCGGAAGAATTTTTTGCTCTTAAGAAAGAGTTGTCTTTAACTAAAGATTCTCTTGAGAAGGAAAGACATGCGTTCTTACTGAAAGAACAAGATTTTAAAACAAAATCTAAGTTGTTTGAAGATGAAAGAAAGATGTTTTAATAAAAGAACAATCTTTTAAAACTGATTTCCAATCATTTGATAATGACAGAAATTCTTATTTGGTCATTATCAAAGGATTAGAAGATCAGATACTTCATCTTTTTAAACAATTTAATGACTTTCCTCCTTCAAAAGAATCAGAGGTTAAAGGTTTGTTCAAAATCTAAAGTTGATCAATCTGATTTATCTACAGAAAGTGAAAAGAATCCAATTGAATTTTCTAAATTTGATTCTTCTTCAGATCTTAGACTTAAGTATTTGTTAAAGATACACAGAAGCAAAGATAAAGTTGTTGAACAACTTCCGGTCAAGATTTACACCGGTGAATCTTCGAAGTCAAATTTTCCTAAACTTTCTGAAAATACTGGTCATTCTAATCAGAAAACATTTTCATAGAAAAATACCAAGTATTATCAGAAACAGGCAAGAACCGGACAGTTTTTCAAAAAGAAGAGTTCGCAAAAGTCTGATCATTCGAATTCAAGTTTCTTTAGAATTTCATATATTCAATTTTCTCATACTCAACGAAATTTGTTTTCTGCTTTTGAGAAAGAAGCTGATAGTTATAACTTGCAATGGGTACCTAAACCCAAGTACAAGTGGGTACCAAAACCCGTTTTGAAATGGGTACCCAAAAGTGCTAACAATGGCTCCTATTCAATTCAGTTCAGGACCCGTTCTTCAGTTCAAAAGGTTTCTACTCACATCAGAGTACAAGCCAGAATGGTTTTTAGTCATATCAGACTAGAACCCGATCTTCATTGGAAATAGCTTTTGTACTTCTCAGTACAAGAACTCAAGATAATGGTTTTTAGTCTTCAGACTGAAACCCGAGCGTCTGCGACATATGGCTTCTAATCACCTCCAATTAGAACTCGAGTCTAAAAGGCAAATCTTTCTGAAATTCCAGCCCTGATTTCAACTCTGAAGCTGAATTGACAAAGAGAAGTTTTATTTTTATAATTTTTTGCTCCTGATTTCATTTCTATGAGTTGACTAACTGTATGTGCTTATTTCCAGAGGGAGTATCAGACGCACTTTGACGATGACATTTTTCAAAACTGTGTGTGATTTTTTACGAAAATATTTGATACACACATAAAAAGAGTTTTTGAGCTGAAAAGCAAAATATTTTCATAATCTTCTGATTCTCTGAATCTCTAATTGAGATTAATTGATGTTCAAAATCTCATTACTTCTGAGATTCTCTTTAATATTCTCCCGATCAAAGAATTCTCCCATATTCTCCATGAGCTAATTCTTTCATGAAAATCTGATTCATTTCATATCATATATCAGATTTTTCATTTCATTCTAAAATCTCCCAAATCATCATTCCAATTTCATTTGAATATCATCTCCTAGTTCATCTGAGCTGAATTTCATGATATCCCACGAGCTTCAAAGCTGAAAATATTTCTGCTGACTTTGATTATGCACCAAATGAGTGATAGGCATAAATATCGCTTCTATGGTCTAACCAGAACCGGAAGACCTACCCAAGAAGCAAACCAACTTAGTTTGTGTGGGTGAGGGTTCTTTAGGTCTATTAGTTGAGAAGTGAGTTATCACTGGATACTTGCAGGGTCGAGCAGAGATAAAATGTAAATGAGAGGGATATTGAGAAAGGATTAAAAGAAAAGAAAATCCTACCTAAACTGTGTCGGTTGGGTATTCCACATAATCTATCAAGCCCTAGGCGACTTGATATTGAAAAAGACGTCATGGACCCAGTGACGCATGAACTTAACCCACCAACTACTCAGTTATCTCTCAAAAGATTTCTGTTTCAATAATCACGGAGATATAACACATTTCTATCGATATATCATTTGGATATTATTGATATTGAAACAAGGAAGACATTTGCTCCGGTCTCCCACTTTATTTGATGCACATTGTGTCTAGAGCTGACTATATACACTTATAGGACACATCGAGTCAAACAGTCTGCGTGACTATAAACTGCCAGTCCAAAGTGTTAGAATGTATTATAATTGATGGAAATCAAAGTATAGGGTTTGTTTTGTAAATATTTCATAGTTGTGAAAATTATGTATAAATATAGTAGGTTTGACTTTCAAAGAGAAGATCTCTGACATTTTCACTTTTTGTACGGAAAAGCGGTTACTGACATTTTGGATCATTCTCTCATCATTTTGTAATCGACACTCTCTGGAATTAAATCATTCGGTTAGTTTTTGATTGCTGAATTGTTATTGTTCTTGAATTGTTATTTGATTGATATAAAACTGTAAATCACAATTGGTATAAGAGCTTTAGGGGTGAATAATTTGATTCTGAGATTGATTTTTTTTTATATTGTTCACTGTTCTTGAACATTTGTTTTCGAAAAACCCTAAAATCACCAAGGGTTTTTAATCTGTTGATCAAACACAGTGAAAATTGGATCGAAGGTAAAGAATCATGAGTCGAATCAATTGATTATAAACTTGAATTGATTCATAAAACACAGAAAAAGATCTAGGCATTTTTGTCAAATTTTGAAAAATACAAAGTCGACTACTGTTCTATTGAAAAAGTTAATTCTAGATCTATTTTTGGACAAAAGTGTTTCACAAAAAGTGTTTGTAATCAAAATCCTCACCTTCGATTGCAATTTGAGTGAAAATGGGAAAATTTTTAAATTTAATTTGAATTTCAGACTTGAAAAATCTGAAAATATTAAGAAACTCGAAATACACATATCTTTTGTGTCACTCGAGTTGAATACTTGTGAAAATCGAGTTGACAATAGTGTCAATCGAGTTGACAATCTCTGTCAATCGAGTTGGATATAAAGTTCATTCGAGTTTATTAGAAGTTTGAATTTTATTCGAGTTTCAAAGAAGACAAATTCGAGTTTTTCAAAAGATCAATTCGAGTTTCACATAAGAGTTGATCAAGCTTTACTATAAAACTCAAGTATCTAAACATAATTCGAGTTTCAGAAAGGCAAATTCGAGTTTTCATTTTAAACCCATTCGAGTTTCATTCAAACTCACTCGAGTTTCATTCCAAACTCATTCGAGTTTCACACCAAACTCATTCGAGTTTCACATCACACTCATTCGAGTTTCATTCTAAACTCATTCGAGTTTAATTCTAAACTCATTTGAGTTTCACATCACACTCATTCGAGTTTCATTCTAAACTCATTCGAGTTTCATACTTAGATCATTCAAGTTTCATACAAACATTATTCGAGATTGTTGCAATACATCAACATCAAGTCTATTTAGTGTCTGATTCAAGTTGATTATTGCTACTAACAAGTTACTGTGTTGTAGATTTCAGTACTAATCTGTTTTTCCAAGTTTGATCAAATTTTCAATCTCAATCAAAGTTCATCAGATCTTGGACAGTTTCCCATATATCAGTCAATATGTCAAAGGATGCTCTAGCAATGGGATCAGAAACCAAACCCCCAATTCTATACAGGGGTGAATATGTTCAATGGAGGGAGAGGTTTCTTGAATTCATCAGCTTTCATGATCTATCAGAAGAGATGTTGAAATCCTTAACAGAAGGACCAGCCACATTTATGGAAACAATACCTGGAGTACCAACCGGTAATCCCCCGATACCACCAAGGACAGTCGAGGTCACCAACCTGACTGAGGCTCAAAAGAAGAGAAAACTAGGGGATAAAACTGCCAGGAAATTACTTCTGATATTCATCCCCAATGATATTTACACATGCCTAAACAAACACCAAAACTGCCAAGTCAATATGGGATGAAGTGTGTAAACTGATGCGGGGATCTGACAGAGCTGCCACAAACAGGGCTAGAAACAGCCTAATGACGTTTGAAAATTTCAGAGCCCGTGAAGGAGAACTATTGGAAAACACTTACCTTAGGTTTGTGAGCTTGGTAAGTGAAATGAAACGAAATGGAGTGACAAAGTCCAACCTGGACATCAATGTCAAGTTTCTAAATGTTATGAACCCTGAATGGGATAAATATGCTATGATTATCCAGCAAACAAAGGATATTGAAGAAATGAATTTTCATATGATACCAATCTACTGTGATTCTCAGAGCGCAATAGCTATTGCATCAAATCCGGTGCAACATTCAAAAACAAAACACATTGACATTCGGTACCATTTTATAAAGGATCATGTAGAAAATGGAAATATAGAATTATATTTTGTGCCTACTGAATATCAACTAGCTGATTTGTTTACCAAAGCGTTAGATGAAAAACGGTTTAATTTTTTGGTATACAAATTAGGTATGTTGAATCGTTAAAATTTAATAATTCAGTAGTTTCAATATATAATTTTAAATTTACATTTTTTTATTCTAATCTGATGTTAAATTCTTGATTTTTAAAAGTTCAATAATATTGGAATTTAACAAGATCTGGATTGTCATGTGCAGGGGGAGCAGACAATGAATTAATCTGATTTTGAGAAAATCTGATTAAATTTCTCTGATATTTTGTAGGGGAAGCTGAGTTGATAAAAATGATATACATTTGAGGGGGAGCAGCTTTCAGAAATTACAGGGGGAGCAATTGAGCGTTTTAATATTTTTTTTGAATTTAATTTTTTTTTTTTGTGTTTTGTGAGTATTAATTTTTTTAATTGTTCTTAATTTTTTTTGTGTGGGTGTATTTTCAAAAAAAAAAATTCCTTTCTTTCTTTAAAGACTGGTTTTATTTCTTTTGAAAATCAAATTTTATTTTGTTATTTTATTTGTATTTGGTTGAAATTTTTTTGAAAGATATTGGGTTTTGGGTTTATTAAAAGTGGGCCGGTTAAAATTTCAAATTTTTTTCTCTATAAATTTGAAATTCAAATCTTAAAATCACTTTTTCGGAAATCTGAATAGTCTTCTTCTTCTACAAAAAGTTTCTTCACTTTTAATAAACCTCAAACCCACAAATATCTTCGAAAGACTCAAGCAAGTTTACAATAGATTGTGAGTACATCAGTTCGTGTATTGTGTTTTACATAGTGTATTTCAAGTTCAGACTTAATATATATATCTGTACGTGTTTTTGTGCTTTGTGTGTTAATGGTGATTCATGATTTTTCTTTATAAAACTCAAATTAAATGTGTGGTATGATGCGTTGTATGATTATGAACATGAATCTGAAATTTCGTGGTTCAAAACAATCCAAACAAACAGAAATTTGGATTTCAATGTCAAAAAGCTTCGAGTTCAAGTTTTTTCTGAAATTTGAATTTTTAACAACTTAAATGTTGTTTTTAATCGAAGTTCAGTAAAACAAAAGTGGTTAAAATGTATTTTCGAAGGGGATACAAGTTTTAAATCACTGAAAAACTACTTTAACTCAAATTCGAAAATTCAGTGTATATTGGACTTGTAATAAAAACACAAGGAACTTCTCGATTAAAGGGTATGTTCGAGAAAGCCCAAGAGTTAATCGAGTTGACTCAAATGACATTCGAGAATGTTCAAGACTTAATCGAGTTGAATCAAAAGACATTCGAGAAAGTTCAAGACTCAATCGAGTTGACTAAAACAATACTTGAGAAACTTCTATGATTCATGCGAGTTGAATGCTATGTTACTCGAGAAAGACCAAGAGTCATTCGACTCGACTGAAATGTGATTCGATTTGATTTAGATTCATACTTAGAAAATTTCAGAAAGGTCTTATAGACTTAGGATTCATTCGAGTTGACATCATGCTATATTCGAGAACATTCATGTTATATTCGAGTTGTTTCATATTCTATTCGAGTTCACTTCATGAGTTATTCGAGTTGTTTCATTGTATTTTCGAGTTTAATCCATATGTACTGCGAGATGATTATACACTGATTCGAGATTCACTCTGTTTTATTCGAGTTGATACATAGTTCATTCGAGTCTTTTCATGTAACATCCGAGATTCAACAAGTGTCATTCGAGATTGTTGTAATTTCATTCGAGAGTGTTGTAGTTTCATTCGAGTTTCAAAAGAAATTTTTTTTCTAAGTGTTGAATTTTTAAAGTTTTAAGAAAAATGTCACATTTTTTCAAGAAATTGTTATAAATTTGTGTTTTTCTAACATTAGTCTCTGAACGATTGACTCTGGAGTCCTGTCAATAATAGTTTATTATTGTCTGGAATCCCAATGCCTTAAACAGAAAATCACAAGTTTTTATAATTTCTGATGAAATGTTACAGTTTTTCTACATTTAAAGGATTTTCATTTGATTACCTGTTCTGACTAACATGATGTTTATTTGTTTACAGGTGTTCAAATGGCATCTCCAGTACAGTCTCAGAATTCCAATTCATTAGATTCCCATTCATCCTCCAACCATACACTCGTATCAACACCCGTCAGATCAACCTCAGTGGCTAGACCTTCACCTTCAAATATCATCCCAGATAACCAATTGGTCAAACCCAAACATTGCCTACCTTTCAGAGACAATAACCATCGTTTGGATACCAAGGTTATTAAAGTCAGTCATCCTATAATAGTTGACATTCTCAAAGGCCATCCATTAGGTTATCTTCTTCAATATAAACCATCTATCCCACATGTCTACCTACAACAATTTTGGCACACAGTCAAATTTGTTCCTGCTGATGGCAATCACCACTTCAAAGTAACCATAGACCAATTCAAAACCAAAATCACTCTTGTCAAACTTCGTCACAACCTATTTCTTCCAAGACGTATAGATACAGTTAACTTTCCTGAGTTGGCTGATTTTGAATATTTTGTTTCAAATGAGGAACTTGTTCATGATTTGATATGTCTGGGCTACTCAAAGCCACTACCAAAGAGCACCAAATTTCATAGAAATGGTTTGAATGGGGAATGGTACATGCTATTTGGGATTATCAATAGGTGTATAACTTCTAAGCACACAGGCATCGACAGATGTAGTATTCATTGTCTACGGATCTTTCATGGAATAGCTTTTAACAAGCATTATGATTATGCTCAGTGCATCTGGGAGGACTTAAAGGAGATTTTTCTTGCCAAAACAACAAATAGAGCAAGAAAGTTTGTTCCGCTACAGAGGTTCATACAAATTCTAATCCGAGGAATTCTTCGAGCAAATGAGAATATTCCGAAGCGAACAAATTCACAGCGATGTCCTGATTATGTGATGATGAGTTTACACGAAGTGCCAGATTCTCCAAATGCAAATATCATGCCGATCCCGGAGTCGTTGTTAAAATATGCAGATCAAGAGAGTGAGCATGTGAGATTATATAGGATAGATCATGCTCCAATAGAGACCCAGGAACCGGGATCTCTTACCCAAGGAGCTTCAGGACAAGAGGAATCTCAGCATGGGGCTGAAGTTCAGGGTGACCAACCAGTGAGTGAGGGAGATGATGTTGTAAGGGGTGGTGAGGAAGAGGTTCAGAAATCAAATTCTGAGAGAACGTTATCGGATATTCAAGAAGATGAAGGTGAAGGAGATGATAATGATGATGATGATGATGATGATGATGGTGCTGATGGTGGTGATCATCATGAGGGAGGAAGTGTGATGATAGATATAGTAAGTATTGCAGAAGAGAGTGTGAGGGATACTTTAAACCTAGAAAGCCGGGGTATAACCACATCTGCTGTTAGCTCTCCTATGAGAGTTAGCATTGAAGAAGTCAGTATCCCACTGACGACTGCACACCCAACCATCCATTCAGTCTCCTCTCAACAGGAGATTGTTTCAGTTGAGCACCGGGATGAACCATATAGTCTATCCGAGAGTCATTTGGACTTGATGGATATTGAAATAAGTACACAGCTGCCCGAGTGTACGACATCAATTCAATCACTGAGTATAGATCCTATACAGCTTAGGACACTAGACTCAACTTCATCTGTTGAAGTCAGTGTGGTTGAACTTCGTGTTCCCACCGGAACATCCTCAGCAACGGAAGCATGTGTTGCTCCATCGCTTGAAGAGGGTGGAAGTCCAGTCAGAGCGACTACATTGCCAACTCTGAGTACTGGCCACACAGACGTGCTTTTCACAAGTTCGACTGTCGTGACAACTGGAAGTCTACGTGACCCAGTGGTGACTCTATCTCCTTTTGTTACCGAATCTACATTAAATCAAGCGTTATCTGCAGCTGTTGCAGGGGTCAATACACATGTATCTACTCATTTGTCTGAGGTAATGGCACAGATGTCGAACATCCACAAGTTTTTAAAAGGAAAGTCTGTTGCTGAAGAATCGATGAAGCACTCTGAGTCAAATCAAGCAATCGATGAATTAAAGGAAGAGTAATTCGATGAAATGAGAGAGCGCATGATAAGCTTGGAAAGCACGGTGGTAACTGCGTTGGGCAATTTATCAGAAAGGGTTGCAGCAGTTGAAGAAACCTATAAGGCTCAAGCTTCCTCATCCAAAAGGAAACATGATGAGCATGATGAGGACTTCGATGGTGCTCCTCATGAGGGGGAGAAGAGGAGAAAGCTTGATGAACCTACACTTGGGGTTTTGATGATTATGTACCCAGAGAAAGAGGCAGAAGTTAAAGAAAGAGAAGACGGGGGCACAAAAGAATCGGCTGGTGAACAAAGTGAGCTGGGATTGATTCTTTATGAAGATGTTCCAGTTCCTTTGAACGTTCAGTCTGATATTTACAATTTTCAAGAATATAATGATTCTGATGATGATGTTCAAGTTAAGGAACATGAATTAAGAATTAAAAATGTAGAAGAAGAGAGAGAGGAATACATTGAAGTTTCTGAAGATGATGATGTAATCACATTAACTGATGTTGATTTTCGAGCAGAAAGGATTGAAGAGGAGGAAGGATTAGTTCAGGAGATATTGAAGGATACGATAATGACACCAACGGTTGAAAAGCCTGAGGTTATAATTCAAGTTAAAGAAGAAGCAGAAGAATTTCCTGTGGAAAATGTGATTATTCAAGAAAGAATTGTGTTAAATGAAGTTGAGGTGATGGATAGATTCTTTAATGAATATGTGCTTGCAGATGAGTCTCAAAAGAACCATAGACTCAGACTTGAAGCACAACAAGTCGTTCAAAGGGAAATTCAAGACATGCTGACTCTGTTGAATAAAGATGAGACTAGCAATAAGAAAGTAAAGAAGCTTGAGCTTCCAGAGAATCGATCAGCAGAATTCATCAGGAAAAGGAACAAGATGCCGTATATCGAAGATATTATGGAAAAACGAATATTTTGCAAGAAACAAGCATCGTGTTCTTTTCTCAAGTTATTTAGGGTTTTAGAGCTGAACATGCCAAATCTGGTCAACTATGCCAGCTTTCTGAGAAATAAGACATAAGAAGTTGAGAAAGTTAAGAGTGAGTTCAGAATAGTTGGTCTGGTGAAAATAGAAAAGGAAAGATTTGTTAAGATTTTCTATCCGAAGTTCACTGTTACTAGAGCTGATGGAAACTCTTATACGTTTACTGAAGCGGATATGTTCAATATGCACCTGGTCGACATTGAAGATCTATTTGATGAATTGTGCAGAAACAAAAGAAATGAACATTGCAGATTTGCACTTAAGACACTTTTTCACTTCATGCATACCAAATTGGTATTGATGTCAGTGCAAGATCTGCAGATAGGTGTTGAACGAGGGATGAGGAAGATAAACATGACAGCTCCTCACAGAGATATCAAGTTTGCTGGAGAATTGAAAGAATTCCGAGTGGTCATGGTAAAGCATCCAGCTGTTATGTACAAAGATAGAAATAAGAAGCTAAGGGCTATGAGAAGTGTAGAACTGAACAAATTTTCAGATGGGACTCTGAACAAAGTTTTGAGTGGTTAAAAGGGAAAGCTTGCAGCTGATAAAAAGAGAAAGACGAAGAAAGGAGCTTTATCTGTGAATGATCGAAGACTCATGGTTGAATTTATCTCAAAGATTGAATGGAGGCTCTCGGATCGTAAAAGCATTAGGAGATTTGAACAAAAGCTGGGATTGTCGATTTAAAGACTTTGCATTGTCCATCAAAGGGGGAGATTGTTAGAATGTATTATAATTGATGGAAATCAAAGTATAGGATTTGTTTTGTAAATATTTCATAGTTGTGAAAATTATGTATAAATATAGTAGGTTTGACTTTCAAAGAGAAGATCTCTGACATTTTCACTTTTTGTACGGAAAAGCGGTTACTGACATTTTGGATCATTCTCTCATCATTTTGTAATCGACACTCTCTGGAATTAAATCATTCGGTTAGTTTTTGATTGCTGAATTGTTATTGTTCTTGAATTGTTATTTGATTGATATAAAACTGTAAATCACACAAAGTGACTAAGCCGGAACAAATATGAGTGATTCTTTCATGATAAGGGATTTCACGATGACTATTTGGAAATCCTACCAGTGTTAACATCATGCCAGCGCTGAACGTAGGTCACATAGATTATGTCTATTGTGAAAACAGGAATCCTATGTGGACTTGGACTCGTTATTTCACAAATGAATTTGTTTCATTTTCCTCAATTCAAGTTGAAAAGCTTCGACTTTGTTTTGTAAAAAAAATGAAATTTTTGAGGGGGAGTGAGATAGATTTGTTTAGTATAAGGGAGAGGATATCAATTTGAGGGGGAGAATATCAATTTGTAATATGTTTGAAATTGTAATTGTTGTTCTATTTCATCTACGGTAAATTCATTGCATTAATGTCTCTGAAGATTTTGCATGATGTTCATATTTCTTGTGATCATCATGAGGGGTAGAAAAGCTAGAGTTCAGAGACAACTGTTGAGTAGCTTGAAGTCAATTGAAGACAATTGCTACATCATCTCAAGACAATTGATCAAGGGAGAAAATCGAAAGTTATTCACGATTCAAGGGGGAGTGTACTTTCAAGAAAAGAGAAGATCAGAGAAGAAGAGTTGTGAAGATCAGAGAGAGAGAGATAAAGAAGAAGATTGAATCAGAAGATTCATAGTAAAGAAGAAGATTCAAGAAAAGATTCAACCTGAACAGAGAACTTTAATTGAAAATTGTTTTCATCTCTAAGGGGGAGATTGTTGGGTACAATTATAAATAGAGTTGAAAACAATATTTTGTAATAGTTCAGGGACTTTATTGTAAATACACAATAGTTGTAAATTGTGTATATATATATAGTTCAGTTGACAGAATAATATAGATCACAGAAGCAGTACATGGATCTAGAGAGAATTGTGTTTGTGATAATTGTTCATATGTTTATGTTTAATGTTGAATGAATTGCATGAAAATATGAATTCACAGAAGGTTTGCCATCACCACTGTCATGAAGTCCACCTACTGTCTGAGTAGGTGAAGAATGGAAGCTGTCCATCTGTTGGACAGACTTGCCATTATCTGCTCTCATCATCAACAGTCCAAATTGTTGAATTTTCTTGTACGTTAGTTGTACTTAGTTATATTAGTTGTAACTCTTATTTTTACATCAGTTGTAATATACACTAGTACATCAGTTGTACTTTTGTAGAAACATATGTTGTTTATGTAATCAAAATTCAGTATATATAAACAGATCTTTTACTTTACTTTAATGTTGTAATTTTATTTCAACAAGATGTATTGTAAAATGTATAGTGATTATTGATTAAATCAGCTCAGACTGATTATTGCAAATATGGGGAGGATGTTAGGCACAAAAAGGCATCAGTCAAACCTGCTCTACATCTTAGGGGGAGATTTTTAATAAAACCTGTTTGATGCACTTGAAGGTATAATTTAAGGCCTGTTTATGCCTTATTGAAACCTGAAAAGTGATTTGCAATATCAGCCCAAAGTTGTTTACCCTGTTGCATTCGTTGCAACGAAGGCAGATTGTCCAAGTTGTTCTGTCTGCTGAACAGACTGGACAAAAACTGTCTACACTGCTCTGTTCTGCTGAGCAGCTTGGACAGTTTCTAAGTGCTCTATTCTTTGTGAACAGAACCTGTTCTTTGTGAACAGGCTAAACACTTTATGGAATATGTTTCCAAGTCCTCATGTATTGTTTTTGGCTACAAGATCAGTTTACAAGTCGAAGACAAAGTGGAAAACAGAAACTGCACAGCCTGCCCACGCTGTTCTGTTACATGAAGACAAACGGATATCTGAAAAGGGTGACAGACCTTTTCTTATATCAAAATGGCCTTAACAAAAGAAGAAAGATGCAAAGTTGACATTCCTCTTTTGGTTAAAGCCTTATGCAACAGTGACAAAAAGAAAAAGACAAAGATTCTGCCATATGAAGACAAACATGCTTTATCAGAATGTGCAGAAAAGGTGTCTTGTCTTTTCGGAAAGACATTCCACTATCTCATCGTCCAATGAAGAAGCTTCACTGAGATTCTCAGTGAGAGTATAAAAGGAAGCTTCTAAGGATTATGAGTTATCCAAGAGTGTGAAATCAAATCGTGCATTAAAGTGTGTTTTTCATGCATGCAAGTCTGCTTGAATATAACAGTACGTGTGTCTAACTTGTTCATACTCAAGCTGTCCATCTGTGTCTTGTAAAATCAGTGAGTACATCTAAGTGAGTGTAGTCATTGTATCTAGTCTGAGTGAGTCTTAGATTAGTTAAACAATTGTTGTATCTGTCATCTCAGCTTGAACCTTTCCGCAGTCAAGCTTGTTTGTAATTAACACTTGTTGATAATATACACAAACATTGAGAAAAGAGTGTTGAGTTTTAAATTGATGTATTCACCCTCCCTCTACAGCTTAGAACAATACACTAGGAAAACCTTTTGGGACCTATAGTTATTGATAAAAATATGAAAAGTTGTTATTATTTTTGATAACTGAAAAGTTGTTGGTGACCTGCTAAACAAGTTTGCAGATCACCAATTACTATTATTGATAGAAAAATAAAAAGTTGGCACTATAAATAATAAAAAATAAATAATGTTACTTTTAATGATAAAAATGTCAAAACTTGTTACTATTTTTGGTCATTTGCCCTTTTTAGAAAGGGCGTTGCTATACACACACCCCCTAAATCCTTTAATTATGCTAATTGCACACCCCTCTTCTTCTTAATTACTTGATTAGTGGTGTGGGTCCCAAAAATATCACATCAATATATTATTTTTTTTATTTTTAAGAAATGTGGGACCCACATATACTTATCACACACCCCCTATTGTCACATATACTTATCACACACCCCCTATTGTCACATCATCTTTATTTTTTTGTTTTTTTATTATGTGGGACCCATAAATGCTTATGACACGCCCATTTTTAGTTTTTTTGTTTTTTATGTTGTGGGTCCCGCTTGCTAATGACGCGTCTCCATTTTTTCAATTCAATTTTTTTTTACTTCTCATATATTAAAAATTTATAGCACAACACATTCCGTTAATATTAATAGGCTTTATGAGTATAAAAGTAACATAGAATTACAAAAGCAAAACCTGAAAATATTGGCTGAAATTTATTAAAAAAAAAATTCAAACTTGAAGTCTAAAAAAAATTCGAAACTTCAATCAGGAAGAGATAATGTAACATGCATATGAAAAAAATTGAAACATGCAGTATGGTAACATGTTTTTTGTGGTTTCGTCTCTCCATATTATTTTTTCATAATAAAGTTCTCATGTTATCATTTTATTTCTGGTTTTTGGATCGTGTATTTTCCACAAAAAAAAGATCAACATGTTTTCACTTGTTTTCCATGAAAAACCCTCGAACTTAATGATTTTGTTGGCAAAAAAAAAGAAAAATTCTGAAAATCACAAACAAATATATATATTGAGAATTTTATTGGTAAAAAATAACATGGATAGACTATACCGCAAAAACAAAAAAAAAACGTGTTGTTTTTTTTCATATTAAACCTCTTTTTTACACAAAATTTATGAATAACAAAAGTTGATATTTTATATGCATCTTGTGAGAGAAAACCAAAAAAACAAAACAAAATGAATCACGGTCATTTAATTCTTCAAATTGAGGTGGAAGCAGAAAATTTCCATATTTAAATATGTAATCAAATATTGAAAAGTTGATGTACAAAATGAATAATTTATTTTCTTATAAACTAAAATACATTTAATTAATTTATTTATTTATATAAGAAAAATCAAAAACCAAAACCTTATCATTTGCAAACTTCAAAATGCACAAAAACCAAAATGTTATCTTTGATAATTTCAAAATTCACGAAAACCAAAGCACCAATCATTTCTTTTTTTAACATGTGTATTGTTTTTTTAGAGATAGTTGCATGCATGCAATGTTTAGTATAAATCGTGAGACGCATTCCTTCTTAAAAAACCATGAACACCCTCTCCATTACACTTTTCCTTCAAACTTTTTTTTTTCCAATCTATCATCAAGATAATTTTTGCAAGGCTTTGAAGAAATTTTTTTGGTAAAATAATGTAATAATCTTATTTTTTTCATCTCTCTTGATTGTGTCGGAGTTATTTCATTCGTATAATTTCAATTCATTTGTTATTTAAATCTTTCCAGATGTCGAGATCCGAAAACTATGTTATCGATACCACTACATAGTTTACCGCACCTGAGGTATTTTTGTCAATTTATTATACATATATTTCTTATGTTCCGTAATGATATTTTTGTCAATCTATTATAAATGCGTATAATTATGTTTTTTATATAGGACTTTGCGACCTTTGAAAAATTAATAAATTAGGTGAATAATGTAGCAATATCTATAGAAATAGTTGTTGTAAGAAAACGTTCGAAGTTTTCAAAAAAAAAGAATTGAGAAAAGTTTGGCTAAATTGTGATCGAGGTGATGAATATAAAGGTGTCAGATCTATTTCTAGAGATACTACAACAAAAAAAATTAGGTGACCTTTTGAGATAGTTGCTCGTCGTAATGATGATTCTACTAAATCGTGGAAGTTAACAGTGACTTGAGGTACGCATACTCATTTAGCTGCCAATAGTATGGATGGGCATCCATATGCGATGCGTCTCAATGAGGAGGAAAGAAATATTGTGGCAGAATTGAGCAAGGCTCATGTGAGTCCACGTGATATTCTTGCTTTTATAAAGAATCGAAATGAAAATAATTCATCATCGTTAAAAAATGTGTACAATGAAAGTAAAAGGTAAAACCATCAACGATGGTGGTAAAACCACAATGGAGGTTCTTTTCACCGCTTTAAATTGCAAGGGATTTTTGTATCGACTTAATAAAAAAGAAGCTATTAATGAATTAGTTGATTTATTTTTTTGTCATCCAATATCTTTCACGATCTGAAGATCATTTCCACAAGTTCTATTAATTGATGCCACATACAAGACAACAGGTATACAAAAAATATTTTATAATTTATTTATATTTTTTTATTATTAGTTTTATTGTCTAATCATATAACTTATATTGTCATACAGGTATAATATGTCACTTTTACAAATGGTTGGCGTAACTTCAACCAATACGACATTTTGTATTGGTTACGTCATAATTCATAGGGAAATAACAACAAATTACGTTTGGTCGTTGAACCAATTAAAATCAATGATGAATCCAGAGGTTCAACCAAAAGTGATTGTTACTGATAGGGAGTTGGCATTAATGAAAGCATGCACAATCATTTTTCCGCAAGCCCATAAATTGCTATGCAGATGACATATCTCTCGAAATATTTTGAAAAATTGCCGATCATGTTTTAATCTACAAGGTTGGAATTTATTTCAACATAAGTAAGATAAATTGGTTGAATCTTCATTAGAAGACATCTATGTAAATAATTACATCAGTCTACAATGTTATCTGCACGATGCTAATACTATATTTTTTTATTAAAAATTTAAACTATATTTTTTTAAACTTATTTGGTTATGACATATTTTTTATTTGATTTTTAATAGTTTCAGCGCATGTGCTTGCATTTGTGAATGATACTTGGCTGAACCCATATAAAGAAATGTTTGTGTCAGCTTGGTGTGACAAGTCTCTCACTTTCGGTAACAACACGACGAATAGAGTGGAGAGCCGACATGCCGGTCTAAAAAGTTTATTAAATTCATCACGAAATAAATTAGATGCAATAGTAGAAAAAATAGAAGAAATAATAAAATTACAACACTCGGGAGTTCTAGAAAAAGTAGAATAAAAGTGCCACATATGATAAATTCACGTCTCTTTAGGATTTTAAAGGGAAAAGTGTCAAAATATACTTTAGAAAAAATTGGTCTGAACTACAACGACTTAACAACATAGAAAATATAACGACTGAAAATTGTGGGTGTAAGCTTCATACCAGTTATGGGTTACCATGTGCGCATGAACTTCATTATTATTTAAAGAAAGATTTGTTCATTCCGCTACAAACGGTTGATGCATTCTGGATGACACTAGAGGTGTTTAACTCCAACCAAGATGAAGTGGATGACATATCTTGTGGTGCAGACCTCAATGAATTCAAAGAAACTTTTGCAAAACAGGATCGTACAGAAATGATACGTATGCTGAGCAGACTAAAGGAGATAATTTTTTCAACCACCAAATCTGTTGGTGAACCTTCTGTCCAAAAAAGTACTCGTGGTCGTCCAAATAAGGGCAAACAAGCAATGTCGCGTCAATTTGACTTGAATGAACCGCCAAGGCATAGTGAATACGTGTATCACGTTCCACAACATCAACACGAGCCACCAAGACATAGTGAATATGTGTATCGCGATCCGCAACCCCAACACGAGCCTCCAAGAAATAGTGAATATGTGTATCGCGATCCGCAACCCCAACACGAGCCACCAAGGCATAGTGAAAATGTGTATTGCGATCCACATACAACACAGTCCTGCCGCTTCTATAGGCCAGTTGCTTTTGACTTGAATGATCAAATACATCTGCTTTGGATCACTTACCAGTATACCAAGACTACGTATATCAAAAGTCGTCATCAATGGTGAACGACTTTTTGGACAATATCTGTTTATTCAAAACTTTATAAATTACCAGCCAATACAGGTATTAAATATTTATTTTTATGTTTATTTATGTTTTTCATTATCTATTGGATTCACTTTGTTTTATATGAAACGTTAGGAACCGACAAGTTCATGGCAATATGGATACGCTCATCACAATCTTACACAACAAGATGAGTATTATTCTCATCCACCAACAATCCAGGTATAATGTACGATATTGATAATTATGTATCCGGTTTGTTGGATGTTTGATATTAAGAACTTTTATCAATTTAATATAGGAACCAGTACGATACAACCATCCACTCATGAATGAAATTCCATCATTTTTTCAACCATATGTCATCGGCATAGAAGATGTTGAAGGTGATGGAAATTGTGGTTTTCGATCAATAGCTGTTGCTATAGGTTGACATCAAAACGAATGGCCAACAGTTCGTGGTGAATTATTGGAGGAGTTACGTAAAAATAAGAAACATTATAAAACAACCATCGCTTACGAAAGAGTGAAAAGATCTTTAAATTGGAAAGGTTCCGGATTTGCACCAAGTCATCATTGGTTGTTTATGCCTGATTCTGGAATTTTGATCGCTAATAAGTATGAGTGCATTCTTTATTGTTTAACAAATGAAGGCAGCAAGACGTTTTTTCTCTTTGGTCAACCCCACGTTCTGAAAATGAATCCATCACAATCGCACATGTAAATGGAAATCATTTTATAAAAGTTGATCTGCAGGAAGGTCACCCAATGCCGACTGTTTGTGGGTATAACTTGCGTTCCATAAAAAACAAAAAAAAAAGAAGAAAGTGGATGGGAAAATTTGTATAAAGATCGGTTACTTGCCTATAAACAAGCCCATAATACTGAATGTAATGTGCCTGTACTGTTGGAGTGATAATTTGTAAAATTATTTTTTATCAATGTGTATTATGTAATTTATGAAATCATTAAATTATCTTTTTGGTAATTAGGGGGGGGGGGGTGTGATTTAATTTATATAATTCATTAACAATCATTGAATAATGATTAATTAAATAATTATTATATAATCAAATCAATCAATAATTATTTAATAGTTATTTAATGATTAATAGTCAAATCAATTAAAAAATATATAATGATTAAAGTAATTAAAAAATTAATTAAGGGGGGTGTGTAATTAGAAAGGGGGGGGGGGGTGTATGTATAGAATGACCCTTTAGGCATAAATTAATTATCAAATCTTTAGTTTTTCCTAAATGCTATTTGTGCACCATCGGTAGATTATCCGATACACAAAAGTTTCTCGAGATTCTCGATGCATAAAAGTTTTCAATTGAACCTCTTTCTCTACACACACATATACATGCATACGGGCAAAGCAAAAAAAAAGGTGATACTTATGAAACACACAAAAGGTGGTTGTGTGTGGAACCCTTCATCGAAGAAACTGAAACAAAAATCAATTGGTTTGGTTTTTCTCGTTCCTCGTGTGTTTGATTGCGTACCTGGCGCCGTTCCACCGTGTCATCATCGGTGGATACCGAAAGCATCTCATTCGAGTATTTTTGTCATCAAACACAAAGATACAGATTTTTAATGCTTTCATGTTTACTTTATGTTTTACTTGATGATCCGTTTACGGACTTCGTAATTTTAAAAAGCTTCCGTTGTACGTTTAATTCGATTAATGTTTATGTTTTTATGAAAAACGATACGAATTCCCAACACTTTTCCAAATCATATCAATCAAGGTAACCGTATCAGATTAAAAGGTAAAAATTACTGACATGACAGATTCTGTATCCAGTCATCAGTTTTTTTTAATTTCTAATACTGCTTAATTGTTTTAAAATTTACTAAAAATAGCAAGATATTATCAAAAGTACTTTAAATTGCACAAAATAGTGTATATCATATAACAATTAAACTGTCATTTTTGTAAAAAAATTTGACTGGACAAAAAAACTGTCACGTCAGAAATTTTTACTTTTCAATCCGATATGGTTACCTTGATTGACTTGATTTGGAAAATATGTTAACTTAATTAGAAAAAAATTAGTATGTTACACAAATTGAAAAGACTATCACAGTTTGTTATCTTTTGACGCAATAACCCTAAAAACGTTATGATTCTATCTTATCAAACTTCTTCGAATGAACCTAATTTCGGAGGGAGTTTAGATAGCATGTACAATTTTACTTACAACGAAACGGCGACGTTTCATATCATTGGAAATACCAAAAAAGACCCGGAAACAGAAATAGCGCAAGTATATTTGTGTAGTGGTCGACAACTTCATTTCACTCCTCCACGCACTGGTCTCATTTGTCATCGTCGATGCGCATTCTTGGCCGATTTCCGATACCTAAAACGCGACATAAACACTCTCTTCTCGCAAAAAGTAGACTTCTAAACCCTAAAAGCTCTTTTATCCTTACTAATTTGCTCAATTTTCATTGCTGTTCAGTGTTTTCATCATCCGCGATTATGTCTGTTATTGTACTGTGTGAATTTCACCTTTTTTTTTTTTTTCCAGAAAATCGGTTATGATTTTCTCAAAAACCCTAGAATAAGTGATGAAATTTTCAATTGGTTAAGCACACACACGAATTGATAGTTTAATACACGTTTGATTGTCGTGTTGTTGATCAAGGGGAATTTATTATTGATCTGTTTGTAGATTAAGTTTAGAATTATTTCAGAAAAATGAAGAAAAAATTGACGCTGGAAGAAGGTTTGAATGTATTGCAAGAAGGCATTACTAAGGCTATGATGATACTAGATGGATATCCTACCAATGCATTGTTCACCTGTGAAGAATACATGAAACTCTATGAGTATCCTTCTGATTCGACACAATCCTGGATCCTTGATTATGTTGTTTTTTTTAATACAATTTACTTTAATGTGTTTACATTAAAAGTAGCAACATACATTTTCGTATGTCTTGTTTTAGTTGCTGTGGTTTCTTTCATATTATAGGTCATCAACTGACCTGATGGCTTCACAGTTTGAATTTTACTTTGTATCATATGTGACATCTCAATAAATAATGTATCAACTAATTTGATTAAAACGATAACGTTTTTTTCACTATGATCTTTCTATCCTACAACTTAAACCTTCAAGTTCGTGTTTGGATTATATATATTTTGGGATTTGCATATTAAATCCTACGAAATCCCGTGTTTGGTTCACTAATATATATGGGATTTATGATACCTGGATTATTTGAAATCCCATGAGCATGGTATTTAGAACTCCCTAGGTAGTAGGTACCCCAAAGGAATTAAAATCCCTCCAACAATTTTATCAATTTACCCTTATCAAATGTAAACTATTTTTTTTTTAATCCTTCAAAATCCAAATCATCCAAAATGCAAATCCTTTGACAGATTTCTAATCCCACAAAACAATTCACAAACTAAAATCCCCCTTACTTTCATAAATAACTAGTTTCATCACACTGATGCAGTTACTTGGGAAAAATTGGAAATATTACTTTCAAGTTGATAAATTTTATAAACTATCATAACTTTAGAATAATTGACAACAGTTAGTAGGAGAATTAGTTGCTAATTTATGCAGCATTTATTTCCTTTACTCCTGCTAGCTGTGTGTACGATATGTGTGTTCAGCATCCTCCTTATGAGTATTGTGCAGAGCTTTACGAGTTATTCAAGAAAGCTTTAGAAGAGAGCATTACTTCAAAGGTGAGACTTTTAACGTTTCTGCAACTTGATAGCTGGTTTGTATATAGTTCCTTATACCAGTACAACTTCAACGTGGATGGATCAAAATTTCATCCATATATCTCTACACAATGAACTCAGGTCGTGCCTGCTCTAAAGGATAAGACACATAAGTTTTTGTTACATGAACTTTGTAACATGTGGGAAAAATACAAGGTCATGGCAAAATGTCTCGGAGGTTTCTTCTTGTACCTCGATCGTCACTTTGTCGAGGATAGAAGGGCTGCGTCTCTTCACAATCTCTCCATTTGTTGCTTTCATGATCTGGTAAACAGTTTACATTGCGGTGTTCTGTTTTCTTCGACTATGTTTTATCTTTATGAAAAGGTTCTCATCATTGAACTGCATCAGGTCTTCAGTGAATTGTATTCCAAGTTTGTGGAAGCTGCAATTTCTCTCGTATGTTCAGAAACCATGTTGAATTAAGAAGTTTGCATTCACCTTTCTTAGTCTGACGTTTTTTTCCGGTACAGATCAATCAGGACCGTGCTGAGAACTCTGTTTGCAGGGAGTTGCTAAAGAGTGTTTCAACCTTCCTTGTGGAAATTGGGAGCGGGAGGATGCACTATTACGAGAACTTTGAGTCGGTTGTACTAGCAAATACCACAAACTACTACAACCAAGTGGTTCCAGAGTGGCTTCTGCATTACTCATATGCTGATTACGTTTTGAAGGTTATAAGTTGTTAAGTAAATTGCACCTGAGTAGATTGTTAATGCTGTTGTGCAATGTGCAGCATATATATCTGTTTATGTAATGTAATGGGAATATTGCATGAAAATGACACGTACTTTATGTTAATTCCTAATGTGGGGATCATACTTTCAAAAACAGTATTTAAGAATCTTGGAAATAGAAACTTTGATACCCTTAAATGTTTGTTTAATTGTTTCATGGTTTTTTGGACCTTAAAATGTTTGTTTCCAAAGTTTGAGATCCTTAAATGTTGGTTTTAAAACTACGATGCCCAAAATTGAAATTTACATGAAGTATGTTCCACTTTTGTGCAATTTTCACAAATGTAATTGGTTATCTCTTGTGTGTCGTAGGCTGAATATTGTTTGAGCCAGGAAAGAGAAAGAGCTAGTCAATTCTTGCATCAGACCTCAGTGGAGAAGTTGCTACTGGTAACGTTTTCACTCGGGTAATGGGTCTAATGGGTTAGTTTTAGAACTTTCTTAAAACAGGTCGGATTCGGTTGACTTGCGACACTTTCTTTTTCCATTTTGTTAACATATTAACAGATAATTATTGTATCAAGTATGATCACAAAAACTGTATAATTAGTATATAGTCATCAAATGTTTTTATATGAAACTATTCAAGAGGTTTGTATTGGTGATGTTCATTCAAACGGTTTCCTTTTTAGCTCTTTTCTATTTTACATGTTCACATCCTTACTTATAACATGCACCCTGAATGTACCTGTTACCATATACATGGGTTAGAGTTGTCACCTTGTGTTACTTCCTGCTGTTTTGCTACTGGTAATCTCCTGAATCGAATGAACTAGTCAGTTAAATATCGTATTGCAATTTCTTGTGTTGTATTGATACTTGCAGTTAGAACCCATAAGCGGCAACAGGAAGTTCCTAGATCTTTCATATGTTTTCTTCGGCACAGATTTACTCAACATGATCCCTTTTCTTCATCTCTGAAAGTATTTCAAGATGTACCTTAATATTTGACAGGTCGTGCACGGACTATTATTGGGTCAAACAGCAAGCCGACTTAATGAAAAACAGGAGGCTGAGTGTGATGGTAGCTCAGTCCCATACCAGGCATGTTCTATTCTTCTCTTAACTTCAGGACAGTTTTTGACAGTCAGTTTGAATGTGTTTGATCAACAGTCCAAAGCCGAACCCGAACCATACTGAACGGTACCGCTTTGGTCTGGTATGGTTTTTCCCAGACTTATATAATAAAAAAAACAAATCCGGACCAGATATGAAGCAAACTGAATTGGAAATTTTTTTTTAAAAACTAGATTCGAAAATCGAACCCTTGGTAATGATTCGGTTTGTACGTCTGGTTCCGGTACGGTTGGTCGGTTTCATGGTCCAATCCTGAGTTTTGGACAACTCCACTTAACATAATGTCAATAGTCCACCACTCTGTGGTGATAGCCATCAAATATGGCAGATTGGCTGTTGTGTTATATCCTTAGACTAATAGAGGAATAGGACAATTATACCCTTAGACTAGTTATGAGAGTCTATGCAATTAGACATAGGGGTATTAGTTTTTTAATGCTTGATTGGATTATCAGATTAGGGTTTATTGAGCATCACTTGGAGTTGGTGTTGAGAAAACAGCGCACAAGAATGTAAACACACACACACAAACGCAGAAAAAATAAGAACACAAATTTACATAGGCCGATAAACTTTCGGCAATAATCAGTCTCCATAACTCAACAATCAGAGAGATGACTGCCTCTTGTAAGTAGGGGTGTAAACGAGCCGAGCCCGAGCCCGGGCCCGTTTAATCTCAAGCTCGGCTCGTTTAAAAGTACTAGGCTCGAGCTCGAGCTCGGCTCGTTTCGAGCTTCGTATGTAAAGCTCGAGCTCGACTCGTGAATAATTTTCCAAGCTCGATCTCGGCTCGGGCTCGACTCGTTTATTATATATTTTAATTTTTTAGTTAATTTTTAAATAATCTTTTAATATAATATATATAAATTGTTATCTTAATATATTTATATTTATTTAATCCATATATTGTATATTTTTTAATTTAAAAATATATTTATACATAGGCTCGTTTAAGCTCGTTTAGGCTTGCGAGCTTGATATGTGAAGCTCGGGCTCGAGCTCGTTTATTAAACGAGCTCGTTTATTAAACGAGCTCGTTTATTAAACGAGCTCGTTTATTAAACGAGCTCGAATTTAGGCTCGAGCTCGGCTCGGGCTCGTTTAATTCGAGCTTTTAGCGAGTCGAGCTCGAGTAGCTCGACTCATTTACACCCCTACTTGTAAGTAAGCCGAACCAGTCCCTTTCTCAATGAAAACGTAGCAGGTTCTATCAAATTGAAATTGGTAATGAATTTAATAAAACCATGCTTCTAAAAATTGGCTATTCGGTTGTACGATGCAAAAGTTTTAATCATAGTTTATTGTTTTGCCCATTTGTAAACGTTGGTTGAATATTAGTCCTTGTTTTGTTTGGTCCAGTAACTTTTATATTCTTATAATTTACATTTAGGTAAGGGTGTACAACGGTCCAAGCCGAACCAAATGGTACCAATACTACTTCAGTTTGTCCGGTTCAGTCCAGTTTCCAGTTTTTCCTGACTTTTCATCGTACGTATACCAAACTGGAATACTGGATTGTACCTGACCAAACAGGAACAGAAAATTTGGGAAAATCGGATTCAAGAACGGTAACTGGTTCAGTTCCATCTGTTCCAGTATAGTTCGTCGGTAGTTCTGTACATCCCTGCATTTAGGTGGTATTTTGGGCATTTGATCAATAGCCAAATGCCTTTATTGAACTAAGCACCAAAATAAGCGTTGTGTGGGATTTTGGGACCAATCTAATACTTCAAATATGGAAATCGTCCTTCCCTCCCATGACAATATAATATTTGGACAAATACAAAATTTTATCCTGAAACCTTTTAATAAATAAAAATGCTATGATTTTCATTGAGACTGAAAAATTAAGAGTTAAAGAGTAGTTTATGCCAGTCGAACTGCTGAAGCATCCGGGTGGTAAAAATATTTCGAAACCAAATAGCAATCCGCAAAATTGACAAACAGTTCCCTTTTCAGGTTAGTTGGCTTTTTGATGGTTTTCGGTTTGGCAATACAGTTTCTCTATTGCGTCTGTTCTATAATACACATTACATAGTTAAAGCATTTGTCGAAGTTTTCTATTTGGAAAGTAATTTTGATGTATGTGGATTCTTCTTCGAAGTTAAATGTGGATTCTTCTTCGAACCGTAGGTTGTATTCCTTTTAGTGCCAAACAAAAAAAAAAATTGTAAATTTTTTTATAGTTGCTTTGTCGTTGAATTGAGCTTGATTTTCCTGACTTGGTTGAAATTTCATGTTAAAATTTGGGACATAGTGCAGGATATGCTATCTCGATGTGCAGGGTTGAATCTTGGTGAAGGGAGTTCTCGGGCATGATTCTTACATTATGTAATTTGGTAACGAACCAAGTTTTTTCCTTGGTGACTCCAAATCAATATAGATGCACATATTATGATTTTATGATGCACTTTGACTTCTTTGAAATGAGTTTTCTCATTAAGTTTGGAATCCCTCTCCATCTTCTCGTTCCTAAAAGCTGTAAACTTGCATTTTAGTACTTTAATGTTCGGTTATTACATGAAGTTGCATTCTTGTCGTTTCACCCAGTGTAGAAATGGTTGAATTCAAAATCGAGTTGATAGCATCGCTCTATTGGGTTTGATCATCATAGAAAAGATGTATTGAAATTTGGTAGGACTTGCTCTCTTGTGGTATGCCTTGCTCGTGTTTGGTGTGGCTAGAGATGTGTGTTGTGAAATGTGAATGTAAATTCTTCTACAGTTATTTGGTAATGATAAATTCAACTATGGATTTGGATTCGGATGGGATTTTATATAAGTTTTAGTTCCACTTTTTGTAACCTAAAGTTTCAGGCAATTAAAAGGATCAGATTAAGTTTCAGTTCTTACAAATTTCGTTTCATTTTGTGATTCACACACATCTTTAAATTTTCTTTCTCCTTTTAGGAATACAATTTTTTTTTTTTTTATTTATCATTTTGGTCATTCGTTTGGTTCGTATTTGAATGTGGCAATGGGAAGGCCATTATGAATTTATGATTGTTGATCACTTTGAGGAGAACAAAGAAAATGATCCATAAAATGAAAGTAGCAAACCCCCAAGGAGATGGTTTTGCTTTCGAATCACATGTTTAAATGTCACCAATTTTAACTTTTTGGAAGCCACCTCTTATTTCAAGATAGATACTTTGTTTGATCCATGAATTTATGGGGTCTATTATTAGATGGTTCTAGCTCTAGGTTTGCCTATCTAGTGTGTGTAACTGATCTCTTTGGTTATCGAAATAAAAAAAAGAAGGTAACAAATACGATGGATTAACGAAAACAAGCAAAAACTACATTAAAGATGTTTTGACTTGTATTTCTTGGAAGTCTGGAAGCAAGAGCAATAATCAACTAAGCAAAAAACTATAATAAAAAAATGTTACATTGGAAACCATTGTTAATGAGACGCTTGCAAGGGGTCTTTAATGGTGTATATGATAACCAATGTTCGCAGATATAACTATACAACATTACTCTTTAAATGTAACGTAAGGGTGACTAAATTATAATTATATTATAATAATATATTGTTGGCGGTGCTTATAGAAGAGAGAAGATTTGCAGCATCGGATCTTGATGGATTAACTATGGATCATTGATAACGAACAAATTTGATAATTACTGATTTACCCTATCTAGAAGTTTTTTTTAGACTATGACAGTTGTAACTACTGGAGTATAAATATAAATCACTTTCTCTACTACATTTCTTTGACTCATAATCAACCCCCATAATCTCCTCATTTTTAACCATGTTTTCTAAACTTAAAATTCTTTTATAAAAGGATTCTAATCATTAATCATTGTCTGAAAGTACAAATGTCTATTTTATTCGAGTTACAATGCTTTGTTTCTTTCAATGAATTCTAATTTTATTTAACCTTCTGTTATTCGAATTTAAAGACTTTATTTGCTCCATCTCTTGACTTTCCTCAGACAAGAAACACATTCAAATCGCAGTAATCAACGCAACATTATAGAATCAGAGGTAAAAAAAATTCTTTTTACAATATTATTTTTAAAGTTCTTTTTGCTCATAAGATATTCTAATTCATTTTTTTTAATATAATTGTTGCATGGTGCAATCTCCATCATCTATGTTTAAATCTATTTTGCTTTCTAAGAGTGGGGGAGTGAAACTAAAGCTCTCCCTACTCCTTCTGCTCCATTATACTCTTTTTTTTTGGTCCAATAATTTTATAAAAAATATTCATTAAATATGTTTTTTTTAATGATATAATGCTAAGTATTAACATAAAATTATAATCCCATAATAGTTTTTCTAGAGTCAAATGTGATGAAACTTTTAACAATTTTGTTTTGGCATTTATAAATATGTAGTTTTAATATAAATTTTGAAACAATAGTATGAAACGTAATTAACTTACACTATCAATACATACTTTATTAGTGTTGTTAAAAAATAAATAAAAAATTAATTTTAATCAAAATACAAATATCAATATTTTATGTTGATTATTAACGAACAAAATGGATTATACCGAATTGTAAAACCACAATTTAAATTAATATTTACTAATCAATTTAATTTTAAATAGTGACTTTCGATCATATATATATATATATATATATATATAGATAGTTGTTGTAATATTTTTATGTGTTTTTCAATTTTAATATGACATAAGTAATACCAATTTTGTATTTGTTTATTTGAATACATGTTACTGCAAACAATATAAATAGTACAATTGTTTGTTATTTTAGTCATCTAATAAAAAATAAGCTCTATAAACATTAAAACAAATCATTCCGTGCACCGCTCAGATATTACACTGGTTTAAATTTATGTTGGCGATTGAGAACAACCCACTTAAAATTAGCGTTAAAAGACCCTAATCCTAATAGATTACAAATTACTTAAATTGGTATAAAATCGGTTTTAGGTCATGTCTTGTATAGTATTCACTCATTGTTGGAGTTGTTGAATAAAATAAGATAAATGGACAACTCTGTGATGCAAGTGAAATTGCTTTTCTAGGCGTTTACACCATGATCTCGAATGCTACTTAACAAAAGAAATGAATGGAATGTTGCGAAAAGAAGAAGAGACGGGGATAAATCGCGTTCTTCAATACTTTTTAAGGACAGAAAAGAAAAGAAAGCTGATGAAACTGTTTCCTCCCAATATTGAGAAGAAAGCTGAGGAAAGGCAGGAGCTCAACCATGTTCTTTAAAATATCTTCTTCCTTTTGTCATCTTTTTTCACCTCTGTTAGAAATTTTATTCCTTGTAATTCAAGCTTGTGTAATTGCGCTTAATTGTAAATATTTAATTATTTACATTAAAAGGGAGATTGTTAGCTCTAAAATAGTGTATAATTAAATATAATAAAAGTCTAGTTCATTTGCGAATAAGAATTTTTACTTTGTGTGGAATCCTAATTTCCTAAACTATGAGGGGAGTGTTTGGACAAACCTTCCAATTTAGGATAGGCATAAATAGTATTTGGGGTAAATTACAAATTTGGTCCATGTGTTTATATGTAAATCATGAATTCAGTCCTTTTCACTTCGAAATTACAAAATCAGTACATGTGGTTGACTCTTTGTTATGGTTTTGGTCCTTTGACCAGTCATTTTTTTTAAAAATGACCATTTTACCCTTTGAGAAATAATAATCAAATACAACAAACTTTACTTTTTCAATAAAATAAATTTAAAAAGTATATTTAATGACTTTTAATTTTGATATTTAATATTTAAACTATATTTAACATTTTTCTTTTTTATGAGAATTAAAACAAAAGGAATTAAATAAAAAAAAATTAGTTCAATGTTTATGTTTATTATAATAAAAATAAAATACAAATTTTCATCAAATTCTTCCAATTGTTGCTTTGTGCCCTTCTTCTTACTTGTTCCGGTGCCACCACTCTTCAGGAATAGCACCGACACCACCACCATTATAACAATATTTAAATCAAATCCATCGTCTTCACCATTAACACCGACACCACCATCGCCCACCACTCCAGTGCCACCACACTTCAGGATTACTTGTTCTGGTAGAAGTTACAGTCGCCGCCGTCGCGGCTTGTACGACGACTTTAACTCTTTGTAAAACGATGGAGATTGGAACAACTTGTCAGAAGGTTTTCCTCCAACGACGGCTTGTACGAAGTAAAGTGATCGGAAAGCTCTTTCCAGAGAAGAGTACAGCTCGGCGGCTGAGTTGCCTCACCAGGATCTGGGAACGAAATCGAACGAAGAAAGTAAATGGTCACCTTACCGGCTGAGTTGCCTCACCGGGATCGAAATCTAACAACAATCTGTATCAAAAGATCAAAGACATGGAAAAGAAGAAAGAAAATTGTAGAATATTTAGAGAGAGAAAGAGAAAGGTTAGAGAGAGAGAGATGGTTGGTTGGTTGGTTTGGGATAAAGGCATCAGAAGCAGATTGACAAAAAAGAGGTTAGAGAGAGATGGTTACTTTGTTGGTTTAATCCTTTTTTTTAACTTTCATTATTTATTTATTATTTAATTTCTTAAAAAACACAATAACTATTTTTTATTATTTTATGAAGGGCAAAATAGGCATTTTAAAAAATTTGACTAGCCAAAGGACCAAAACCACAACAAATAACCAACCATAGATATTGAATTTGTAATTACGACGTGAAAATGACGTGTTCCATAATTTGCATATAACCATAGGGACGAAATTTGTACTTTACCCTAGTATTTTTCTCCTAGGGTTTTGAAGAAACAATCATCTTAAATGTGTGTTTTTTAGGGTGAAAGGTCTTAGAGATTCAGTGCCTAAATTAACTCTTTGTAATATTCATATTCTTAATAGAAATCATTTGGTTGATTATATTTGAGTGCAAAATATATTGGGAATCAAAGTTAACAATTGGTATCAAAGCTTCAAGATTGGATTTCAACTTAAAATCTCAGATATGTTCATGTTCTTCACAAGAAAACATCACTGTTACATACAGTTTTCATTCTAGATCTCAAAATAAAGTATTCTTTCCGCTTTGTTTTAATAGATCTGTGATCATTTGATGATTATTAGTGAATTTCTCTCATTATTTGCAAGTTTTCAGCGTGATTTTAGGGTTAATTTCTGGAACTGAGAATTATTCTTATTCATTACGTTTTTCTTGGTTATTATTCAAAATTATAAATAATGAACGTTCACAAAGAAATATTTTATGAAACAGAGACTAATAAATTATAATGATTTAAAAATAAATAAAAAAATATATTAACATAAAATTGATTGTCATAATAAACAACCCAATAAACCATAACAAAAAAATATTTATCAAATTATGTAAGAATAATCTATCTATTCTATTAAAAGAGTATAGAGATGTCATTTGGCACCTAACTAGAATGTCAATTGGCATAACATAAATATGACACGTGAATAATCTACCATTTATATACTAAAATAATAATTGCATTATTTAAATTAATTTAAAAATAAAACATCCCCTTGTTATTTTGGATTCCAAATTTAAATTAAAGTCTATAACTCATGTCTTTCCTTGACTTTTTATCTAAACTTCTTAGCTTCTATAATTTTTTCATATTTTGTTATTATTTAATTTTTAGTTATGTATTTTACATTTAGTAACCTACTTTATATATTTTCAATAATCACTTTAATATAATATTGTTATTTTATTTGTAGTTTCAATAATAATTTTTCATATATATATATATATATACATGTATATACATGTATATATATATATATACATGTATATATATATATATACATGTATATATAATATATATACATGTATATATATATACACATGTGTATATATATATATATATATATATATATATATATATATATATATATATATATATATATATATATATATATATATATATATATATATATATTAAAAAAGACAAGTTACTTAACTATATCGTGTAGTACACGTGTAATATACTAGTATTATAATATATTAACGTAAAATTGATTGTTACAATTAACAACCAATTTTTTTAACTAACAATAAATAATATATTGAAACTCATAATTGATATATGTACTTTTATTTTTAAGTAACAACTAATAATACAAGTGTACAAAGGTGCAAAATGAATTGGAAAAATCAAAAAAATGTAAGAAGTTACAATTGGATACTATTGGTCATGGTTTGGCTACTTTTATAACCGAAAAGAACAAAATCAAAGCGAACCAAGCAAAAGAACTAAAACAATCATAATAAAAAATTGACCCAAATGATATAGCTATCGTTTAGTATGACATGGTTCCAGTAATGTTCGTTATTTTTTTCGGTTCTATCCAAAATTTTGCACACCCTAATTATGCTGGAAAATTATATTGTTGATGAATATAATAAGTCTAGGGTTCATTGTGTCATTTCTTTATAGTTTGTGATGTATATATAAATAGATAAAATTGTACAGTAGTGGTACGGTTCGTACTCATATTGCATGGTTGCTATTTTGTCTGGTACGAACAATCAACCTAGGGTTCAGTGTCTCTCATTGTAAATTGTATATGTTGAATCAAAGCATTCGGTTAGTTGCAATTTGATCTTGTTCTTAATTGTTCTTGTATTGATTGTGATTGATTATATTAGAATATCAATTGGTATCAGAGCCTGTAATGGCAAGATTTGATTGAATTTTTGAAATTTTTTCGAAGCACTGTTTGATTTTTTTTCTCGAAAATTAGAAAAATTCATGGGGTTTTTAATACAGTGGATGATTTAATCTGATAATTGGATTGAAGGTTCGCATTTTAAAGACGAAAAAATTGAGTATAATCTCAGTTTTTAATTAAACACACACAAAAACTTATTTGGATTTTACGGATTTTTCAAAAGTTCGTGTGTTCTTGACTGTTATTGACAAATTCAAGGGTTTTGATCTGAAATTGGTCAAGTTGTTTTCACAAATAGTGTTTGTGTGTGTAAACGCACCTTCGATTGCAATTTGGGATTAATTCATCAATTTTTGGTGAAAGTTTTAAAATCTGGACTTAGAACAGTTTAAAACTGTTAAAACTCGAATCACAAAGAAAGTCTTGTTTTAATCGAGTTTTATAAATAAGGATTCGAGTTTGATCAAGAGCTTTAATCGAGTTTGTACAAGTGTTGATCGAGTTTCAGACAAAAACCAATCGAGTTTGATTAAACTTTAATTCGAGTTTGATCATACATAAATAGAGTTTAATTCAAGTACATTCGAGTTTTATCAAACTATATTTGAGTTTAATCAAACACAATTCAAGTTGATACAGTTCCAATCGAGTTTATTGACTTGTAATACGAGTTTTGTTACTAATCCTTTGAGTTTGATCACTTTAGATTCGAGTTTAATAAGGACCAATTCGAGTTTTACATTTCACAATTCGAGTTTCAACCTTCTTTGTTCGAGTTTCATAACTCATTGATTCGAGTTTGATCCTTCTACAATCGAGTTTCATTATTCACTGATCGAGTTTTACTCTTTGTTCATCGAGTTTGAGCCATCGACAATCGAGTTTTACTATTCTTGATTCGAGTTTGGTCATACTTAATTCAAGTTTGATCATTCATTCAGTGTTCATTCAAAATCAATCAAATTCCATTAAAAGATCTTGAAAGATTCTGTTTAATCAAATCACAATGTCAAAAGATGCACTAGCTATGGGTTCAGAAACCAAACCCCCTATTCTTTATAGAGGCGAGTATGTTCAGTGGAGGGAACAGTTTTTGGAATTCATCAGTTTTCATGATTTATCAGAGGAGATGTTAAAATCCCTGACAGTGGGACCAACAATATTTCTTGAAACAATTCCAGCTGTACCAAACGGCAATCCTCCAATACCGGAGAGAACTACAGAGGTCACCAATCTGTCTGATGCTCAGAAACGAAGAAAGCTAGGAGACAAAATAGCCCGAAAGCTCTTGCTGATTTCTATTCCAAGTGACATATATATCAGTCTGACAAACACAAGCACAACCAAATTCATCTGGGATGAGGTGTGTAAGCTCATGAGAGGGTCAGACAAAGTAGCTACGAACAGAGCGAGACACAGCCTAATGACGTTTGAAAATATTAGAGCTAGAGAAGGAGAGTTGTTAGAGAGCACCAATCTGAGATTTGTCAACCTTGTGAGTGTGATGGAGAGAAATGTGGTGACAAAATCAAATCTGGACAAAAATGTAAAGTTCTTGAATGTTCTCAATCCGGAATGGGATAAATACACTATGATCATCCAACAGACGAAAGAGATTGATGATATGGATTTTCATATGGTGTTTGAGAACCTGAACAGCTATCAGGAAGTTGTTTTAAGGAAAGTTTCCAGGAAAAAGCAGGCTGAAAAAGCAGTTATTGATCCACTGGCTCTCCTTGCTGATAAAAAGTACAACTACAAGCTGAAAAAGGAGAAGCGGGTTGTGATAAGCAGCAGTTCATCGGATTCAGAATCAACAGACCCATCAGCAGATTCAGAGATAGAGGAGATGAAAAAGCAGATGGCTTTACTGACAAAGGCCTTCCAGAAAGTACGAGAAAAGAGATAAGTATGAAAAATCTGGGGAAAGCAGTGGTAAGAAGACTGAAGATGAAGTCTGGGTAGGTTTGACTGATGACGAAGAAGAAGAAAGAAAGGATTCTGATTCTGAGAATGAGCTGACATAAGATATGGTATTGATGGCCACAGGAGAAGCTGGATACAACAAAGATCAAGAAGATGACGGGTCCGATTCAGATGCCTCAGACAATTCAGAGACACCCGAGGTATAATCTAATCCTGATTCTGATGATGATAACTCCTGTGAGCTAGAACAGAAACTTGCTCAGATGGCATATATGCTAAAACGGTTTGAAAAATCATTTAAAGCCGAAAAGAAGAGTGTCTATCCTTTGGAAAACAAGTTAAGACTTGAGCATGCTTTAGTGTTAGAGTTTTCCAAAGATAAGGCATTAGCATTAAGATCAGTTTCTGATTTGCAAGAAAAATACAATGAAATTAAAAGTGAGAATCAAAAGCTGAGTAACAATATATGTGACTTAAAAGAAAAACTGAAATTAGCTGAGTTAGAATCAGCAAGTTATTCTAGTAAAATATCATTCCATCTTTGATGAAAGAACAAAGTTGTATGAGAAAATCAAATCCTTGGAAGATGAGTTCCTTAAAAGAGGTCAAACGGATCAAACAATCCATTTGAATCAAGCAAAAGATACCTAATTTTATAATTCAAAAACAGGTATTGGTTAGACAAATCCTAAATATCTAACAAAAGCTATTTCATCTTCACCAACTCTTTATGATTGTAGATATATGAATTTAAGATTGGAAATGGTATTTTAAAAGCTTCAGATGAGGCAGAATCAACTGAAGATCTGAAAAGGTTGAGAAAGGACAATATGCAAAATACTTTGGATTATGACAAACTTAATGATAGTTATCAGAATCCAAGTATATCAGAAGAGTACATTCGGACATACTCTGACAAAGACTTGTCTGAAAATACTTCTTACACTCAAAAGAAATATATTCCAAACTCAATTCTTGAAAAGATAAATTCTGATCTTCAATTTAAGCTTAAAACTTTTGAGACTGAAAAATGAAAAGCTTAAGGCTGAGATTAAAGATTTGGAAATAAAACTGAAAAACTAGTCTGAAAGCAAAACTCAACCAGATCAGAAATCTTTAATTCGACCTGATTCTATCAACTATGAAAAAGAGTTTGATTTGTATATGAAATTTGACTTTAATTCTTTGGAGTACATGTTTGTCAAAATTGATGAGTTTATTAAACCGCTCCATGACAAACAAACTGATAAACCTAAAGAACCAGTAAGTATTTTGAAAAGAATACCTACCGATTCTAAGGTTAAATCAGTATCATCACCTGTTTTACTCAAAAAGGAGAAAGCAAAAGTTACTTTTGTGACTCCAAAATTTGAAAAAGGTGAATCTTCTTAATCAAAGGTTTCAACTGCAAAGAAAGGAAATGTTTTTGTAGGTAAGAAAGTTTTGCAGACTAAACTGATTCTAAATCAACTAATTCATGTTCTTCTATTATGTCAGATAATTCTGTGAAAAGTTCATCGAAGAAAGTGTGGAGAAAGAAGCAACAGGAAAAGAAAAAGACAAGTTTTAGAAAGGAATGGAGAGTTAAAGACAAAACTTTTACAGATAGGATTAGATCTGTTGAAAAATCTCTGTAATAAACCAAGTATTAAACAATGTTCTAAATATTCTCGTGATGAATTGTTTTCATTGAATTCTTCTTCATGCCATGCTTTTAAAAATTCTCGTGCTTTGAATGTGAAATCTGTGCATAATTCTGATTTGTTTGTATGGATGCCAAAGAACAAGGTTTCAAGTTTTAAACAGCATAGGGATTCAAAGAAATGCATTTCAAAATCAGTTCCCAAAAGAACTGTACAACAATGGATACCCAAAAAGACTGTTCAAAAATAGGTTCCAAAGCCAAAGAAAATATATGTTCATCTAACTGAAGTCATACCACATGATTTACCAAAATCCAAAGTACCCAACTATATGTGGGTACCTCACGTTTTACTTCATTTTATAGGTAAATCATGTGTGGTACCTTGACTCCGGATGTTCCAATCACATGACCAGACAACGAGACACCCTTACGAATTTCGTGGACAAATTCTGTGGGATGGTCAGATTTGGAAACGACCATCTCTGTCCGATCAAAGGCTATGGAAGTCTGGAGTACGACAAGAGAACGATTCAAAAGGTTTTCTACGTTGATGGTCTTTGCCATAATCTGTTCAGCATCGGCCAACTGTGCGATAAAGGGTTAGAAGTCAATTTCAAGGCGAATAGGTGCAGTATTAGATCTGGGGAAGGGAAGGAAATATTAGCCGGATATAGGAAAACTAGTTTGTACTCCATAGATTTAGCCAACATTAATCTGAATAAAGATGCTTGCTTACTGTCAAAGGCAACATCTAAAGAATCCTGGTTGTGGAATCGACATCTATGCCATTGAACTTCAAAGAATTGACTCATCTTGCAAAGGTGGTTTAGTCAAAGGGCTACCGACTGTCCGATTTCAAAAGGAGCAGCTGTGTGCCGCATGTGAAATAGGGAAGATGGTGAGGGTTTCACACAAGTTAAAAGTTGATCAACTAGGGCTTTAGAGCTACTCCATATGGATTTGTGCGGGCCTATGCGGGTACAAAGTATCAATAAGAAGATATATGTGTTGGTGATAGTTGATGACTATTCAAGATACACATGAATTTTCTTCCTGAGATCCAAGTCTGAAGCAACAGAGATCATTATTGACTTCATACGCAAGATTCAAGTTAAGTTGCAGTTTTCGGTTCAGACCATTAGATCTGATAATGGTACAGAATTCAAGAACAAGTCTCTCGAGACATTTCCGAGTTCTGTTGGGATAACACATCAATTTTCGGCAGCTCGTACCCCACAACAAAACGGAGTAGTTGAAAGACGAAACCGTACACTTGTGGAATCTGCTAGGACGATGCTTGCATATTCTAATCTGTCGTTATTCCTCTGGGCTGAAGCTGTGGAAACTACGTGTTTCACCCATAACAGTTAATCATCAATAAAAGATTCGGAAAGACACCATATGAACTGATTAATAAACGAGTTCCTAATATTAAATTTTTTCATGTCTTTAGCTACAGGTGTTTTATCCTGAATGATAAAGAGAACTTGGAAAAGTTTAATCAGAAGGCTGATGAAGGCATATTCATTGGATACTCCAAAAAATCTATGGTTTTCCGAGTCTACAACAAACGCACGAAGACCGTTAATGAAAGCGTCAACGTCAAACTCAATGAAGGGATCATATTGGGTCCTGAACACGCCAGTTCAGGACCCGAGTCTAAACAGTTGACTTCTGTGAAGTTACTAGAGCTTAATGATGATATGAATGATTTTAATAAACTGTTTGAAAATTTTTATGAAGACTACTTTGAAAAGACCAAACCTGATGTTCAAATTTTGGTTCTCGACAGGGCTACTGAAGATCCTGTTGTTGTCTCCGATCATTCACATTAATAAATTTCTGAAGAGACTGTCGAGGTTTCAACGACTGATGTACTCATTCCTGCTGAAAGTGTACAACAATCTGCTCCAGTATCTCAAAATTCTCCCTTGAATACTGAAACTTCTGAATCTCCTACCTCGGTTGATATTCCATCAACTTCAAAACAAATCCCCTGTATTCCCTACCTAAACTTGAATCCCAATCAAGACCAGCATCAACCTTATCCTCACTCATTTAAATGGACAAGGGACCACCCACCTGAAAATATTATTGGTGATCCCTCTGCTTTTGTAAAAACCAGGAGAGCTACTTTATACGAATGCCTCTTCTCAAACTTTTTGAGCAAGATCGAACCAAAAACGGTGAAAGAAGCTCTTATGGATGCAGACTGGATTGTAGCTATGCAAGAAGAGCTCAATCAGTTTGAAAGGTTGAAGGTCTGGAGATTAGTGGAAAGACCAAAAGACAAGTCTATCATTGGCACGAAGTGGATCTTCAAGAACAAGAAAAATGAACACGGTGTCATCATTCGGAACAAAGCATGCCTCGTAGCCAAAGGATACAACCAGGAGGATGGAACAGATTACGATGAAACTTTTGCCCCCGTTGCCCGAATTGAAGCTATTAGAATGTTTTTAGCTTTTGCAGCTCATAAAAATTTTACTAGTATATCAAATGGATGTAAAAACTGCATTTTTAAATGGGGAGTTAACTGATGAAGTATATACATATCATCTCGAAGGATTTACTGATCCTTCAAAGCCTGATCATGTATATATTTTAGACAAGTCACTGTATGACATTAAACAAGCACCCCAAGCTTGGTATGATGCCCTTTCAAATTATCTGTTGAAATGTGGCTTCCACAAAGGTGCAGTGGACACTACCCTATTCATAAAACGTCAGGGTGCAGATATCATAGATATACAGATTAATGTAGACGATATAATATTTGGGTCTACTAATACAGAGTTTTGTAAAAAGTTCGCGTTTTTAATGTCCCAAAAATTTGAAATAAGCATGATGGGTGAAATAAATTTTTTCATAGGTTTACAAGTTAAACAATTGAGTGATGGAATTTTCATCAATCAGTCAAAATACATTCAAGACATGTTAAAGAAATTTAACATGGTCAACAGTATACCCATGAAACACCCATGTCTCCTTTTTCTAAATCTAAACTCGATGAGGACATTTCAGGGAAACCTGTTGATGTAACTCATTATCGAGGGATAATTGGGTCATTAATGTACTTAACTGCAAGTAGACCGGATATTATGTTTTCTATGTGTGTCTGTGCTAGATTTCAGGCACATCCAAACGAATCACATTTGCCTATTGCCAAACGAATTTTAAGATATCTGAAGGGAACTCAAAACTTAGGTTTGTGGTATCCCAGGGAATCATCATTTAAATTGATTGCCCTCTCTAATGCTGATCATGCAGGTGATAAAATGGAACGGAAGAGTACATCAGGAGCAGTACAATTTCTTGGTGACAAACCTGTCTGCTGGTCATCCAAGAAACAACACTGTGTGTCATTATCAACAGCAGAAGCTGAGTACGTTGCTGTATCATCATGCTATTCACAAAGTGTTGTGGATGAAGAGCCAACTGAGAGACTACGAGTTTACACCTCAAAAGATTCCTATCTATTGTGATTCTCAGAGTGCAATTGCAATTGCTTCAAATCCGATGCAACACTGAAAAACTAAACACATCGATATCCTGTATCATTTCATAAAAGATCATGTAGAAAACGGTAACGTAGATCTATATTTCGTAGCAACTGAATATCAACTAGCCGATTTGTTTACCAAAGCATTAGATGAAAAACACTTTACTTTTTTGGTATACGAATTGGGTATGTTGAATCGGTAGATTTAAACATTCAGTTGCTACAATATAAAATTCTAATTTTACAAATTTTTGCTTGATTTAATTTGGGTTAAAGTTGTAGAATAGTTGTGTACTTTTTAAAATGTATCGATATGGTACGTGTACTATTTTAATTATTCATATTACACGTGTACTTTTGGAATCGTTCAAATTTGATACGTGTACTACATTTTTTCATACCAATATGATACCTTTGGTAACCGATTACTGGCTGAACCTGTTAAGAGTGAAATTTTTCTTTTTAGTAATGTTCAAATTTCCATAATTGAAGCATCAAATACACTTTCTCGTCCTTGTGATAACCTGATAGGAGAAATCACAATGCACAGCCAACTTCAAACACCTACAGACCTCTATAGAAATCTCCAATGACGATCTCCACCGTCCAGATCGAAGAACTATGTGTTACGAAACTTCTCCTCAAATTTTACATAGATCCAACGGTGAACAAGTTCGTACCGACGATTCTCCCATAACTGCGCAAAGCTAGACGAAATAACCGGTCATAAAAAGCAAAGGTATCATATTAACAATATAAAAAGTACACGTACTATATCGATACACCTTAAAAAGTACACTGCTATTGTACGACTTTAGCCCATTTAATTTTTGTGTTAATCTCATGTGATTTAAATGTTGTTCTTTTTTTTTTTTTTGATTTAACAGAATCGGATTGTCATGTGCAGGGGGTGCAAACAAAATTTTTTTATCTGATATATGTATATTTGATAAATTTTTAATCTGAATGATTGCAGAGCGAGCAGACATAAAAAGTGATATACATCTGAGGGGGTGCATAACTGTAAAAATCAAGGGGGAGCATTATTTTTTTTAGTTACTTCATTTTATTTTTTAGTTCATTTTAATTTTTGATTAGTTCATCTTATTTTGTTTTGTTCATTTTTTTAAAATTCATTTTTTAATTCTAGTTTAGAACCCATGGTTCTGCGACTTCTCTGGAATTTTTCCTATTTTTTATTCTTATCAATTTGAGTTTGAGTTTCGTTCTTGAAATTCACTCATAACATCTTATGTTTCACTGATACTGTTCTTATTTGCAGGGGGAGTTTCAGATGTGCTCTGAAGATGACATCTTGACGAAAAGTGTGTAAGCATTCTGAATACTCTAATGCACACTTTAAAAGGTTTTGTTAGACTAATCTGATTCTCTGATTGGATAAATTTCCACCAAGATTAATTGATCTAATCTTCGTGATGATCTTGATCTCATTCTTCCTGAGATTCTCTCATATATTCTGATTTCTCCCATACAGTCTGATTCTCTCATACATCAAGTTTCTCCCATACAAGCTAATTCTTTCATGATAGTCTGGTTCATTTCCAAATCTCATATCAGACTTTCTATTGAAATTCTCTCACACAGTCTCTTAAACTTCCCAAGATATTTCATTCAACTCTCATCCATCTTCTGGAATACCCCACTACAACAAAATGAACCTAAAGCAACATGGGAAAAGTGTTGTGTTAGGCCTTAAAAGTGTTGCTATAGGCCTAATGCGACACTTTATGTAGTGCCACCTTAGCCAACGTCGCCTTAGGTCTAATGCGACACTTTCACTAGATAATGCAACACTTTTCAAAAGTGTTGCCATTATTTTATAAATGCAACACTTTTTAATGCAACACTTTTTATATTCTAAAGCAACACTTTTTAATGTGTTGCCATTTTTTATAAATGCAACACTTTTTAAATGCAACACTTTTGTTGGTACATTCAGTGTGACGACAGCAGTCTAGTTTTGTTATTGATAAGACACGTTCTTAGGTGATTCGAGAATACAAGTCTTGGCATTCGAATCTGTGATAGATTCGAATGTAACCATAGATTCGAATTGTGTAAGGCTTGGGATTCGAATCTGTGATAGATTCGAGTCTAGTCTTAGATTCGAATGGGGTAGATTCGAGTCTGTCAGATGGACAGATTCGAATGGGCCTTAGGCCAGATTCGAGGTTGGCCCACAACAGACTCGAATCAGGGTCTATAATTAGGGATAGACTCGAATGATTAAGAGACCTTTGGCAGAATTCGTGAGGAATTAAGCAAGAGGCGATCTCGAGTTTATCAGCTAGGTGCGTCCCGTTTCGGAGAGAATTAGTACGTAGGATCGTTCGTGTGTCGTTCGTTCAGCGTCTAATAGTCTCCGTGTTTCAGTTGGTTGAGAGTTGTCCGTCTAACCGTCAACGAGGATTCCGCACTCGTTCACGGATCCGCGTCTAGATAGATCTTGCAGTCGTAGACCTTACAAGTGGTATCAGAGCTTACGGAGTGTTCTTGGTGTTCTTCGTGTTCATCAGATACATTCAAGGTTTCTTGACGCTAGTTGGACGGTTTTGCTCTCAAAAACGTGTTTTTGAGCTTAGCAAATTCATATTCGGGAAACACTTTGTCGTTTTTCACGTTTTTGGTCGAAATCATTATTTTTCGTTTGAAAAATAGTGATTTAATCTGTAAAACGTTAAAAAATCAAAGTGTTAGCCGTTTTTCGAGTTTGCGGCGCTCGAATCTATAGGGGTAATTAGGGTTTTACTTTATTTTCGAGTCTAACCAAAATACGCTCCTTTCGAGTCAATTTCAGTGAGTTTCGAGTCTACTTTGTTTCGAATCTGTTGCTTCATTCGAATAGGATCTCGAGTCTAGTTTAGTGTCGAGTTTATTTCGAATCTAGTATTATTTCGAATCTAGTGTTTCGAATCTGCTGATTTTCGAGTCTGCTGTGCCTTCGATTCTAAGTATCTTCGAATCTACGTAGTTCTTCGAATCTGACATAACTTCGAATCTAAGGAGTTATTCGAATCTGACATTATTTCGAATCAAATTGACTTTTAAGACTTAATCGAATTTAATTTCAAAAGATTTAATATTAATTAGTTTCGAATCTATCTAGATTCGAATAAGTTAATCTAAGTCAGTTTTCGAATTAAATTAATTAAGTTCAAATTCAATTTCTTTGAGAAAAGATGTCAAATCTTCAGAAATTCCTTGAGATGGATCACGAAGTTGGGAAGGCAAATGCACCGCCAAAGCTGATGAAAGTTGAGGACTATTACTGGTGGAAGGATCGATTTACAGATTTTGTACGATTCAATGATATGCGCATGTGGGTGTGCATAGATGAAGGGTACATTCCGCCAGTATCTGAAGTTGAAGGCCGTCAAAAGGTCTTGTCATACCAGATGATGAAAGAGGATGACAAGAAAGTATTTGAAGCCGAAAACAAAGCTTTTTCTTTAATCCGAATGGCGTTACCGCAAGATATTCTACACACATTCCGGACTCAGAGGACATCAAAAGAACTTTGGGAGTCGCTTGAGAAAAGGTGTGAGGGAAATCCTCGGGTTAGGAGAAAGCGTACAGAGCTGTTAAAACAACAGTTCGCCATCTTCAAGGCGTTAAAGGATGAACAATTGAATGATACTATCACTCGGTTTTATCATCTATTAACAGAGCTTGAAAGTCACGACATTGAGTATAGCGACACAGAAAAGACTAAAAAGCTTTTGGATGCCTTACCCGCCAAATGGGCGATGTATGTGGCTATGATTAAGCTTGATGAGGATAAGTACTATACTCAATCGTTGGAGGATGTAGTGGGAACGCTGAGGGCGTATCATTTCGAGTTATTGAAGGCTGAAACGGATTATGAACAAGTCCAAAATCCGGCAATGTATTTCGGAAAATCAACACCTTCAGTGACAGCTGATATGAAGACAGCTACAGCGTTTTTCACAGGAGAAACTGCGTCACCAGCTGAGCCAGAGGAAGCACAATGTAGAGCTTTCATAGGGTTTAGTGGACCGGATGAGCAGCCACAAGCATCTACTTCAGGATCATCGTCTCAGGGATACACAAAAATGCCAATGAGTGCTAAAACTGCAGAGGAGCAACTGAAGCTTCTAGCATCGTTTGTAGCGGCTTACGGGAATTGTATTCAAGGGAAAATAATTGATCCAGCTTTATGGGAAGAAGATTATGATCAGGTGGATCCGGATGACTTGGAACAAATGGACCTACAATGGCAACTGGCTATGGTCACACAGAGATTGAAAAGGTTCATGAAAAGAACAGGAAGAAGTCTGAGTGTGAACAATGTAGGATTCGATAAGTCAAAAGTTAGATGTTATAACTGTCAGGGGTTGGGACACTTTGCGAGAGAGTGTCAAAGACCTAAGATTGATAATCATCAGAACTTAGGACGTCAGCATTTAGCCAGTTCAGGGAATCAAAGATCAGGGAATCAGGGTTCAGTGGCTGGTTTACTTGCTAATGTGGGGTCTAACAGACAGTTAGATGGCACATATGATTGGAGTACACATCCAGAGACTAATGCTAGAGCCTTCATGGCTGAAGTCACAGAGACTGGAAGTACGGGAGCAGAAGAGGAAGAGAAAGAGGATACACAGTTTTCTGATTCAGAACCTTTGGTGCTGGAAATTGCTGAGGAGCTAACTACGCTGGAGTTTGCAGCTCAGATGGCCAATATCAAATCTGATCGGAAACAGGTAATTCTAAACTCTTCTACTTTTCATGATTTATGTGCTTTATGTACTACTTTGAATGATAAATTGAATTTAGTACTAGAAACATATTCATCTATGACTGCTCAAATTCAATCCTTAAAATCAGATAATGCTAATTTATTAGACATTAAGGAAGATCTTCAGGCCAAACTAAGAAATGATGCTCAAGATTTACTAGTTCTGAATGACAAATTGATTGAACAAAGTGTCAGGAATGAACTACTTTATGAGCATGTAGAGTCACTGACCAAAGAGATCTCTCTTAGAGATAAGGAATTAGCTGAGTCTAGTACTAAGGTTGATGAGGCCAATAGCAATCGTGTACCTACTGCTCAGGATGAGACCAATGATATGGTTAACTCAGAGGTAGTCAAGGTAACTGAGTCCTATGAAGTATCTTCAATTACTCCTCAGGTTAGACAAACAGTACAGTGTGTTCAGTCTAGTTGTAATTCAAACCTAGAAGAGGAAAATACTGTAAGTAATGTTAACAAAGGGGAGTTAAAACAAGCTGTTGATACAGACAATCAGGGCATTAGTAAGACACCTAGGTCAAAGAGTGCCTATAAGAAATCTATTGACAAGATGTCTTGCTTTAAGTGTCATGAGAAAGGACATGTTGTTTCAGGTTGTCCCTACAAAAAGTCAGAGTCTTCATTAAACATAGGGAAACAAGAGCAGCAAATCTTAAAAACAATGCCTAGTGATGCGAGCGGGAGTAGTTCTCGAATTTCTGAGAAGAACTCCGTTGAGGTGTCACGTATAGGTAGTTGTCAATCATCGGTGTTTCTTAGACAAAATGACGGACTTAGGATTAATTCCCCGAATAGATCTCCTAGTCAATCAATGTCTGGCCCCCATACCATTATTAGGAAAAATTCACCTAAGAGGAGTCACACTCTAGTTAGGTCTAATTCTCCTAATAAGCATATGACACAAGGTAGAGCCCGAAATTATGAGACTGAAATGTACTATAACAGAAATTATTCAAGGGCTGAACCGAAAAGACCAATACAAAGGTCAAGAATGGATGTTAATCATTCAGCTTCACAACAGATTCTCAATCAAAAATCCAAGTCACCTGAAAGGAGAGATGGGTATTTGAAAGAATTCAAGTTTGTGGATGAGGATGGTATTACGAAGTCAGTCATGGCTTGGGTCCCCCGTGATAACTAACTTTTCTTGTTTAGTGTGCAGGAGTTAGCTACAGATCCTAATGACAAATGGTTTATGGATATGGTTTCTCTTGATACAGGACAGGGGTACAAAGGACGAAACAGCAGGTATGCTTTCTGGGTCCTTAGACCAAAGTGAGAAGTTATAAGGGAAACATGTAAGGTGTGTCAATTGTGTCAGTCTGTATAAACAATGCGAATCTAGTCACAAAAGCATTTGTTAGTTCATGCTTTGGGTTGTTAGTTCAACTGAATGGCATGTGTAATCCAAAGTAACTTGACCTTAGGCTATTTTATTTCTTTTTATAGTAAGTTAGTAAGTTACTTTATTAGCTTATTATTATTTATGAAAATCAAAATAAAAAAAAAAAAGGAGAAAACCATAAAAAAAAAAAAAAAAAAAAAAAAAGAGAATATCAGAAAATTGAGTTAAGTCTTAGATGCATAGGTTCAAAGTGACGAAAATTAGCACCGTCGTTACAGACTCTAAGTATTTAGGCTTTCACACATAATGCAACTAAATCCTAAGTGTTATACTTTATTTAGTTTGATGTGTTGGTAGGCATAATACATATAGGGAATCTCAAGGCTAATAAAATATTCTAGAAAAAGTCAAGCGTGTCACTAACCTAGATGTATGACCAATCGGTCTTAATTTTTATGTACAAGACATACAAACTTTAAGTCTAAATGAGGTATGCGAACTTTCTGGGGATGTATGGCAACATCAAATACATCTGAAAATGGAAAGAATAGAAATATCATGAGAAACTGAGAGTCGAAAACATGCAACTCTGTTGTACGTAAGTACAGACCTGTTGTCTCTGTTTAGATTCGGGTTAGCAGACATGTCGCTTTGTTGTACGTCAGTACAGACCTGTCACCGCTATCTGCTAACTTTAAAATTAAACCTTAAGTCGAACTAAGACACTTTGTTGTATGAGAATACAGACCTGTGTCCGATGTTTGTCTTTTAAAGAAAGTTTGCAAATACCAACAAGTTAGAATTTTTGTCTGTGTGCCTTGATCATAAAAGTATGTCTATGTCTGAGTCACGTAAGATAATTTCCTGATAAATAAAAAGGCCAAGGGATATTCCGAAATGTAGAATGTTTAACAGGGTAAAATACCAACAATCGGATAAATAGGTATGTGACGACAAACAAACAAAGGAATAAAAAATTCCTAAGTGTGAAAGTTTAAGTACTGAAAGTTAGTATCAGACATCGCTTCTGATTGAATCTTTCTTTGATTATTCTCGCCAAAAATATACTATTTAGTGTAGGTTAGAGTAGCTTAAGTGTAAAATTAATTTTATTTTATTTTATTTTTATCTTCAGTAGGATAAAGGTCAAAGTTTCTAAGGATGCATGATTGGTTGAATAAACAAATATTGCGTGAAAATCTGTTGCTTAGTGTGATTGGTTCTGCAAAGGTTGTAAACCTCCATTACATGAAAAAGTTGAAAAAGTTGAATTTTATTCAAAGATTTTCAAAATTTTCATTTAAGTGTTGAAAAAGTTGAAAATTGTTCAAAGTTTTTCAAAACTTACGAGGTTGGGACTATTTAGACAAAGGTAATGATAGTTTCTCTCGAACTTAGTTCTCGTGTTTGGTTTACGCTATAAACCTTCAAAAACTTTAAGTAGGAGAGTTTCATTTTATCTTTATCGTTGAATAATGATTTTAATGTCCTACTAACATCTAATGACTTGTTTCATGTGTTGATTAAGTCTATACAGTGTTAGCCTTAAATTATTCACAGAATTACAGATACTTCAACTGACAAAGGCGATTTGTGAACTTCATGCCAAGTTGGATCAGACAGAGACTGATCAGTAGCAGCAGATTGCAAATCTGGAGGCTATATTGGCATCTGGTTGAAAGATCATCCATCTCAGGGGGAGAAATAGTAGAGAGTGGAGAAATCGTAGAGAAGCTGTCCTTCGAAAAAGATGGCCTGAGCAGTGAGCTGACAAGTCAAAGAAGATAGCTCGAATAGTGAGCGGGCAGATCTTTCAAGACAGTAGTGAGCTGGCAGATCTTTCAAATATTGGCTCTCACTGCTGATCCTCAGGGGGAGTCAGTGATCGTAGCTACTGACAATAGGAAAGACAAGGATTCAGAGACAACTGAAGTAACTGAAGACATGGTCTGACCGGAGCATTGTCAGAGTAATTAAAGATGACTTAGAACTTTTTCCGAAGTGTTATGAATGCATCACTCGATGAAGGTGTTTTGAATGATGATCAGAATGGGATAGATCTAGAGATGCAGAAGACTGCTCTAAATGATGAATCAGATTCTGAAGTTAGAAGTGACTGATTTACCTTAGAAGGACCATATAATCTAGGAAGACAATTCTGGGCTGAGGTGTTTGCAAAAACTGTCAGAAGAAAGGGTCGTACTGCAGATTTGAGAGGTTAGTCTAAGAGGTATTAGAAGCGCTGTGGTTCAAAGGAACGTGGACTAAGTTAGAGAAGCGATTCAGAATCATCAGTCATGGATAACGAGGAGAAAGGGTGATCTCGACATTCATTGTCATTAAAGCAAATAGTCTGTCAAGATCAATGAACAAAATCTAGAAGCTATCGTCAAGGGGGAGTCTGTTGGTACATTCAGTGTGACGACAGCAGTCTAGTTTTGTTATTGATAAGACAAGTTCTTAGGTGATTCTAGAATACAAGTCTTGGCATTCGAATCTGTGATAGATTCGAATGTAACCATAGATTCGAATTGTGTAAGGCTTGGGATTCGAATCTGTGATAGATTCGAGTCTAGCCTTAGATTCGAATGGGGTAGATTCGAGGATGTCAATATGGACAGACTCGAATGGGCCTTGGGCCAGATTCGAGGTTGGCCCACAACAGACTCGAATCAGGGTCTATAATTAGGGATAGACTCGAATGATTAAGAGACCTTTGGCAGAATTCGTGAGGAATTAAGCAAGAGGCGATCTCGAGTTTATCAGCTAGGTGAGTCCCGTTTCGGAGAGAATTAGTACGTAGGATCGTTCGTGTGTCGTTCGTTCAGCGTCTAATAGTCTCCGTGTTTCCGTTGGTTGAGAGTTGTCCGTCTAACCGTCAACGAGGATTCCGCACTCGTTCACGGATCCGCGTCTAGATAGATCTTGCAGTCGTAGACCTTACAACTTTTATACTTTAAAGCAACACTTTTAATTTATTGTTACCAACTTATAGCAACACTTTACTTATCAATTGCAACACTTATCAAATGCTGTGATTATGTAAATGTAACACCATTATCAATCTATTGCAACACTTTATTATTGTTTTAAATTACATAAATGCAATATATTCTAGACAAAAGAAACACATTCATTATTTTTTAAATTTAATGCAAATACAAATATTTATTTAATTGGTTCGTGATAGTTTTTCAACTTACAATTCAATTTAACAAAAATAATATCATTTCATAACATATCGATCAAAAAGTATTTCAAGTACATAAATGTCTACAACTAAAATAAGGTTCATCAAATGTATAAGCGATACAACAAAAAAGTAAATTACAATCTTAGGAATGCATATTCAATTCCTCTTCTTGTAATTTCTTCCATACGAAATCAACGCTTATCATGCACAACTCTCCTTCTGTCAATCACCTTCACAAAAAATCTGCCCAAAATAGCAATCAACTTTCATGAAACTGCATAATATGGCAACAAACATTCAAATTAAGTCAGTTTTCGATGAAACTTTCACAACACCTTAAAAATCTTCTAAAAACAGCATATCTATAAAAATATTACACTTCCCACATTAAATTTGTATTTTTACTCGTTAAACTACAATTCTTTGCATAAAATAACAAAAAACATTCGTTTGAATTCCAATTTTAACGGTACTTTTTGTAACAAGTCTAAAATCCTTAGAAAAGACCAAATATATATACATATTTCATCATTCATTGATATTTCATACTTTTGGGCATTAAAGTACCAAAAGTTTGTTTAAAATAGCAATGAACTTTCATGTGATGTCGGATTTCGATGATTCTTTTTGCAACACATCCTAAATCCTTTAAAGACATCAAACTTATATAAATATTTCATCATTTATTGCTATTTCGTGATTTGGTATATTAAAGTTTCATTTATTCATTATTTGACTTTTAAAAGCCAAATATGAGACTTTTGTTAACTTCATCAATTTTGAAAACTCTATTTAAGTATTTTAACCATATTTAAAGTTTAGAATTACCTGAGAATAGAGAGTGTTACATCAGTGCTCGAATCCTTCCATAAACCAAGAATAGAAATTTATTGAATCTCCTGCAGAACCAATGTCAATCAGGTGTATTCATTAGAACAAAATTTCAGCGAGTCAATCACTAATGCTAATAAAAAGGAAAGGATTAATAATACATATCGAACAACAAAGGACTTTCATTATACGATCCTGTGCAATTACTTTATATAAGCTTACATCCAAAGGACTTTGAACATGGACCAAGGCTAAGTATGTTGTAGACCTTAAGACCAATTAACTTTGGCAACAACAAAGGACTTTGATTATACGATCCTGTGCAATTACTTTATATAAGCTTACATCCAAAGGACTTTGAACATGGACCAAGGCTAAGTATGTTGTAGACCTTAAGACCAATTAACTTTGGCCAATGGCCACTTAATTGTGATCAATTAACCAAAAGCAGGTTGCTGTCCACCGGTTCACAGCTCACATTTTGCCATTTCGTTCCTAGTATAATCCAAGTTTTATGATGGTTTTAATGGCTAAATGTGTGTTGAATCATTAGGAAATGTTTTAGGAATTTATATGCAAGTTTATGAGTCCATAATATGTGTGAGTCAAGGCTTAAACGATGGAATTGCAGCATCGAAAGCATCCATAACAGCAGCTGCATTGTTGTGCAGTCCAAAAATGCAACAGCTTTCATGGAGTTTTGGTGCTGCAAAGGCACCTTTTCAGCCTCAATTTAAGCAACAAATGGACTCCAAATCCTTGCATATTAATCCATAAACATCTAGCAATGAATTCAACACACATTTAGCCATTTAAATCAACACTAATCTATGGTAATACTTAGCTTAAAATGAAAAATTGCGGGTTGTGAAATAAGGAACAACAACCATTTTGTGAGGGAAATCCTTGGAATGTTGCATAAGTTCAGACATAATATATGTACATACAGAATCCTAAAACACTTCCCATTGATTCAATATGTATTTGGCTTAAGGGAAATCCTATGCCTCCAATGACACAATTCGGCGGTCTTGTGGTACTGGTGCTGAATTTAAAGACCGGTACGAAAAAACGATAGGATTCTTAAATCCAGCAAGACGTCATCCTACATGTATGCCAATGTCCAGTAGCAAACAAAAGGCACGTTTCCAACAAATATAGTTAATTAAAAACAGTCTAAAAAAAGAGGAACCATAGATGCAGTACCAAATATGACCATCTTTAATATTTAAACAAAACATATAAGCAAGCAAAGTACCCCTTTTGGCTATAAGTTATAAAATTCAGCCTTGTTCTAGGATTTTTACATTATTAGTCCATGATCGACTATTAATGAAAAACAAAAAGGAGGAAACCATTCAAAAAGAGTATAGAAACCAACTATAAAATTACCTGCAATTTGACACAGTGCCTCTAAAGGTCCTTTGTGGTCTTTTGTGACCCCTGCTATTTGGTGTTGCACAAAGAAAAACCACAACACTAAACATTAAAGCTTAAAGATAGATTAAGATGTCAACAGAATTGATTAAATACCTTTTGTAGTGCCCAATCTGTAGAATCAAATAAAGCATGATCGTTATCCTGTGTATAATCAGACAGATAGTTGATGGCATGGTTACTTGAACTATGAATCTGTGATTCTTTCATATATTGTGAAAAAGCAACAAAAATAACCTTTGAGGTTAATGGGATCAATCTCATGATTTCAAAGTACCATCTGATTCCTTACTTTAATATTATAGCATTTGCTAGATATTAGACATCTTCATTAGAGATTGAACATCCAAAATCTCTTCTCATGTGATTCTTCATGTAATAAATGTTCTTTAATGTGGTCAAATTTATTTCTTTTGAGCAGATTGACAAAACTGACTTGTTTCAAAGATCGAGAAAGCTACTTCATGAAGAAGGTCCTTGCTGACATTAATATTTTATAATGAAATTAAAAAAAAAAAAAGTTCCTGCTACAATATAACTACCAATTTAGTTATAGAAAAATCATTAAGGCATCATGATCAAAGCCTGGCCTAATTTGATTCAAGTTCCAATTGCATTAATAAGATACTCATAACCTTGTTCTTATATATTCAATCTACGGCAAAATCTAAGTGTTGCACGCATATACCAATTCAAGAACAATCAACTCTTATGTGAATCACACCAAAACTAACGAAGATTAATCAAAATTGATATTATAGCAGATCACAAATAATCGACCTTAACTATACCATTTAAATGTTGCATGGAGACAGAGAGGAGTGGCGACAAGGAAAAAGTGAAGAGCAGAGGCAAGAAAAACTAAATCAACATCGCACCAAACCTCAAATTCTGACATCGTAGCAAACTAATAAGAAATCACAAATCACATATCTTACTGTCGAAATCATAACAAACTATAGGAAAGTCGATTTACCTTCGTTTTAAATCTTAGAAATTGAATTCATGACAAACTCTAGGAGAAAATAATTTACATTCAAATATTAGTGAGGAGACGGAGAATATAGCAGTGGCAAATTGGAGAGAGAAGAAAGTACCAACGACGGTGATGAGATAGAGACGGCCGACGAAGGAGCAGCGACATTTGTGTTCAATCGACAGTGTCGTGAGATGAGAGAGCGGAGATCTGTAATGTGATTGAGGTACGGAGGAGCATTCTCGTGAGATGAGAGAGCGGAGATCCGTGGCGGAGGAGGAGACGTTGAGACGGAGGCAGCCCACATTTGGGTTTTAGGTCATGAATTTTTAGAAAATAAATATCATCTGTATATAAATATCAACATATTATCATGTTATATTATTATATTAATATTTATTTTGGTATTGTTAATTATCAAGTGCTTTTTTAAGTGTAGAAATCTAAAGTGAGTCAAGTTTAATTTATATACTGTAACCGTGATTTATGTTATCATCACGAAAGATTTAACAATAAAAAAAGAAATATAGTTATTTAAAATTCAAATAACTCTTAAATCTATAAATAATTTACTAGATATTTGCATCACCAATATAATTTTTTTAAGATTATAGAATCTTAAATTAAAAAAAACTCATGATTAATATTCGTTTAATTTTTAATTTTTCATAATATTGGTTTTGGGAATTATTTATTAGACAAATGTTTACGATTTTTAACTATATATTTTTTTATTTGTATATGTTTTTAGTTGTATTGCACTGTAACGCATTGTAAAGGAATTCAATGACATATGTAGTATCTAGCATATAAATTCATAAATTTAGCGACACATATAGTGTCTTTTATATGGATGTCACAAAATTAGTAACGTGTATAGTAACGTGTGTGTATGTCACAAAATTGGTGACACAATTTGTGACCTAGGTGCATATGTCACAAATTCAGCGACACACATAACGTCTTTTATGTAAATGTCACAAAATTAGCGACACACTTAGTGACATGTGTGTATATGTCACAACTTCAGCAACACACATAGTGTCTTGTATATAAATGTCACAAAATCAGCGACACACTTAGTAACATGTGTGTCTATGTCACAACTTCAACGACACACATAAGGTCATCTATATAAATGTCCCAAAATCAGCGACGTGTCTAGCAACTTGTGAGTTTATGTTACAAAACTAATGACATGTATAGTGACTTAAACATGAATGTTATTAAAAGTAGTGACATACGTAGCGATGTTGGTGACATCTTCGTCCCAAAACATGTCACTAAAACTATCACAAATTGGTGACATTTAGATACATGTTGATAAAGATGTCGCTGAATGAGGTTTTTCTTGTAGTGATAGTATTAACACTTAAGACACGTCATATTTTTTTCATTATAAATGCAGCACTCAAAAAAATATTTTTTTAAAAATGTGTTGCATTTTTTTCATTATAGATGCAACACTCTAAAATGTGTTGCATTTTTTTCATTATAAATTCAACACTCTAAAAATGTGTTGCTTTTTTTTCATTACAAATGCAACACTCTAAAAATGTGTTGCATTTTTTATTGAAATATGCAACACTTTAAACAAATGTTGCAATTTTTAGTAAAAATTGCAACACTTTAGAAACATGTTGCATTTTTTTAGTAAAAATGGCAACACTTTAAAAAAAATGTTGCATTAAATCATTATATGCAACACTTTTTGTCAATGTGTTGCTTTAGAGCGAACTTAAATAAAAAAGCAACAGTTTTTAAATGTGTTGCATCAAAAGTGTTGTCTTAGCTTCAAAATGTAGTAGTGCCCCATGAGCTTAACTGCTATATCCTTTAAGATATCATGCTGACTCCGATGATGTCCAATATGTGTGATTAGGCGTACATATATATATATATATATATATATATATATATATATATATATATATATATATATATATATATATATATATATATATATATATATATATATATATATATATATATATATATATATATCGTTCGTATGGTCTAAACTAGAGCTAGAAGACCTACCCAAGGAGCAAACCACTTTAGTTTGTGTGAGTAAGGGTTCTTAGGTCAATTAGTAGAGGAGTGTTAGTTACCACGGGGTACTAGCAGGGTCGAACATAGATAAAATGCAAATGAGAGGGTTTATCGAAAGGAGATGGAGTGCATCATGAGCTAAAAGTGAGTCAGAGGGAGTATAGTTGAAAAATGACGAGAGCTGAGGGGTGATAATTGATTAAAAGAAAATATAAATCCTACCAACACCGTGTCAGTCTGCTGGGTTTCCTACATCTGCTACCAAAATTTTATGTGTTGGAATTAGATATTGAATAAGACGTCATGGACCCAGTAACACATGCACCTAACCTCCCTAGCTACTCAGTTGTCTCTTAAAAGACTTTTGCTTCAATTCACACAGAGTTATATCACATACTCTATCGACATATCATTTGGATATTGTTGATATTGAAACAAGGAAGACATCCTCTCCGGTCTCCGACTTCAGTTGATGCACTTTGAGTCTAGAGCTTAATGTTATACACTTTTAGGACACATGGAGTCTACAGTCTGCGTAACTATAAACAGCTTGTCTACCGAGACAAAGCCGGAACAAATATGAGTGATTCTTTCATGATAAAGGATTTCACGATGATTATTTGGAAATCCTACCAGTGTTAATGTCACGCCAGCGTTGAACGTAGGTCACATAGACGTAGTCTATTGTGCAAACAGAACTCCTATGTGGAACTGGAATGTTACTTACAAATGAATTTGTTTCATTTTCTTATATTTAGGTTGCAAAGCCATAATCTTCACTGTAATATCCTTTTGGTCCTGAATATTTTGTAATGAGGGAGAGACTGTTGTTACTGAATATTTTATGATGTAACTGTTTATATTCTGTTATTGAGGGGGAGAGTTACTGATTGAGTTTGTAACATGAGAGAGATAAGTATTTCTGTGTCTGTAATGTTCTTAAATGTAATATTTTCTTTCTGAGTCTGTAATCATCTATTTCAATGAAGAAAGAAGATTTGAAGACACATTGAGGTTGTTCATTTGAAGGGGAGAGCTGAAGTGATTACATGATGATCATAATTCTCATGGTCATCATGAGGGGGAGAATGTTTTGAAAAGAGTTGAAATGTTTTTGAATACCTACTAAACGCAAGGGGAGAGCCACCGATCTGAAACATTTAAGGGGAGAGTCATCGGAAGAAGATCAATGATATACTTCAAAATTTCAGAGATCAGAGTTACTTCAAAGATCAGAGATCAAAGTTTAAAGCCCAAGACTTCAGAAGAATACAAGCCTTGATTACAAGAAAGGGGAGATTGTTAGAAATTTTATTTCTTGTAATTCAAGCTTGTGTAATTGCGCTTAATTGTAAATATTTAAGTATACACTAAAGGGGAGATTGTTGGCCCTAAAATAGTGTATAAATAAATATAATAAAAGTCTAGGTTCAATTTATAATTAGGAATAGTTTACTTTGGGCGGAATCTTAATTTCCAAGACTTTAAGGGGAGTGTTTGGACAAACCCCCAAAGTAAGCTTAGATATAAATAATATTGTTCTCTTAGGGTTTTAGGAGAAGTCGAAAAAAGGAGCCTCCACCTAAGTGTGTGTTTTTGAGAGTGTGTAGTTCATAAAGATTGAGATCACAATTTATCTCTTGTAATCTTCATATTCTTAATACAAATCGTTTGATTTTATGTATTGGAGTGCAAAATATTCTGGGAATCAAAATTATCAGTATGTGCTTAACTGTGTGTATCGGTGTGTGTAAATTTTGATATTGTTGTTTGGTGTTTTTAATCGGAAATTGAAAGTGTGTTAGTGTTCATAATGATCATATGAACTTGAAAATCAAAATTCAAGTCCTATATCAAAACACACGACATTTAATTTGATTTTGAAATTCAAATTTTTCGAGTTATTGAACAAATTGGATTTTTGGGGACTCAAAAGTTGTTTTTGGACGAACATCTGTAAAGGAAAGATGTTCAAAATCATTTTTTGAGTAGGATAGTGTAAGGGGTTAGGTTAAAGTGTCCCTGGAATTAAATATTTGAATTTCCAGAAGGAAAGTAGGACTTAGAAAAGTTTTTATGTTCAAACTCGATCAAAGGGATTTATCGATAAAATTCTGGTTTTGATCGAGTTGGACAACAAGGTTATTGAGAAAACACTTAGTGTTTATCGAGTTGGACTATGAACCTTTTGAGGAAAGCTCAGGTTTCAATCAAGTTTGATAAAGTTTGGACTTAGAAATTTTTAGTTTCATCAAACTCGGTTGAAACATTAACCGAGAATAATCAAGTTTTAATCGAGTTGGACCAATAAGTGTTCGATAAAACTCTATGAGTCATTCGAGTTTGTTACAAAAAGACTTAAATTTTTTTGAGTTGGCTCAACCCGATCAAAAGGTCTTTCGAGAAAATATAAGTTTTATTCGAGTTTGATGCAATTTCACTCAAGAAAAACCATTCTTCATTCGAGTTTACCAAAACTCCAATCGAGTTGACTTGTGCTTTATCCGAGTTTACCCTTAAGTCATTCGAGTTTGGTATAAATATCATCCGAGAATGTTCATGACTCATTCGAGTTTGGAGTCAAAAGTTTCAAAATTTTTCTAAGTGTGGGAATTTTAATTTTTCAGAGAAATTTCACATTTTCGAGAAATTTTTAAAATCTATATTTCATTAACATTTTGTCTCTTAACGAATGACTTTGGAGTCCTAACAATAATATTTAATTATTTTTGTCTGGAATCCCGATGCTTTAAACAATAAAATACATATTTTTCTAATTTCTTGATAAATGTTTTATTTCTCTATCTGTAGGATTAAATTTGTTTACCTGACATTTCTAACATGTTTGTTATTTTTACTGGTATCAAATGGCATCCCAAGCCCCCACCCAAAATTCCAATATCTCATATTCCCATTCATCATTTAACCATACATTAGTCTCTAAACTAATTAAATCCGCATCCGTCACTAGACCATCACCTTCATCACCAATCCCTAAAACACAACTAGTCAAATCCAAATATTGTCTAGCTTTGCTTGATAATAATCACCGGTTCGATCCAAATGTCATAAAAGTTAGTCATCCGGTGATTGTGAAAATACTGAAAGGTCACCCTCTCGGTTTCTTGTTGAAATATAAACCTTCTATTCCTCTTGTATACCTTAATCAATTTTGGCACACGATCAAATTCGTGCCTGCTGAAGGAAATCATCATTTTTAAGTAACCATTGATCAGTACAAAGCTAAGATCACACTGGCCAGACTCCGTCATAATTTATTCTTGCAAAGACGGATTGATACAGTCAACTTCCCAGAATTTGCAGATTTTGAAGACTTTGTTTCTGATGATGAACTATGTCATGATCTTATCTACCTGGGTTATTCTAAACCTCTTGAGAAAAGTTCAAAGTTTCACAGAATCGGACTAAATGGAGAATGGTATACCCTGTTCGGCATCGTCAACAGGTGTATGACCTCAAAACATACCGACATAGATCGAGGAAGCATTCACTGTCTACGTCTCTTTCATGGCATTACCTTCAACAAACATAATGATTTTGCATAATATATCTGTGAAGATCTCAAGGAGGTAGTTTTGGCTAAGACAACAAACAGAGCAAGAAATTTTGTGCCTCTACAATGGTTTATACAAATATTGATCAAAGGTATTTTGAGGGCAAACGAGAAAATTCCAAAGAGATCCAATGCTCAGAAATGCGCAGACTATGTAATGACGAGTCTTCACAGTGTTCAAGATGCTCCAAATGCAAATGTCATGCCTATTCCAGAATCATTGTTAAAGTATGCTAATCCAGAAGTAGAAAGTGTGAGATTGTATCGAATAGATTATGCTCTGATAGAAACCCAAGAACCGGGTTTTCTTGCCCAAGGAGTGATAGGTGAATAGGTACATCAACAAGGGGTTGATGTATAGGGAAGCCAAATTGAGACTGAGGGTGTTATGGAGGATGTGAGGGGAGGAGAGAGAGAATTTGATTCTGAGCATACCTTGTCAAATATTCCTGAAGGAGGAAATGAAGGTGATGACGATGAGGATGATGATAATAATGTTGATGCTATGGGAGGTGCTGGTACAATTGTAATATCTCAACCTGAGAGTTTACAAGAGATAGATTTTGTTGAGATTGTGAGAATGAGTGTGAGGGAGATTCCAACCCTAGACAGCCGGGACGAAACCACATCTGCTGTTAGCTCTCATGAGAGAGTTAGCATTGAAGTAGTCAGTAGCCCACTAGCGTCTGCACACCCAACCAACTACTCACCTTCTTCTCGACAAGAAGGTGTTTCAATTTTGAACCGAGATTTTACACATGATCTATCCTGGAATCCTTTGGATACCATGGATATTGAACAGAGTACACAGTCGCCTGCATGTACATTTTTTCCTGCACAAGTCATAGATCCTAACACATTAGGACACTTGAGTCGACTCCATCTGTTAGAGTAAGTGCAGAAGGACATTTGTATCCCTGCCGAAACAACTACAGTGTCAGAAGCATTCGTTGCTCCGTTACTTGGAATAGTTGGAAGTCTGGTCAGAGCCACAACTTTGCCATCTCTGAGCACCAGCCACACGGAAGTTCTTTTTACAAGTTCAACGGTTGTGAGAACTGGAAGTCTAGGTGACCCAATAGTTAGCCCGTTATCCTTTGTCACTGAATCAAAGTTTAATGAAGCCATTTCTGGAGAAACTGCTCAAATGACAACTCAATATTCAGAGATGATGGCTCAGATGGCAAATTTTTAAAGATTGCTGAAAGGAAAGGCAGCTCCAGAGGTTGTAGTAGAAGATGAGCCACAAATTTCGAACAATGAGCTAAGAGACCATTGTTATGAATAAATTGATGAAATGAGAGACATGCTGATGAGTTTGGAGAACACAGTAGTGAGTGCTTTAGGTTCTTTATCTGAAAGACTGTCTTCTGTTGACCAGACCTGTAAAGCTCAAGCTTCAGCTCCTAAACGTAAGCATGATGAAGACTCCGATGATGCTCCTCATGAGGGGGAGAAGAGGAGGAAGCTTGGAAAGACTGCACTTCAAGTGGTTGCTTATACTGAGAAAGATAAAGAGACAGGAGGTGAAGATGTCGGAGAAGCTGGGGGTTCAAAAGAAAAACCAGTTGATGCTCAAAGTGAGCTGGGATTGATTATTTATGAAGATGTTTCAGTTCCTTTAAGTATTCAGTCAGGTATATAAAATTTTGAGGAGTATAGTGGTTCAGAGAATGAAGATGAAGAAGAATTGCTCAAAATAGAAGATGTTGGTAAAGATAGTGATGAGCCTGAGGCTGAAGATGAATATTTGAATTATCTGACATCACATTGAGATCAGAGAAGATTGTTGATGAGGAGGAGTTAGTGAAAGGGATCTTAAGAGATGAAATGCCAGAACTGACGGTTGAAAAGCCTGAGGTAATGGTTAATGTTAAAGAAGAGTTCGATCCCTTTCCAGTTGAGTATGTTGTAGCTGAATCTGTGAGTGGGCTGAATGAAGTTGATTTGATGAATAAGTTTTTTGAGAGTTATATATTGGCTGATGAATCTCAACGTCAACACCATTTAAGATATGCAGTTCGAGAGGAAGTTTAGAAGGAGATTAATGATATGCTAACTCTGTTAAATGAAGAATGTTTTAAATGTCCCAATGATAATCAACACTCAATAATATTGATTTTAGTACAAAATCCAAGCAAAAAAGAATAATCAAACTAGATTCTGCATTTGAATAATGAGAGAAAAAGGTTGTGAAAGTCGGCGGCCGTATATTGCTCAAAATGGTAAACGACAATCTTGTGGGAAACCCTAGGTGGGGTTTCCCTTAAACATTTATTACAAGTTTGATCAAATGACCAACAACCCCCTCTACTTGGAATTACAAGAAGGAAATTACAATGGAAATAACTACTTGAAGTAAATTACATGGAAATAAAAACTAACTGATTATTACAAAATAAATTCCACATGATCGAAATTTAAAGTCTAACAATCTCCCCCTTTTTGATCATTGTGGAGGGTGGCGGGCATGATCAGTAGATTCTCTAAGGCCAAGGATGACGCCGAATCATCTAGTCACTTTCCTGATATGCAGTCTTTCATTTAATAGTTCTATGGCGCAGAGCATGTCTTGAATCGCTTTCGGTTTTCGTTTAAGCTCTGAGATTGGTTGAGCATCGTCTTCTTGCAGTCGTTTGTTAAGCTCGGCTCTAACCAATCTGAGTGTACCTTCAGAATAACAAGGCAAGTCTTCAATGCGCATGAACCTTTTGTGCCCTTTCTCGTTAAAAAATATAACGCTCTGCTGACCTCCCATAAGGACTTTATATGCGGGATAGTGATCAAGTAAAAAAGATATCGTCATCAGGGGGCTTTAGACCAACCTTTATCATGCAGCTTTCAATTGCCATATGAAAATCGCTTAAGCACATAATGATTGAGCGGCAATTCATGCTTTTTGTCAGGGCAGCAACAACAGTGACGTGGGTTAGGCACTTTTTGATCTTGTTTTTCAACTTGTTGTGAAGAGTTTCAACATCATCAATATTCACAAAGTCCAAGTCACTTTCATGTAAAAACTGTATCGATCCATCTTCCCTGAGAACTTCGAAAGCTGGAGTGAACACACGTGCCCTTTTATACATGTGAATGTTGTTGATCTTTATAATTTTAGATTTAGACCAATATTCAGATTTTGGCCTTAACTCCCTCAGCATCATCTGGTTATATTCTGCTTGTTGTGCTCGAGATGTGTCAGTCATGATCATTAATAGGCATTTGCTGTAAGACCCTCGGCTTTTTCTGAATATCATCTTAAATCTATCTTCTAAATACGGACTCTGAAACTCTTCGGCTGTAAATTTCTTCAAAAAGTCTTTTAAGCCCTGGATCAGGGGTTCCTCTATTATTGCTGGAGGAGCTCCGAGGAGTTTAAGAATGCGAGCCTGACGGTCCTGTCTTAATGCCTCTTTCTCATCTTTAGTTATTGTCAAAACTTTTCCTTGAGAGTACCACCTTACCCATTCAAAATCATTGATGTCGTGCCTTGGAGTTACATCAGCCCTTGATTCAAAGCAATCAACTGTTCTAGGGCCTGATATCTCGACAATTTGGGCAGAAGGGGTTGATTGGACTATTGGGATTTCTTGGACTGCAGGGGTTTCTATTTGAGTGGGGGAGGGAGCTTTAATGGATGATAAAATTTAATGTTGGGGTACATGGGTTGGAGAATTTAGAAATTCAAATGAAGAGGATGATTTCTGAGGTGACTCAGGCTCTTGCTTAGGTTACATCAAAGGATAGTCTTGATCGATATCGGAGTCTGTATCGGAAACCAATATGATCTCAACTTTTTCAAATATAGGGTAATATTCCACCATAACCGATGAAGGGTCTAACTCAGTTGGGCCTTCCTGAGCCCCTGAACTTCCTTCCCCATACCCTTCTTGCTCAGCCTCTGCTCTCCCTACAATCAACATTTCACCCTCAGACTGAACCCTGGGGCGTTTCTCCCCCTCATGATGATCAGGGTCGTCCTGATCATCATGCTTCCTTTTGTGCGTTTCAGCCTGAGGACGGCACTGCAACTCTATGACTGCCGATTCCAATTGGTCAAACCTTCCATTTAATTGTTCTTGAACATGAAGAACTAGCCTTTTAAGATCATCGATTTTGTCGGAGAGTGCGGCCATTTGAGATTGGAATGATCGGGTTCCTAGTGGCGGCTCCTCAGATGCAACACCCTTACCCTTGAGAAATGAGAAAAGGGCGGCGTGCTGCTTCTCGAAAGCTGCCTTGAGGGCGTCCAGGTCAGCCCGGGCAACGAACCCGACATCACGTAATGCTGCTGTTAGCATCTCGAGATTAATCCCGGGATGGCCTGAGGTTGATGGCGTTGGTTGGTCAACGACAGGTCTTCCTTCCATCCTTTCCGCAGCTCCTTTTGGGAGTGCGGATCCGGAAGTTGTTGGAGCTGCCATGGAGGCGGCTCTCTCAGGAGTGGACGCCACGGAGGCGTCGTGTGTGGTGTTATGTGGTGGGGAGTGAGCTGTGATCAAAGGAAGGTTGGTCACTGGGGGCGACAAGTGACCTATTTCAACATCACCTCTCTCCGAGTGAGAGGGTGATGGTGTATGAGCTGATTCCTGTAAGGTCTACCAATGCAAGATCTATCTAGACGCGGATCCGTTAACGAGTGCGGAATCCTCGTTGACGGTTAGACGGACAACTCTCAACCAACGGAAACACGGAGACTATTAGACGCTGAACGAACGACACACGAACGATCCTACGTACTAATTCTCTCCGAAACGGGACTCACCTAGCTGATAAACTCGAGATCGCCTCTTGCTCAATTCCTCACGAATTCTGCAAAAGTCTGCTAATCATTCGAGTCTATCCCTAATTATAGACCCTGATTCGAGTCTGTTGTGGGCCAACCTCGAATCTGGCCTAAGGCCCATTCGAATCTGTCCATCTGACAGATTCGAATCTAACCTATATTCGAATCTATGGTCTCATACGAATCTATCTCAGATTCGAATGTATCCCCTTAAGAAATTCGAATCCAGCCTTTTACATAAACAACTAAGTGTTTGAAACTTATGATATTACCTTATGACTGATTTTATCTTTGAGCTTTATGTTTGAACTTCTTGTAATACGTTACATCAAGTTCAAACATACAAACACTGATAAAAAACAATCATACATAATATATATACCAAACGTATGCTAAATCACAATGTAAGACAACTTAGACTGCTATCGTCACACGGGATGTACCAACAGACTCCCCCTTGACGATAGCTTCTAATAATTCACACATTTGATTTAAGAACATGGTTTATTATTGATTCAAAACACTACCAGCATACAGACCTTTTTCAACGCATACCTTGACCACATTTTCATACTTACTCGCTTCAGCATCCATATGTGCGTCACTGGAAATCTTACAGTTATACAAAGTCTGCAGGTCTTCTTTAGATAGGTTTACCAGGTGAAGCGGGTCATAGACTCTAAGAATAACTTTTTCTTCTAAGTCTTCCATAACCGCTTCCCCAGTTTCCGTGTCAGCATACCACCACTTCAGATTTTGCAAAACATTCTGTGGCATTTTCTTCAGAGGTACCTTCCTCAGGCATTTCACTGGTTTGTACTGAATCCTCATCCAAGGTCGGCCTGTAAGAGGATCTATCCGTGACTTATCCTCGACTCTTCTTCCGACCCTTGGAGTCAACCGTTCAAACTTCCTAGATCTTCCCTCCTTTCTTATTATTCTTTCAATCACATTCGCATAAGGATCATCACCAATATTTATCAGATCTTTCCATGCAAGCGCTGTGATTTCAATCTTTGGAAGGGTGTTGAATGCTTTCAAAGTTCGCCTTAAGTACTGAAGCCCGTCTTTTCTTTTAATTATAAAAAGTTGAAGATCTCTGTCAAAGAACCAACTTAATATTCGCTCAGATAGCTTCCCTGTACCAGGCACTTTCATTGATCTCCTTATTGCCAACTCCTTCTCTTCGGCTCTGACCATAGCTTCCTTTTTTCTTCGTTACTTAGCTCTCTTGCTGGTTCTTCAGTCGATGACTTAGGATTCAAGGCAGCATTCACTATGTCAATATCAACCATTCTATCTCCATCTATCATATAAGTGTCAGTGATAGGATTCTGCTGTACAACTATTTCGTCAGCTTCATCATCCTCATCAGCTATTACTTCATCTTCCGGTTGCCAATCAACTATCTCTTCCGGAATAAACTCTCCTTCTTCAAATTCTTCTAATTCTTCAATATCATCTTCAAAATCAAAATCCATTAGCTCTTCTTCAATATCTTTCAGCGCATCTATCATGTCGCTATCTAAAGTCCTTGAAGAACCTGCTTCTCCTCCTGCTCCTCCTACTTCTCCTCCTTGACTAGGCTCCCCCTCAACTTGAGCAGTCTGAGCTGCAGAAAAATCTACTGGCTCATTCTATCTTTTAGGGCTGGGATCATTGCCTTGGTTGTCTTCATCATCATCTCTCGGCCTCTGTACTTCCTGATCACGGCACGACGTCTCCCCCTGAGCCTGTAAATTTTTCATTAACTGCTCTATTAGGGAGCGCATCGTCCTTATCTCTGCTGACTGATCACAAACAAATGTTTTTAACTCCGTGTTTTCTTCCTGGACCTTTTCCACAATCTTCTTCAAATCGGCATTCTCCTTATCGATGTCTGCGTTATGCTTCTGAAGCTCACCGATTGCCTTCGTTAGCCCAAAGATTTGGATTTCCTGGAAGTCAACTCTATCTTTTAAGCGCAAAAATCTTTGATTGTCAGCGTATGATGATGAGGTTGATGGAATGGACTGTAACGGAGTTGGAAGTAATGGCGATGGAATATATGGTTCATCGCGAGGTGGTGATGGTGGAGCTGTATCTTGGGGTTGGGTCTGGGTTTGAGGCGGAGGTTGTGCATCGGACTGTGATGAAGTCCCCTGCATAAACCTGTGACGTTTGGCCCGTTGCCTTGTCACCAACTGAGGAGTCTCATCTTCTTCAAAATCTGATTCCTCCAATTCCCTGGCCTCGGGGAGGTCATGATCCGGATGAAGCACCATATTGTGCTTAGGAACAAACGCTCGAATAGCCATTTCTGCACAATAAACAAAACCATTAAATTCATTAAAAATCAATAAACTTGTTCAAATTCAAATTTGCTTTATTTTGTACTTTATCAAATACAAAATCTAGCACAATTAAATTTTCACAAGTTTAATAAAATTTGAATTAGACAAAATAAATAAAGTGCAGATTCGAAAGTAACAGATTCGAAGTGTCCCTATTCGAGTCTAATGGACAGATTCGAGGATCATGGTCATCTCGAATCTAATGACAGATTCGAGAAACCCATGAACAGATTCGAAGTCCAGGAACAGACTCGAAAGGCCGTCGGCCATTGTTTTAACCAAAACCCAAGATTTTAACCATTTTGAACTTGGTAAATCACATACATTAGTTCAACTAGGTTCTAATCATTGATTTATGTCTTTAATTTGATCTTTTATAGGTCCAAACTTAGTTATTTATCAAAAACTCTATTTTGACCAATAAAACTTCAAAAAGTGATGTTTAAGCCCAAAATTGTGTATAAAACTACCAAAATCTTGTACAATCCGGTTGATTATACCTAGATATGAGTGTAGAATCGAACACAATAGCTTTAGAGTCGACAAAATGTCGTTTAGGAGCAATACGGTAGACTCGAGAAATTAGATTCGAAATCGCCTGAATAGATTCGAGAGTATGGATTCGACAACAGTAAAGTAATAAATGACTTCACTATTGACCTATATATACTACCAACCTTCGAGTCTATGTGTAGATTCGAGTCTACTGACAGATTCGAAATACTTCACATTCGAGTCTGTCTTAGATTCGAAATTACCAACACTTAGAAAAATTTCGGAAATTTTGAAATAAATTCAACTTTTCCAACTTTTTTTTTTTTTTTATTTTTTTAACGGTATTGTGTAACCAGATAAACTATGCCAACTCTTTTACCCTAAGCAACAGATATTTCACGCAATGTTTATTTTATCCAACTTCGAATGCACCCTCAGTAATTTTTGACCTTTTACCTAAGTAAAAATTAAACTAAACTAAAATAAAATAAGCTAAGGTAAAAATAAAATAAAATAAAATTTTGACTAAAAAATTTAATCTAGACTTAAGTTATAAAAATAAATTTACAAGCTAAGCTAAATACCAAACAACATATTTTTGATGAGTATAGTCTAAGAAAGGTTCAATCAGATAGCGATGTCCGATACTAACTTTCAGTACTTAAACTTTCATACTTAGGAATTTTTTGAATTCCTTTGATTGTTTGTCGTGACATACCCACTTAGCCGATTGTTGGTATTTTACCCTGTTAAACACTCTACATTTCGGAATATCCCTTGGCCTTTTTATTTATCAGAAAATTATCTTACGTGACCCAGACATAGACATACTTTTATGATCAAGGCACACAGACAAAATTCTAACTTGTTGGTATTTGCAAACTTTCTTTAAAAGACAAACATCGGACACAGGTCTGTATTCTCATACAACAAAGTGTCTTAGTTCGACTTAAGGTTTATTTTAAAGTTAGCAGATAGCGGTGACAGGTCTGTACTGACGTACAACAAAGCGACATGTCTGCTAACTCGAATCTAAACAGAGACAACAGGTCTGTACTTACGTACAACAGAGTTGCATGTTTTCGACTCTCAGTTTTTCATGATATTTCTATTCTTTCCATTTTCAGATGTATTTGATGTTGCCATACATCCCCAGAAAGTTTGCATACCTCATTTAGACTTAAAGTTTGTATGTCTTGTACATAAAAATTAAGACCGATTGGTCATACATCTAGATTAGTGACACGCTTGACTTTTTCTAGAATATTTTATTAGCCTTGAGATTCCCTATATGTATTATGCCTACCAACACATCAAACTAAATAAAGTATAACACTTAGAATTTAGTTGCATTATGTGTGAAAGCCTAAACACTTAGAGTCTGTAACGACGGTGCTAATTTTCGTCACTTTGAACCTATGTATCTAAGACTTAACTCCTTTTCTGATATTCTCTTTTTTTTTTTTTTGTATTTTTGTAATTTTCTCTCTTTTTTCTTTTGTTTTTCATAGCAAAAAGCAGTAAACTAAACTAACCTACTAACTTAGAAACTTACTAAAAATAGAAACTTTCCTAAATTAGCAGACTACTGAAAAAAAATATAACAACTATAAAAGGAAATAAAATACTAGTAAGGTCAATTTACTCTGGGTTGCGCATTCCATTCAGTTGAATTAAATACTCAAACCGTGACTTATCAAACGCTTTGGTAAATAAATCTGCATTATTATCTTCTGTTGCCACCTTTACCAGTTTGATTAAGTTCTTTTCAGCACAATCACGAATAAAATGATGTCTTATGTCTATGTGCTTTGTTTTACTGTGTTTAACTGGATTATTAGTTATAGCAATTGTAGATTGATTGTCTATCCTAATTGGAGTTTGAGTATAAGCCAAACCGTAATCCCGCAATTGTTGTTGTATCCACAGAACCTGTGAACAGCAACTACCAGCAGCAACATACTCGGCCTCGCACGTTGACACGGCTACCGATGTTTGTTTCTTGCATTGCCAGGATACCAATCTCCCTCCTAGGAACTGACAACCTCCAGTCGTAGATTTGCGCGTCAAGCTGCATCCTCCGTAGTCGGAATCCGTGAAAGCCTCCAACTCTAGATCTCCCTCCGCGTGATACCAAAGTCCCAGCTTCGGTTTCGACTTGAGGTATCGTAGAATCCGCTTCACAGCTTTCATATGCATCTCCTTCGGATTTGCTTGAAACCTAGCACAAATACACACAGCAAACATTATGTCAGGTCTTGAAGCAGTTAAATACATAAGTGACCCAATCATGGCCCGATATAAAGTCGGATCCACATCGGAATCACTTTCAGTACCCGGCCCGAGATTGTGATTCACTTGAATCGGCGTGCTGAAATGGGCAGTCAACTTAGTTCCCTCCATCCCAAACCGTTCTAATATGTCATAGACATACTTAGTTTGATGGATAAACATTCCTTCCTTCTTTTGGTTAACTTGTAACCCTAAAAAGAAATTCAACTCTCCCATAGCGCTCATCTCGAACTTAGACTTCATAACCTTCTCGAAATCTTTGCACATCTGTTCGTCTGATGATCCAAAAATGATATCATCGACGTACACTTGTACCAAGATAAAGTGATCTCCCTTTCTCTTCACAAATAGAGTACTATCTATCCTACCCCTCTCAAAGCCATTTTCTAAAAGATGGTTGGATAGAGTCTCATACCATGCCCTAGGTGCCTGATGTAATCCATAAAGAGCCTTATCTAAGCGATATACTCTATCAGGATATTTTGGATCTGTAAATCCGGGCGGTTGTTCTACGTACACCAACTCCTTCATTTTCCCATATAGGAAAGCACTCTTAACATCTAACTGATATACCTTAAATCCCTTGAAGGAGGCAAAAGCTAAAAACAACCTAATTGTTTCTAACCTTGCTACAGGTGCAAACACTTCGTTGTAATCGATTCCCTCCTCTTGGTTGAAACCCTTTACAACTAATCTCGCCTTGTTGCGCGTGACTATTCCCCGATCGTCTCTTTTGCACTTAAAAACCCATTTGGTTCCTATTGCAATCTCCCCTCGAGGTAACGGAACTAACTCCCACACTTCTAGTTTCCTAAATTGTGAAAGTTCTTCCTGCATCGCTTCAACCCAGGAGTTGTCCTTAAGTGCCATTTGCACATTTTTGGGCTCTACTTGCGATATGAAACACGAATATAGACAAGTATGATATGCCTCGGAGTCGTTTATCATCGACAACAACACAGTGTTGTTATTTACACTACTCCGAGTCCTCACACCCTCGTTAGGATTTCCTATGATGTTATCTATTGGATGGTTCTTGTTAATCCTAGAGGTCTCTATTTCGTCTACCCTTAGATTATCTCCTAAGTTGGGTCCTATTTCACCTAAAGGGGGAACAGGCTCAGCTTCCACATTTTCTTCCTCACGGACGTTTTCCTCAGAGGCAGAACTTGATGCTTGAGTCTGATTCTCAGTGTTAGGTTCTTCTGGATTAGCAACTTCTGGAGAACTATCTACAGTCGCAGTAGGCTCGGACGTAGATTCGAACGTGGTCCTTGGAAAAATATGGCCATCGTCATTTAGGTGCAACGTCGCCATGTCTTTTTCGATTGTACCTGCAGTATCATCCAGAGGAATGTTAAATGACTCAAATAACTTATCATAGTCAAATATCCATTCCGGACCAGTTTGGGGTTCATGAGTATAACTTGTGACTTCAATGTTATATACAATCTCCACAGTACCAGTTGTTTTTTTAAACACCCGTTTGTTTGGTGAGTTTGGCACATAACCTAGGAAGTATCCTTCGTCAGCCTTTTCACCAAACTTCGGTTGATGTTTTGTTCTTAAAAGTGTACATGGTACTCCAAACGGTTCGAATCCAGTTAAGTTAGGTGGCCGTTTATTCAAAATTTCATAACATGTTTTGTTCAATGATTTGACTGTAAGGACTCTATTTAAAATGTGGCACGCGGTATTCACTGCCTCCCCCCAAAACATGGTAGGAAGCTTTGAATCCGAAAGCATAGTCCTTGCAGCCTCAATCAATGTTCTGTTTTTACGTTCGGCCACCCCATTCTGTTGTGGTTAATATGGTGCACTGAATTGATGCACGATGCCCTTTGATAGGCAATATACACCAATTACAGAGTTTTTAAATTCAGTCCCATTATCACTACGAATATGTTTAACCCTTGTTCCGTAGGAGTTCTCCACTTGGTCTAAGAACCCGATGAGCTTTGCAGCCGTCTCGTCCTTCGTACCTAAAAAGAAAACCCATGAAAACCGTGAGTAATCGTCAGTGATAACTAAGCAAAACCAACTACCTCCTATACTCCTTTTGTTGATAGGGCCGAAAAGGTCCATATGCAACAAATCGAATGTCGAGGTTATGGATTTCAGCTTCTTGGACTTGTGTGTCTTTTTATGTTGCTTGCCCTTCATGCACGGTAGACACTTGTCTTCAAACTGAAAGCTCTTCAGAGGCACACCTTGCACCAGACCATTCTTCGTTATGTAGTTCATTTTCCTTAGGTGCAAGTGAGCCATGCGTCTGTGCCACAAAACCGATTCCGTCTCCGAAGCTTTTGATAGTAAGCAGATCGGACCCATCGAATTATCTGGCTTATTCATATCGAGCATGTACAAGTCATTCTTCCTTGGTGCCCGCATCAATATCCAATCTTCAGGAATCTTGAATCCCGGTTTCAGCACTAACGCTTCAGTGTCAGTGAAAAGCACTGAATTCTTCTTATCACAGATTTGAGATACACTAATGAGATTATGAACCAATTTATCAACGTGATAAACTTGATCCAATGTAATCGTCCCATTAGTGACTTCTCCTGTTCCAGTGATATTTCCTCCTTTGTTGCCCGCGAATGATACAAATCCCCTATTACCCCCTTTGAAGTCTGTGAGAAGACTTCTTTCCCCCGTCATGTGCCTGGAGCAACCACTGTCGACGAACCACTTGTTGTTTGGACCGGTAGTTATCTCCTGCACATGAAAGAAAAATAGGTTAGTTATCACGGGGAACCCAAGCCATGACTGACTTGGTAATACCATTCTCGTCCACATACTTGAACGCTTTCAAGTACCCATCTCGCCTTTCAGGTGACTTGGGCCTTTGAACTGAATTCAGTTGTGGTGCCGAGTGATTTAGATTCACTCTTTGCCTTTGAGTAGGCATTTGTTGTGATGCTCTAGAATAAGTCTTATTATAATGCATTTCAGACTGTGATCCCTGAGCTTTTACCGGAACATATTGTCTAACAGGAGTATGTGACCTAACTGGAGTGTGTGACCTGCTAGGTGTGGTGCTCCTATAGACTTGTTGAGGTGCTGACCTAGATTGATTAAAGACACGATTCGGTGAATTTGTCCTAACAACTTCTTTTGGTCCAACCTTAACCGG